>CM035160.1:22139088-22567301 GCA_020205615.1 Panax quinquefolius | reverse complement strand
TATAAATATTAGGATGATGACAATGATATAAGAATTGATAAAAGCAAGTTGAGAACTAATTTAACGAAGAACTAATAACGTCTCATTTACTAAGTAACTAGATTATTTTCATAAAAAATACCAAATCAGTCCCAAAATTATTCTTTTACGGGATTAAGCATAATATAGTCTCATATTGAACATATATTTTCTCGAAAATTTTTAAAATTCATTTACTATTTTCAAAAATCAATTTCTAATTAATTCATTAGAAATTAGCTACCTTAAGTTTAACTCGAAATTTCCAAATCTTAGCGAGGATCTTACATATTAGCGTGAGCTTCGGTTTAAATTTCATGGTGGTACGGAGTTATAGAACTTTCAGGTTATAGTATTTTCTTCGGAAAAACTTAAATATTAAATAGTCATAACTTGCTCATTTTAAGTCGGAATGAGCTCATTTTTTTAGACAGGAGGACTTTGTACCATATACTTTCATATCCCAAAAGGCCAGAATTTTTCTCACAAATTAAGTGGCCAAAATGCCCTTTTAAATTTTTTACGGCGATAAGGCTTTTAGCGCACTTTTAGGTTTTTGACTCCTTTGTTCAAATCAGGTCCACGAAAATCTACAATACCTTTTGGGTGATTTCACTTGGATAAGTTAGGAAACTCATAGATCTAACTCTTGAACTTGACCACACTCAAAAATTAAAAATATAATAGAAGATATGGTCAATTAAATTTCATGTTCCATTTTCACTTCAAAATCGATTTTTCAACCTTTTTGTGATTTCTAAGAAACTTTCATGTTTTCCATAATATAACATAACTCATCATAACACTTACTAATACCACATATACCCATGATTTTCATTAGTCCCGATGCTTTTATTATGACTTTCACCATAATCGCGTAAGCAGATCATTTCCTGATTTAACAGAATGAAATCTGAAAGGATCATTCACCGTGCATGTGGTAATCCACATAAACGAGTTATTCAACGAGAATAATAAAGAATGGAATAACGAGAAGGATTAAGCCATACATGCGATAGAGGCCTTGAGACGTATTATTCCCCACGAGAATAATAAAAAGCGGAACCGAATTCGAGTAATCATACGCTTACTTAAGCGAGATATTCAACGAGAATAATAAATAATGGAACGAGGTCGGCGTAAATGCCGAGACGAGATATTTAAATGAGAATAATAAATAATGGAACCGGTGTAGTAAAAGCCTGAGCCGAGGATATTAAGCCGAGAATAATAAAGAATGGAATAATAGAAGGAATTTCACCGTGTATGCGATACTTTGCATGCAGCAGGTTATTCAGCGTAAAAATAAGAATGGAATAACGAAGAATTCAATGATATAAGAATTTAATTAAATGAGAGCAAGGATAAATTTTAAATAGTTATAATTTAATTTATCCAGAGTTCAAGAATGTACAAATTGTCAACATGATCTTCGCTTTGTGGAGTAAAATTCAAGAATAATATTATATCAAAAATAATTTGGATAGAAAAGAAATCAATTTTTGTCATGAATAGTACTCCGGGTGAATAGTACCCGAGTGAATAGTACCCCATGAATAGTACTTCGAGAATAGTATCCCTGGATATAGAACCCCTAACGAAAAAGATAAAAAAAGTATCAAGAATGTTCAGAATAATATTTTCGTGAAAAGATACTAGATGAAGCTCAAATTTCAAGGATATTCTACTAATTTCAAGGAGTATAGAAGCAATACTTAACAAAATGAGTGTAGAATTCAGAATCAGAAACGAAATAATATTACTTACATACAACGTACAGAGTATGAAAGAAAAAATTATTTCATACAAATATTAAACAAAAATAATATCCCTTACCTTAAAAGAAGAGTACTTACGAATCGGTATATAGGAGGATATTTTTGAAGAAAACTCGACTGCTTTTCTACACTCAAAGCTTCCTTAAACTCTAAAGAAATACGCTCAATATTATAGAAGAAGAATTCTTTGGTTCTGATGTGATTTTTATTTCTAAACTAAGCATCCTATTTATAGGAGAATGGAAGGATACTATTTAGAAAATAAAATCATGGACGACGCATAAAAAACCATCACGCAGCTCAACCGACGAGAAATTTAATTTACTATGCAGCACTATGCAATACAATATTCTAATAAAACAAAAATTTTAAATAAAATATATATAATATATTCTATTTATAATCTAATAAAACAAAACTTATATATATATATATATACGTATATATATATATATATATATATATATATTTTATAACTTTCTACCGATTATTTTGAAAAATGAGTAGGTGGGGGTCCATGTGATAAGTAAAATTTACAACAAATACTTCGTAAAAATTCCCTCTATTTATCTAAATTCATTTAGCTTCACAAAACACATTTTTAATAACATTTATTCATCATTTATAACTCACAATATTAACAACCAGATCATTCACAGGAAAAAAGGGGCTTTCCGATAAGGATTTCTCCTTATTGGCGTGCAATTAGGTGACCAAACCCCTTTCCTCGACAGAACTTTCTAGACATTGTCAATAATGCAAATAATAATATGAATAACTTTTTCCCCTCAATTATTGATTTAATAATATAAAATATTGTGCAGATGATACTGTGACAATAATTGAATCAATAATGTGAGATACTATACAGCAATTACTATGACAACAATTGAATAAAACTGAGTGATTTCTCACGTAGGTATCAATAATCAAAGATACTGTATAATACAGTGTGTTACTATACAACCACGCGTATTACTGTACTTTTATCACTGGGTAATTCAACAGTTAACGGTAACAATTTTGCCATTATTTTTATAAAAAGTTATTTCTGTCATTTTTTAACTCCGACAGTAATTTCGCTGTGGGGCCCACCAATGATTGTGTCGTCGTAAAAATATTCCCTAGTAAAACGAATATTTCCCGACCAAACGAATATTTTATGACAACTTGCTTACTTTGTAAAATTTGAAAATATTACCCACAACTATAACATTATATCAAAACCACACTGTGACGCCCCCAAAATAGGTATACATCACCCATTCTGAGTCGACAAATACATGGTACAAAATTCAAATACAAATTTAATTATACAACTATCGTGTAAAATACGACAAAACATAGCTCGGAGTTTTAACACGAATATTGTCTTCTAGACAATATCCAAACTCAAATGGAGTCCTCATTATAATAATTATCACACTATTTTATAAAATAGTGAGGACTACTACAGCCACCATCTTGGACCGTCACTACATTCCCCGACTAGCTAGTCCCGGCTACGTTCTCATTTCCAAAAGAGAACAATGAAATCAAAAGAGTGAGCTCAACTAGCCCAGTAAGAAATATTATGACTAAGATAATGAAGAATAAATTATCGTTAGCCTTCAACAGTGTTAAACTGATAGAATACAATAAATAACAAGTTTAACTGCAACGGAACAAGCAATCCATTAGAATAGTCAAGTAGAGCATGATATCTATTATCTTCTATGATTTAAAAAGTTTATCATCAATTTTATCGCTGAGACTCAGCTCAATAAATAATCCACATCACTGAATTATCCATGCACTATGGGCCAATGATATTCATTAGTATCATATCCACAAATTATCCTTGCACTACGGGCCAAGGATATTCGTGTTATCATCAATGGTCATGATCATGTCAACAACTGTCCATCAATGCACTACGGGCTAATGAGGACTTTTACCACATCTAGAATTCAATAATGTTCAAATTGTCAACATAATACTACTTTGTGGAGTAAAATTCAAGAATAATATTGTATCAAAAATGATTTGGACAGAAAAAAAATCAATTTTTATCATGAATAGTACTTTCAAGTGAATAGTACCCGTGAATAAGACTTCGTGAATAGTACCCGTAAATAGTACTCTAGTATGAAAAGATTAAAAATTATCAAGAATGTTCAGAATAATATTTCCGTGAAAAAAATACTAGATGGAGCGCAAATTTCAAAGATATTCTACTAATTTCACGGAGAATAGAAGCAATACTTTAACAAAATGAGTGTAGAATTCAGAACCTGAAACGAAATAATATTACTTACGTACTACAAAGTATGGAAGAAAATATTATTTTATACGAATATTGAACTAAAATAATAGCCCTTACCTTAAAAAGAGAGTACTTCTGACTAATAAGGAGGGGATATTCTTGAAAAAAAAATTCACTGTTTTCTATACTCCAAACTTCCTTAAACTCTAAAGAAATACGCTCAATATTATAGAAGAAGAATTCTCCGATTCTGGTGTGGTTTTCAATTCTAAACTAAGCATCCTATTTATAGGGAATGGAATGATACTATTTGGATGCACAAGAAAGAAAAAAAAATCACGATTTGCATGATGTATTTCATGAGATGAATTCTCAAAATCACATAATTTACTATGCAAAACACTATGGAGACACTATGCAAAACATTAAACATAATAAAATATAATACATTCTATAAAAACCAAACTTATTATAATATATATATTATCATAATAAATATACTCCTTTCTCGTGACATTATGTCACCCCCACCCCACATGTTTTTAGATTATATATATATATATATATTGAGAGAACTTTCTCCGATTGTTTTGAAAAATGGGTAAGTGGGGGTCCATATAATAAACAAATTTACAACAAATACTTCATAAAAATCCCTCAATATTTTTAACAACATTTATTTATCAATAATATAACTTGTAATATTAACAACGGATCATTCTCGTGAAAGAAGGAGCTTTCAGATAAGATTTCTTCCTATTAGCACGTAATTAGGTGACCAAACTCCTTTCCTCGATAGAACTTTCTAAACATTATCAATAATGCAAATAATAATATGAATAACTTTGTCGTCTCAATTATTGATTTAATAATATAAAATATTATGACAATAATTGAATTAATAACGTGAAATACTATGCAGTAATTACTATAGCAATAATTGAGTATAATTGAGTGACTTCTCACGTAAGCATCAAATAATGTGTGCTACTATGCAACCACGCGTATTACATACTTTTAACACCGGGTATTTCAACAGTTAACGGTAAAACTTTCGTCGTTATTTTTATAAAAAGATATTTATGTCATTTTTAGCTTTCGAATAATAATTCCGTTGTGGGGTCCACTAATGATTGTGCCGTCGTGCATATATTCCTCCCGATAAACGAATATTCCCCGACCAAAAAGAATATTTTTTAACAACTTGCTTACTTTGCAAAATTTGTAAATATTACCCACAACTATAACATTATAACAACTTCACGCCTTAATATTAAAAAATATATTTCGAGAAAAAACTAATCTTTATTCATAAAAGTTGGGGTCTTACAACCTCCCATTCTTATGAAATTTCGTCCTCAAAATTGGGGTACGTGTCTGGTATGTCAAAGAGGTGAGGATACCTTGATTTCATTTCAGATTCTAACTCCCAGGTCATTTCCTCAATATCGTGGTTTCTCCACAAAACTTTGATTTGAGGTATAACCTTGGAGCGTAGAATATGTTCCTTCTTATCCAAGATTTTAACAGGTACCTCTTCATACGTTATATCTTCCACTATCTCGTTTGGTTCTAACTCAATAATGTGGTTTGGGTCTTCCACATATTTACATAACATAGATATATGAAAAAGTTATGATAACGAGACATACTTGACGGTAAGGCGAGTCTATAAGCCACAGTTCTTACTCAATCGAGGATTTCAAATGGGCCAAAGAATCGAGGATTGAGCTTTTCTCTCATTCCAAATCTTGTAACTCCTTTCCATTGAGCAACACGTAACAACACATGATCTCCAACATTGAATTCCACGTCCCTTCGATGAAGATTATCATAACTCTTTTATCGATCTTGTGAGGTTTTTATACGTTGCCGGATCATTTGAATCTTTTCCATTGTCATGCGTACTAATTCCGGTCCCAACAACGTTGCTTCACCCACCTAATCCCAGCATACCTAGAAAACGACACTTGCGTCCATATAACGCCACGAATGGAGCCGTGCGATACTTGTTATAGGAAAATTCCACTAATGGAAAGAATTTGTCCCAACTTCCTTTGAAGTCTAGGACACAGAGTCTTAATAGATCTTCTAGAGTTTGAATAGTCCTCTCCATTGCCCCGTCTGCTTGAGGATAATATGTTAAACTGAATCGTAAATCTGTACCCATAGCTTTTTGCAAACTAACCCAAAATCGTGAAGTGAATCTTGGGTCTCGATCAGAAACTATGGATACTGACATACCATGCAGTCTTATAATCTCATTTATGTTTATATGAGCAAGACGTTTAATTGAATAAGTTTCTCGTATAGGTAAGAAATGAGCAGACTTGGTCAATCTATCAACAATGACCCAAATTGCATCTATGCCTTGAGAAACCTTGGGAAGACCAGTAACGAAATCCATGGTAATGTGCTCCCACTTCTATTCTGGAATTTCAAGTGGTTGCAATGGACCTTTTGGCACTTGATGTTCCGCCTTGACTCGTTGACATGTTAGACACCTTGAGATAAACTCCGCGATCTTTCTTTTCATATTGCTCCACTAAAATGTATGTCAAAGATCAAGATACATTTTGGTACTCCTAGGATGGATTGCAAACGGGGTGTTGTATGCCTCCATCATGATTTTATACTTTAAATCAGGGTCGTTAGGTACACAGAGTCTGGAGTTGACTTGAAGTATTCCTTCTTCATCGATTCTTGCTTCTGGAATAGCACCTTCTTGCACTTTCTTCTTCATACGCATCAACTCCGGGTCTATCGCTAAAATAGCTTTAACTTTATTAATTAAAGTCGGTTCTACTCGTATATTTGACATCATCACGTGGGTCCCTAGAGTCTTTAACTCTATCTCCATCTTTTGTAAGTCATACAAAATGGGCCTTTGTGTTGACTATATTGCACTCGTACTCGCATATGATCTTCTGCTCAACGCGTCAGCTACCACGTTCGCTTTTTTAGAATGGTATTGGATGGTATGATCGTAACCTTTCAATGTACTCGAGCCAACGTCGCCATACATGTTGAGTTCCTTTTGGGTGAATAAATATTTGAGGCTTTTATGATCCGTATAGATCTCCACTTTCTCCCCATACAGGTAATGTCTCCAGATCTTTAGTGCGAAAACGACGGCTGCTAACTCTAGATCATGAGTAGGATATTTTCTCTCATATTCTTTGAGTTGTCGTGAGGCATAGGCTATGACTTTTTCATGTTGCATGAGAACACATCCTGGCCCTTTGCCTGAAGCATCGTTGTAGATGACAAATCCCTCCGAACCATATGGTATTGTCAGAACAGGTGCTGAAATGAGTCTCCTCTTGAGTTCTTGAAAACTCTTCTTACATTCCTCGCTCCAACCAAATTTTGTATCTTTTCGAGTCAGCTGAGTTAACGGAGTAACGATTCGAGAAAATCCTTCCACGAATCTCCAATAATAACCAGCTAAGCCCAGAAAGCTACGTACTTCGGTCACTGACTTAGGTTGCTTCCAACTTTGTATTGCTTCAATCTTTGATGGGTCAACAGATATTCCGTGATTCAATATCACGTGCCCAGGGAATGCTACTTCCTCAAGCCAGAACTCGTATTTCTTCAACTTGGCGTATAGCTTGTTTTCACTAAGCTTTTGGAGTATCGGCCTCAAATGTTGCTCTTGATCTTCATGGCTTTTGGAGTATATGAGCATGTCATCAATAAATACAACCACAAAATAATCCAAATATTCCTTGAATACTCGGTTCATCATATCTATGAAGGCAGCAGGAGCATTAGTCAATCCAAAAGACATGACTAGGAATTTGTAATGCACGTACTGAGTTCTGAAAGTAGTCTTTGGAATGTCATCAGTTTTAATCTTTAAATTATGATATCCGGAACAAAGATCGGTCTTTGAAAAGAATTTGGCACCTTGCAACTGGTCAAACAGGTCATCAATGCGAGGTAACGGGTACCTATTTTTTATGGTGACATGATTCAACTCCCGATAGTCAGTACAAAGTCGCATACTTCCATCTTTCTTCTTTATGAATAGAACAAGAGCACCCCAAGGAGACGTACTAGGACGAATGAAACCTATGTCTAACTATTCCTGCAATTGGGTTTTAACTCTTGAAGTTCAATAGCAGTCATTCGATATGGGGCTTCGGAAATGGGTTTTGTACCGGGTTCAAGATCGATACAAAATTCGATTTCACGCTTTGGGGGTAGGCCAGGAAGTCCTTCAGGAAATACGTCAGGAAATTAATTAACAATAGAATTATCATTTAACTCTGATGTATTTTTGTTTAAATCTGTGACATGGGCTAAGAAGGCTTGACATCCGTTTTTCAATAAACGAATAACTTTATGGGTTGATATAACAGTGATTGACTTTAGTGGTTTGGTTGTTTGAATTCACATAATAGGTTGGTTAGGAATATGAAAGCTAACAACCTTACAAAAATAATCAATTTTAGCACGATGAGTAGTTAACCAATCAATCCCTAAAATCACATCAAATGCAAGTATTTTCAAAGAGATAAGATCGACAAATAACGTGCGATTGCCGATTTGAATCAAACAAGACTTATAAACAGTGGATATAATGAAGGTTTCTCCCAATGGAGTTTCAACTGATAAGTTAAAGTCTAATTTCTCCGGAGTTAAATTTAAACGTTGAGCACAAGTAGGAGAAATAAAAGAATGGGTAGAACCGGTATCAAATAAGGTATAGACTTCGCAAGAGTTTATGATTAGCTTACCCGTGATAACTTCGTTCGGGTTCCTCGCTTTTTGGGACGTCACGACAAACGCTATCCCTTGAACCACCGGCTTGGCTTTGACTTTATGCGGGGCGACATTTGGTGTCACCATCCCAATCGGACTTAGCTTTCACCGCATTTACAAAATCGGGCTAGGTGACCTTCTCCTCCATAATTATAACATGTTTTTGACTGCTGTTGTAAGACCCCAAATTATTAATAAATGAAATTTAATTTCCTCTATTTATTATTTTGAAATAGTAAGGGTTGATTTGATTAATGTGGATAGTTAGGGGTAAAATACGCAAATATTTCAAAATAAGCAGTGGTTATAAAATATTCATTGTTGTTTCGGGAATATTCATTTGGTCGTGGAATATTAAATCTGTCGGGAATATTCATACGACGGCCTTAGATCTTTTAGGGCCCCATAACCGGAAAGCGATTGGATGAAGAAAACGACAAATATAAGTTGTTTAAAAATAACAAATTAAAAATACCTTGGTGGTTAAACCACAAGAAGACACCAGATATTGCACCAATTATTGATTCTTACGTGAAGAAGCACTACTCAATAATGGTTACGATAATTATCATCGCTCGATATTTTATTAATAATTGTCTTTGCGTTGATATTTTATATTCTTTGTTGTTTCAATAATTGTTTATTACACAAGATTTTTCTTTATCGAGCAATAATTCATATTATCCTCAATAATATTATTAGATAACATATTGGCAATGTCTGTCCCAGAAAGTTCTGTCTAAGGAGAGGTTTGGTCACCTAATTTTTTCTTGTGCCCAAGAAGAGAGAAATTCTTATTGAAAGCCCCTCTTTCTGAACCTGCCTGAACCGCCTCTGTCATTAATATTGTGATTCTCGTAATATTATTTGTGAATAATTAATTATTGATTCATATGATGAGAAAAATATTGATTTTATGTGGATATAGATGGAGAAAATTTTTATTGTGACAATTGTTGAAAATTAAAATTTTATCTTTTTCTGATAAAATAATTCATTTAAATATATTATTATATTTTAATAATATAATAATGGTGATATTTTTACAACGAATGTGGGATATATGAGTATACGAGGAGGATGAATATTTTTGTTGCAATAAATGTTTAAAACATGTTAAACATGTCGGTGGACCCCATTTATTGACTGAAATTTGATTATAGCCTATAAAATCGCCGTTTGTGGATTTCGGTCAGTTTCTGTTTGGAATTCGGAAAAACTTTCTTCTGTAAAGTTGTAGAGAATTAAATTTCCTATAAAAAGTAACGAGTTTCAAATTTTCTGACAAAAGGGCTATTTATTGTGAATTATTGAAGTTCCGAAGCTCCGAAATAATTGATTTTTGGAAGTTTAAAATATTTTAAGTAACAAAAACGTTTTTTGTTTGTTTTGTGGGCTACAACATGTGCATAATGAGCTGAGATCAGATCTAAGAAGGTTGGCGTAGAAATTTTAATATATATATTAATATTTTATTAAATTTTCTCTTTGGGTGTTCTAAGCATTTTCCTATAAATAGGGTGCTTAGGTTAAATTGAAAATCACACCGTAAACTCAAGTTTTCTCTCTATATTATCGAGCATATTCTTGTGAGTATTTTGAGTATACTTTGAGTATTGTTAAACGGTGCAAGTTCCTTCAAAGACTATACCCTAGATTCCAAATTAGAAGTATTAATCTTTCGAGGTAAGGGATGTTATTTTCTTCTCAAATGATATTATTTCTTCAATATCATTATGCTGAAATATTGGTTGGAACTTTTTATCAAATTTGAAACTTTTTCATGTCGGGGTTACTATTCATGAGTTACTATTCATGAGTTACTTATTCACGAGTTACTATTCATGAGTTACTATTCACGAGTTACTATTCACGAGTACTATTCATGAAGCGTGAAGATGTTTTTATGGAATTTCTATCTTTTGGTGTCGGAGTTACTATTCACGTATACTATGCACTATTCAATTTAAAAATAAAATTTCTTCTTTTGTCCAAAATATCTATTCGGATACTAGCTTTGATCAGTATCCATGTTTTGATCATTCTTGAATTTTACACCACTATGATTATTTTGAGGTATTTTGGACATGGATAAAACAAAGTACGAAATCCTTAATCCTTAATCCTTGTCATTTTGTTTCAATCGGATTCGCTTTTTAAAATATTTTTCATCATCTTCACCTTTAATGATGATATTATGGAATATCTTTGGCTGTAGTGCAAAGATGAATGATTTCTCAAGAATATCTTTGGCCTCAGAAGTGCAAAGATGAATATTTGATTCCGTGATATATATTGATTGATGTTACAGGGAGAAAAGATAGACGATGAACTTTTAAATTCATACATAGAAGATAGTAGTTTGCATTCTCTACTTAACTCTTCTAATGAATTATTATTTCATTGCGAATATTGATTTAAAATTTGTTGTCTATTGTATTCTATTAGATTTTTCCTCGTTGAAGACTAACGATAATTTGTTGTATATTATCTTAGTCATATATTTCTTATCGGGCTAGTTGAGCTCACCCTTTTCCTTTTTGTTCCATTTTTCTTCTCGTGGAGGCGAGAATATAATGCGAGTACGAGCCTGGGTATGGAATGAAGGTTCTAGAGAGAGTTGTTTAGTAGTCCTCACCATTTTTGTAAAATAATGTATCAATAAATATGATGAGGATTTATTTGAGTATAGATATTGTCTAGAAGGTAATATTTGTATTCAAACTCACGCTTTCTTGTTGTAATAATAAAGTTGTAGTTGTTTACATACCATGTATTGACAACTCGTAATGGGTTGGATGGAATGGACCTATTTTGGGGCGCCACAATTGGTATCGAGCTTAGGGATATGATCTCTGGCGGAGATCGGGGAATAGAACTAGAGGGAGAGACGAAGTAAATCCTTCGCTAGTGTGTCCTACCTAAGCTTATTTGTTAGTTGGTCAAGATATAGGATATTATGTGATATATTGATTTCCTTAATTAACCCTTGTTTTATGACGATGTTTGAGAATGTCGATCGAGAATATTAACAATGGAAATGAGACCGTGGAGACGCTCAGACTACTCACCAACGAGGAGAACGCGTAACAGTCGTGGCAATGTTCCTCCCGTGAACAACACCAATGAAAGCGAGATGATGAACGAGGGATGTTTAGAAGCTTTTGCGCGCTTCATGCAAAATCGATTTGAGGAGACTCGTGTTTAAAATACGAGGAGAAATGATAGCAATTCACGGGTTATCACAACCAAGCGCTTCAAGAGTTGGGACTACCGAATTTAAGGAAAAGCGGATCCGATCATGGCGAAAACATGGGTCAAGCAAATTACCAAGATATTCGATGTCTTGGGATGCACGAGAGAACAGAAGGTTCCATTCGCCACCTTTATGTTCCAGGGCGAGGCGTACTCACCGTGTGGAGTCTCAGAAGCGCACTCCATCCACCGCACTCAAAGATGTCTTGGGAGATGTTTGAAACTATTTAATGACAAATACTTTCCCGAAAGTGTTCATCGTATGAAGGAAGTGGAGTTCATCGATTAGAACAAAACAATATGACGGTTGTCTCGTCTCAAAGACGAGGCAAAGTTTGCAGAGTTATCCGTGTTTGCACCTCATTTGGTGGAGAATGAGGAACGATGACGCGGATGTTTCTTCGAGGTTTGAAACCCGTGATACGACAATATCTCATTTCTCATAAATCTTCTCTCTATTCGGATGTTGTAAATAGGGCTCAATTATTAGAGCGAAATAACGAGTACTTGGTCAACTCGAGGACCATAACCGAGGATCGTACTCGAGATAGCGATCAATGTAATAATGATAACCAAATGAGAAAGAAGCATTTTATTAAAATGGTAACCACTCTGTGGAAATCATGGCCATGAAAATAGAAGAAACGAAAGTTAGGAGGAGATTTTAAAAGAGGAGATTTAACAACGATCATGTGAAGACGACATCTTGGCGTTGAAGAATCGGTTCTAAGGGAGGAGAACGACCACCGGTCATATATGCTACAAATGCGGAAAAGAGGGACATATCGGTCAAACCGCCCACAACAGCCAAGGTATGCTATAGTTGTGGAAAGGAAGGTCATATCGCACGAGATTAGACGCAGAGCGAAACCTAGTTCAATGAGGATTTGGTGACTCAAAAGATCGTCCCGTAAAAGTCAAAGTCAACGATTCCGGAAGAAGCGTTTGTTGTGATCGTCAAAATGCGAGGAACCCAAACGAGGTGATCACGGATAAGCTATTTATAAATTCTTGCAAAGTTTATACCTTACTTGATACCGGGTGCTACCCATTCATTTATCTCTCCCGCTTGTGCTCAACGCTTAAACTTGACTCGGGAGAAATTAAACTTTGACCTATCTCGTGGAAACTCCGTTAGAGAAACTTTCATCACATCCACTCGCTTATAAATCTTGTTTGATTCAAGTTGGCACCATCACCTTACCTCGTTGACCTTATCTCTTTAAAGATACTTGCTTTTGATGTGATTTTAGGGATTGATTGTTAACTACTCATCATGCCAAAATTGATTGTTTTCGAAAGGTTGTTAGTTTTCATATTCCTAACCAACCTCGTTGTGCGAATTCAAGCAACTAAATCATTAAAATCAATCACTGTCATATCTAATCATAAAGCTATTCGCTTTATTGAAAACGGATGTCGTTTTCTTAGCCCATGTTATGGATTTGAATAAAACACGCCAAATTTGAATAATATTCCCGTTGTTATCGACTTTCCCGACGATTTCTGAAGAACTTCCCGGTCTACCCCGTAACGTGAAGTTGAATTCTTTATTGATCTTGAACTCCGTACAAAGCCCATTTCTAAAACCCCATATCGAATGGCTCCTATTGAACTTCAGAGTTAAAGGTCCAACTACAAGAATTGTTGGACATCGGTTTCATCTGGCCCTAAGACATCTCCTCGGGGTGCTCTGTTTTTATTCGTAAAGAAGAAAGACGGGAGATATGCGACTTTCAGTATTGACTATCGAAATTGAACCATGTCACCATCAAGAATAGGTATCCTCTACCTCGTATTGATGACTTGTTTGACCGATTGCAAGGGGCACAATTCTTTTCAAAATCGATCTTCGCTCGGATATCATCACCAAGATTAAAACTAAGGATATTCCAAAGACCGCCTTTAGAACTTCTAAGACGGGCATTATGAATTCTTAGTCATGTCTTTCGAATCGACTAATGCTCCTCATGGCTTTCATGGATATGATGAACCGAGTATTCAAGGAATATTTGGATCGGTTCGTTGTTGTTTTTATTGATGACATCCTCATATATTCCAAAAGTCGTGAAGATCATGATCACCATTTGAAGTTTGGTACTCCAAAGGCTTCGTGAAAACAAACTATATGCCCAATTGAAGAAATGCGAGTTACGGCTTGAGGAAGTAGCATTCCTTGGGCATGTGGTGTCAAAACATGGAGTATCCGTGGACCCGAAGATTGAAGCAATACAAAGTTGAGAGCACCAAGTCGGTGACCAAGTATGTAGCTTTTGGGCTTAATTGGTTATTATCGGAGATTCGTGGAAGGGTTTTCTCGGTTCGCTACTCCATTAACTCAAATTAACTCGGAAGGATACAAAATTCGCTTGGAGCGAAGAATGCGAGAAGAGTTTCCAAGAGCTTAAGAGGAGACTTATTTCTAAGACTGTTCTAACAATACCATCCGGTTCGGATGGATTTATTATCTACGCCGATGCTTCGTAAAGGGTTAGGATGTGTTCTCATGCAACGTGGTAAAGTCATAGCCTATGCCTCGCGACAACTTAAAGAGTATGAGAGGAATTATCCTACTCATGATCTAGAGTTAGCAAAGAATGTTGCTGCTTAAAGATATGGAGGCACTATCTATATGGGGAGAAAGTGGAGATATATTCGCACCATAAAACCCTTAAATATTTCTTCACTCAAAAGAACTCAACACGCGGCAGTTGACGTTGGCTCGAGCTATTGAAAAACTACGACCATACTATTCAATACCATCCTGGAAAAGCGAACGTGGTAGCTGACACGTTGAATAGAAGATCATATGCGAGAACGAGCGATGATGTCAAGTATACGACAGAGCCAACTTTAATAGAAAAGTTAAGGTTTGCTCAAGCCACCAGAATCCGGAGCCGATGCTTATGAAGAAGAAAGTACAAGAAGGAGCTATTCCTAAGCGAGAATTGATGAAAAGGAATACTTCGAGTCCACTCCAGACTTTGTCTCCCTAACGACTTTGATTTGAAGTACAAGATTATGATGGAGGCACACAATACACCATTTGCAATCCATCCTGGAAGTACTAAAATGTATCGTGATCTTCGACATACATTTTGGTGGAACAATATGAAGAGAGAGATTACAAAGTTTATCTCGACGTGTTTAACTTGTCAACGTGTAAAGGCGAAGCATCTAGTACCTAAGGGTCCGCTTTGCAACCACTTGAGATTCCGAAATGGAAGTGGGAACATATTACCATGGATTTCAGTTATTGGTCTTCCTACAGGCTTCTCAAGGCATCAATGCTATTTGGGTTATTGTTGATAGATTAACCAAGTTCCGCTCATTTCTTGCCGACACGGAGACTTATTCCTCGAACGCCTTGCTAGTATATGTACGTGAATGAGATTGTGAGGTTGCATGGCATGCCTGTATCCATAGTTTCGGATCGTGACCCAAGATTCACTTCAAGATTTTGGGTTAGCTTGCAAAAAGCTATGGGCACGGATTTACGATTCAGTTCGGCATACCATCCTCAAACGGAAGGACAATCAGAAAGGACTATTCAAACTCTTGAAGATTTATTAAGACTCTGTGTCCAAGACTTCAAGGGCAATTGGGATAAGTATTTACCATTGGTGAAATTCTCCTACAACAACAGTTATCAGGCAAGTATAGGTGTGGCTCCATTCGAAGCATTATATGGACGAAAATGTCGTTCTCCAATATGTTGGGATGAGGTGGGTGAAGCAACACCGCTTGGGACCCGAAGTTGGTACGTATGATGACTACGGAAAAGATCCAAATGATTCGACAACGATATACAAGCGGCACAAGATCGACAAAAGAGTTATGCGGATCTTCATCGAAAGGACGTGGAATTTAGTGTAGGGGATCATGTATTGTTACGAAGTTGCTCCATGGAAGGGAGTTACAAGATTTAGGAAGAGAGGAAAGCTCAATCCACGATTTATCGGTCCATTTCAAATTCTTGACCGAGTAGGAAATGTAGCCTATAGACTCGCGTTACCTCGAGTATGTCTCGTGTTCATAATGTGTTTCATATATCCGCATCTTCAGTAAATATGAAAGACCCGAACCACGTTATAGAGTTAGAACCGGATGAAATAGCCAAGACTTAACGTATGAGGAGATACCATTAAGATCTTGGATAGGAAAGAGCATGTCCCTACGCCAAGAAAGGTCATACCACAAGTTAAAATTTTCTCGGAGGAATCATGCTATAGAGAAATGACCGGGAATTGAAAACGGAAATGAAAGCGAGGTATCCTCACCTTTCCGAAACACCAGGTACGTACGTCAATTTCGAGGATGAAATTTCATAAGGAGTGGAGGTTGTAAGACCCCAAATTATTAATAAATGAAATTTAATTTCCTCTATTTATTATTTTGAAATAGTAAGGGTTGATTTTATTAATGTGGATAGTTAGGGGTAAAATACGCAAATATTTCAAAATAAGCAAGTGGTTATAAAATATTCATTGTTGTTTGGGAATATTCGTTTGGTCGTGGGAATATTCAGATCGTCTTGGGGAATATTCGTGCATTTACGCGCAGTCTTTTTTGGGCCCCATAACTAAAAAGCGATTGGATGAAGAAAACGACAAATATAAGTTGTTTAAAAATAACAAATATTAAAATACTTGCGGGTTAAAACACAAAGAGCACTGCATTGCACCAATTATTGATTCTTACGTGAAAGGCACTACTCAATAATGGTTACGATGAATTCTTTGCTCAAAGATTTTATTAATAATTGTTGCGTTGATATTTTATATTGCCATTGTTTCAATAATTGTCATTACACAAGATTTTCTTTATCGAAGCAATAATTCATATTATCCTGAATAATATTATTAGATAACATTATTGGCAATGTCTAGAAAGTTCTGTCTAATGAGAGGTTTGGTCACCTAATCAATTGCCGCCAAAGAAGGAGAAATTCTTATTGAAAGCCCTCTTTCCGGGACCGCTGTTTCATTAATATTGTGATTCTGTAATATTATTTGTGAATAATTAATTATTGATTCATATGATGAGAAAAATATTGATTTTATGTGGATATAGATAGAGAATATTTTATTGTGACAATTGTTGAAAATTGAAATTTTATCTTTTTCTGATAAAATAATTCATTTAAATATATTATTATATTTTAATAATATAATAATGGAGATATTTTTACAACGAATGTGGGATATATGAGTATACGAGGAGGATGAGTATTTTTGTTGCAATAAATGTTTAAAACATGTTAAACATGTCGGTGGACCCCATTTATTGACTGAAATTTGATTATAGCCTGTAAAATCACCGTTTGTGGATTTCGGTTAGTTTCTGTTTGGAATTCTGAAAAACTTTCTTCTGTAAAGTTGTAGAGAATTAAATTTCCTATAAAAAGGCGCGAGTTTCGAATTTTCTGACAAAAGGGCTATTTATTGTGAAT
Source organism: Panax quinquefolius (assembly GCA_020205615.1). Taxonomy (NCBI): domain Eukaryota; kingdom Viridiplantae; phylum Streptophyta; class Magnoliopsida; order Apiales; family Araliaceae; genus Panax; species Panax quinquefolius. The sequence goes on along the minus strand of CM035160.1, from coordinate 22,549,783 downwards.
TATTGAAGTTCCGAAACTTCAAAATAATTGATTTTTGGAAGTTTAAAATATTTTAAGTAACAAAAACGTTTTTTGTTTGTTTTGTGGGCTACAACATGTGCATAATGAGCTGAGATCAGATCTAAGAAGGTTAGGCGAGAAATTTTAATATATATATTAATATTTTATTAAATTTTCTCGCTTTGTGTTTCTAAGCATTTTCCTATAAATAGGTGCTTAGGTTAGAATTGAAAATCACACCGTAAACTCAAGTTTTCTCTCTATATTATCGGCGTATTCTTGTGAGTATTTTGAGTATACTTTGAGTATTGTTAAACGGTGCAAGTTCCCTTCAGCACTATACCCGGTATTCCAGCTAGAAGTACTAATCTTTCGAGGTAAGGGATGTTATTTTCTTCTCAAATGATATTATTTCTTCAATATCATTATGCCAAAATATTGGTTGGAACTTTTTATCACATTTGGAACTTTTTCATGTTGGGGTTACTATTCATGAGTTACTATTCATGAGTTACTATTCACGAGTTACTATTCATGAGTTACTATTCACGAGTACTATTTATGAAGTGTAAAGATGTTTTTTTTGGGAAATTTCTATCTTTTGGTGTCGGAGTTACTATTCACGTATACGGCACTATTCACCGAAAAATGAAATTTCTTCTTTTTATCCAAAATATCTATTCTGGATACTAGCTTTGATTGTATCCATGTTTTGATCATTCTTGAATTTTACACCACTATGATTATTTTTGAGGTATTTTTGGACATGGATAAAACAAAGTACGAATCCTTAATCCTTAATCCTTGTCATTTTGTTTCACTGGATTCGTTTCTTTAAAAATATTTTTCATCATCTTCATTTCTTAAATGATGATATTATGGAATATCTTTGGCCAGTAGTGCAAAAGATGAATGATTTCTCAAGAATATCTTTGGCACAGAGTGCAAAGATGAACAGTGTTTAGATGAACATGACCAATCGATGAATATCTTTGGCTCGTAGTGCAAAGATGAATATTTGATTCGTATATATATTGATTGATGTTACAGGATTAAAGATAGACGTTGAACTTTTAAATTCATACATAGAAGATAGTAGTTTGCATTCTCTACTTAACTCTTCTAATGAATTATTATTTCATTCTTGCGAATATTGATTTAAAATTTGTTGTCTATTGTATTCTATTAGATTTTTCCTGTTGAAGACTAACGATAATTTGTTGTATATTATCTTAGTCATAATATTCTTTTCTTCGGGCTAGTTGAGCTCACCCTTTTCCTTTTTGTTCCATTTTTCTTCTCGTGAGGCGAGAATATAAATGAAAATACGAGTCTGGGGTATGGAATGAAGGTTCTAGAGAGTTGTTTAGTAGTCCTCACCATTTTTGTAAAATAATGTATCAATAAATGTGATGAGGATTTATTTGAGTATAGATATTGTCTAGAAGGTAATATTTGTATTCAAACTCACAGCTTTCTTGTTGTAATAATAAAGTTGTAGTTGTTTACACTATGTATTGACAACTCGTAATGGGTGATGTATACCTATTTTGGGGGCGTCACAGCTGTGTACAGTTTGGACTGATATGTCCCTCCCCTCCGCATTTGTAACATACGATCGGTGGTCATTCTCCTTCCTTGAAAACGGTTGCTGGTGCTACTGTCTTTCCATCGTTATTGAATATCCTCTTCTTGAAATTTCCACTTCTATTATCTTAGCCAGGATTACCACCGAAGTGATTACCATTTCTGGAATGTTGATTTCCTCCACGTTTGTTGTCACCGCTTCGATGACTACTACCACTTGTATTATCATTTTGCCGGCTGCTCTCCCTTGGTTGGGTTGACTCATTATCGCGTTCCAATAACTGAGCCTTATTTACAATATCTGAATACAAACACAGTTTATGAGAAATGAGGTATTGACATATTTCGGGTTTTAAACCTCGCAGAATCACTCATGTCATTCTCTCCTCATGACGTATCTGAATACAACCAAGTGGGACGCCAACCAGGACAACTCGATAAATTTAGCTTCGTACTGCGACACGGTCATATTGTTTTGTTCCAACTTGATAAATTCTACCTCCTTTATGTGAAGAATACTTTCGGGAAAGTACTTTTCGTTGCACAGTTCTTGGAACTTCTCCCAATACATCTTCAGTGTGGCAGATTGAGTACGCTTTACAAATTCCCACCAGTAATCTGTCTCTCCTCATAACATAAAGGTGGCAAAGGGAACCTTTTGCTCCTCGGAGCATCCCAAGATATCAAATATCTTGGTTGTGAGACCCCAGATTTCATGAATAAATATTTAATTTTCTCAAAATAATTTTGTGAATATTATGGTGTGGATTTGATATAATGTTATAGTTGTGGATAGTATTTATAAATTTTGCAAAGTAAGCAAGTGGTTATATAATATTTGATTGGTCGGGGAATATTCGTTTTAACAGGGAATATTGTACGACGGCATAATCATTGGTGGACCCCACAACGGAAGTATTGTCATAGTTAGAAAATGACAAAATTATCTTTCTATAAAAATAACTATGAGGTGTTACCGTTAAAACCGTTGAACTACCGGTAGTAAAAATGCGATGTCTGGCGTGGTTGCATAGTAGCACATAGATTGATTATTGATGCTTACGTGAGAAGTCACTCGATTATACTCAATTATTGCTACATTAATTGCTTTGAACATATCTCTCATATTATTGATTCAATTATTGTTACGATTATCATCTCGCATAATATGTTATATTATTAAATCAATAATTGAGAAGGAAAAAGTTATTCATATTATTATTTGCAATATATGATATGCTAGAAGTTACATCAAGGAGAGGTTTGTCACCTAATTGCGCGCCAATATAAGGAGAAATTCTTATCGGAAAGCCTCTCTTTCTTTGGGAATGACCAGGTTGTTAAATATTGTGAATTATAATATTAATGATGAATAAGTTCGTGTTGATTAAAGATGAATTTTATAGTTCCATTGTGTTGGAATTATTTGTGTTAGTGGAAATCGACATTTGTTTCGATAATAATTGATGTCTGGAGGTTATATTGTTCAATCGGGTATACGGGGCACTTTTCGTGTTAGAGTACTATTCACGAGTTACTATTCATGAGTTACTATTCACGAGCTACTATTCATGAGTTACTATTTATGAGTTACTATTCACGAGTTACTATTCACCCGTAAAATATATTTTTTTTCGGTCCGAATCATTTTTGGGTACAATATTATTCCATGAGGAGATGTACTAATTTTTCAGACCGTTGGTTGAAATTATAATAGTAAATCAATATGGATCATTGATTTAAAGTTTTAATAGTAAATCAATATGGATCGCTGGTTTAAAGTTTTAATAGTAAATCAGTATGGACCGTTGCTTTAAGTTTTAATAGTAAACCAATATGGACCGTCCGTTTAAAAGTAAATCAATTTGGACCGTTCATGAATTAGTTACTATTCACTCCATTCTCCTATAAATAGAAGCTCATTCCTTCATTATTTCTTACGAATTCACTGAAACTCTAGAGAGAGAAACTATAGAGAGAAAGAAGAAAAGTGTTCTGCTACTTCACTACTCCAATATCCAAAGTTCTAAGGTAGGGGATATTATTTGTTGTACTCGTAATAAGGGGTATTCTTTCTTTCTTATTCATGAAGAGAACTTCTGATATTCCATTCTTTATTATTCTGTTGGAATAACTTTTATATACGCTGGATACCTATACTTGGTGAAATTCTTACATTATTCCATTCTTTATTATTATATTGAATAACTTTTCTATGCAAAATCTTTGCATACATGGTGAAATTCTTACATTATTCCATTCTTATTATTCTAATGGAATAACATGTTTATGTGAAGTACCGCATACATGGTGAAATTCTTCTAATATTCCGTTCTTTATTAATCTGTCGGAATATCCTGTTTGTGCGTTTACGCCAGACCTGTTCCATTATTTATTATTCTGTTGGAATATCCTGTCTGTGCATTTACGCCGGACCTGGTTCCATTATTTATTATTCTGTTGGGAATAACCTGTTTGTGCAGTCTATCGCACGCATGGTGAATCCTTCTTTTATTCCATTTTTTATTATTCTGTTGGAATAACCTGTCTATGTGGATTACCACATGCATGGTGAATGATCCTTTGTATTCATTCCTTATTAAATTGTGGAAATGATCTGTATACGTGGATTACCGCATGGTGGGTGAAAATCCATTTGCAGTTTTATACATTATATTATACTCAGTTGGTTAAAGTTTTGGCTTCTATACTCCATGAAATTAGTGGAATATCCTTGATATTTGCGCTTCATCTAGTATCTTTTCATGGAAATATTCTTCTGAGCATTCTTGAATTTTACTCTACAAAGCAGTATCATGTTGACAAATTGGACGTTATTAGTTCCTGGATAAATTAATTTATAAATCTTTAAAATTTATTCTTGAACTTGTTTTATTAAATTATTATGTCATTGTCATCATCTTCATGCTTATATTGTGATGAAAGTCATCTTTGCCTTACGTGTATAGATGGACTGGGTATGATTATGACCAGGGATTATTCGGTATAATCATGACCGTAATGTGACAAATGATGTGGTAAAAGTCCTCATTGGCCTGTAGTTCATTGGTGGACAGTTGTTGGTATGATTATGTCCAGGGATTATTCTCTATAGTCATGACCACTGATGATTACATGAATATCCTTGGCCGTGGAGTAGGGATGATTCGATTTTATTCATTAAGCTGAGTCTCAGCGATAAAGTTGATGAAAAACTTTTTAAATCATAGAAGATTGTAAATTTTATATCTTACTTGACTCTTCTAATGGATTGCTTGATCCGCTACAGTTAAACTTGTTGTCTATTATATTCTATCAGTTTAACATTGTTGAAGGCTAATGATAATTTATTCTGCATTATCTTAGTCATAATATTTCTTACTGGGCTAGTTGAGCTCACCTTTTCTTTCACTGTTCTCTTCAGGAAATGAGAACGTAGCTGGGACTAGTCGGGGAATAGAGTGATGGTCCTAGATGGTGCATTAGTAGTCCTCACTATTCTTTGAAATAGTGTGATAATAAATGTAATGAGGACTCCATTGAGTGTGGATATTGTCTAGATGATAATATTTATATTAAAATTCATAGCCTGTATTTTGTCGTATTTTACACGACTGTTGTATAATTAAATTGTATTTGTATTCAGTACCTTGTATCTGGCGACCCAAGATGGGTGATGTATACCTGTTTTGGGGGCGTCACAGTTGGTATCAAAGCTTAGGGATATGATTTTTGGCTTTGATGTGAGACAAGAACTAGGAGGGGAGAGACGGGGAATTCCTTCGCTAGTATGACCTACCTAAGTTTATTTGGTATTTAACTGGTCGGTCAGAGTATATGGATAATAAGTGACATGTTAATTAACCCTTGTTTTGTGGCAGTATTTGAAAATGGCATCCAAAAATGTTGGGATAAGCAATGAAGCACATGAGACCGTTGAGTCACCAACGATCAATATCCAGGATAATGTGCAATAAAAAAGACAATAATCCTCAGGTAAACAATAACACCGATGAAGTGATAAACGATGGGATGTTCAGAGGCTTTATGCAATCCATGCAACATCAGGCGAGAAAGACTCCTGTTCATAAGGCAGGTGAAAACAATGGCAACCCACGGTCGGTCACCGCTAAGCAGTTCAAGGAGCTGGGACCACCGGAGTTTTTGGGAAAGCCAGAACCACTTAAGGTGGAGACATGGTTAAAGCAGATCACCAAGATATTTGATGTCTTGGGATGCTCCGAGGAGCAAAAGGTTCCATTTGCCACCTTTATGTTGCGTGAAGAAGCAGATTATTGGTGGGAATCTGTAAAATATACCCAACCTGACGCACTCAAGATGTCTTGGGAGAAGTTCCAAGAGCTGTTCAACGACAAGCACTTTCCCGAAAGTATTCGTCACATGAAGGAGGTGGAGTTTATCAAGTTGGAACAAAACAATATGACCGTGTCGCAGTACGAGGCTAAGTTTGCCGAGTTATCCCGATTTGCATCCCATTTGGTCGATAATGAGGAGCGAATGACGCGAATGTTTCTAAGAGGTTTGAAACCCGATATACGTCAATACCTTATTTCTCACAAACTTTGTTTATATTCAGATGTTTTGAATAGGGCTCAGTTATTGGAGCGCGATAATGATTAAGCACAACCAAAAGGTAACGACCAACAACACGATAATAATCGTACCGGTGGCAACGACCATCGGAACAATGATAACCATCGTGGGGGAAATTATCACGCCAAGAATGGTAACCACTTCGGTGGTAATCATGGCTAAGATAATAGGAGTGGAAATTTCAAGAAGAGGAGATTCAATAATAATGGAAAGACGTCAGCACCAGCACCTGTTGTTAAGGAAGGAGAACGACCGCCAGTCGTATGTTACAAATGTGGAGGGGAGGGACACATCAGTCCAAACTGTGCGATGCAGTCCAAGGCATGTTATAATTGTGGAAAAGAAGGTCACTTAGCCTGATTTTGTCGTGCACCAAAGTCAAGTCCAGCTAGGACGGTGGCACCAAAGGCGGATACGGACAAAACAAAGTCGGTGGTTTCAGGAAGAGCATTTTTTGTGACTTCTCAAAAAGCGAGTAACCCGAACGAAGTTATCACGGGTTAGTTAATTATAAATTTTTGCAAAGTCTATACCTTATTAGATACCGGTTCTACCCATTCTTTTATCTCTCTTGCTTGCGCTCAACGTTTAAATTTGACTTCAAAGAAATTAGACTTTGACTTATTGGTTGAAACTTCGATAGTAGAAACCTTCGTTACCTCCACTGTTTATAGATCTTGTTGATTCAAATCGACACTTTCACGTTACTTGTCGATCTTATCTCTTTGAAAATACTTGCCTTTGATGTGATTTTAGGAATCGATTGGTTAACTACTCATCATGCTTTTCGTAAGGTTGTTAGCTTTCATATTCCTAACCAACCTATTATGCGAATTCAAGAAACCAAACCACTAAAGTAAATCATTGTCATATCAAGTCATAAGTAAAGAGCCCTGAGCCTTTCGCTGGTGACTTCCTTATATGGAATGCACCGAAGCCAGACTTTCTGTAGGCGACGTCGTGAATGACGATGACAAGTTGATAGGTATCAATGTGACGTGCTATACAAGTCTTGGATGAGAGTCACAGTTTTGAATGATATTTCTATTGTTAATAAATTTCCTGACGTATTCTTGATGACTTCTTAGCCTACCCCTAGAGTGTGAAATCGAATTTTGTATTGACCCCAATACAAAACCCATTTCTTAAACCCTCAAATATTTTCTTCACCTAAAATGAACGTAACATGTGCCAAAGACGTTGGCTCGAGCTGTTGAAGATTACGATCGTACCATTCAATATCATCGTGGGAAAAGCGAACGTGGTAGCTGACGCGTTGAGTAGAAGATCGTATGCGTTTACGAGTGTGATGTTGTTAACACAAAGACCCATTTTGTATAACTTACAAATGATGGAGATAGAGTTAAAGACTCTAGGGACCCATGTGAAGATAACGAATATACGATTAGAATAGACTTTAATCGATAAAGTTAAAGTTGTTCAAGCTACATACTCAGAGCTGATGAATGTGAAGAAGAAGGTTCAAGAGGGCCTTATTCTAGAAGCAAGAATCGATGAAGAGAGGAGATCTCAACCCTTTATTTTATTGGCCCATTTGAAATCCTTGATCAAGTATGAATTGTGGCCTATAGACTCGTTTACCGCCAAGTAGGTCGCGTGTTCATAACGTTTTTCACATATCGATGTTACGTAAATATGTGGATGACCCGAACCACATTATTAATTTAGAACCGGACGAGATAACGGAATATTTAATATATGAGGAGATACGTGTTAAAATCTTGGATAAGAAGGATCATATTCAACACTCAAAGGTTTTACCTCAAGAACTAGAATCTGAAATGAAGTCAAGGTATCCTCATCTCTTCAACATACCAGGTATGTACGTAAATTTCGAGGGCGAAATTCAATAAGGAGGGGAGATTGTGAGACCCCAAATTTTATGAATAAATATTTAATTTTCTCAAAATAATTTTGTGAATATTATGGTGTGGATTTGATATAATGTTATAGTTGTGGATAGTATTTATAAATTTTACAAAGTAAGCAAGTGATTATATAATATTTGATTGGTCAGAGAATATTCGTTTTAACAGAGAATATTAGATTTACTGGCACAATCATTAGTGGACCCTATAAACTAAGTACTATCGTAATTAGAAAATGACAAAATTATCTTTCTATAAAAATAACGGTGGAGGTGTTACCGTTAAAACTGTTGAACTACTCGGTAGTAAAAGTACAGTAATACACGTGGTTACATAGTAGCACATAGTATTGATTATTGATGCTTACGTGAGAAGTCACTCAGTTATACTCAATTATTGCTACAGTAATTGCTGCATCATATCTCTCATATTATTGATTCAATTATTATTACAGTATCATCTGCATAATATGTTATATTATGAAATCAATAATTGAGACGACAAAGTTATTCATATTATTATTTGCAATATTGACAATGTCTAGAAGTTCTGTCAAGGAGAGGTTTGGTCACCTAATTGCGCGCCAATAAGGAGAAATCTTTATTGGAAAGCCCCCTCTTTCCTGGGAACGACCTGGTTGTTAAATATTATGAATTATAATATTAATGATGAATAAGTTCGTATTGATTAAAGATGAATTTTATAGTTCCATTGAGTTAGAATTGTTTGTGTTAGTGGAAATCGATATTTGTTTCGATAATAATTGATGTCTGAAGGTTATATTGTTCAATCGGGTATTCGGGGCACTTTTCGTGTCAGAGTACTATTCACGAGTTACTATTCATGGGTTACTATTCACGAGTTAATATTCACGAGTTACTATTCATGAGTTACTATTCACGAGTTACTATTCACGAGTTATTATTCATGAGTTACTATTCACGAGTTACTATTCAAGAGTTACTATTCACGGGGTACTATTCACCCGTAAAATATATTTCTTTTCGGGCCAAATCATTTTTGGGTACAATATTATTCCATGAGGAGATGTGTTAATTTTTCAGACCATTGGTTGAAATTATAATAGTAAATTAATATGGATCATTGATTTAAAGTTTTAATAGTAAATCAATATGGATCGCTGGTTTAAAGTTTTAATAGTAAATCAGTATGGACCGTTGCTTTAATTTTTAATAGTAAACCATTATGGACCGTCCGTTTAAAAGTAAATCAATCTGGACCGTTCATGAATTAGTTACTATTCAGTCCATTCTCCTATAAATAAAGCTCATTCCTTCATTATTTCTTACTAATTCAATTGAAACTCTAGAGAGAGAAACTATAGAGAAAAGAAGAAAAGTATTATGCTACTTCACTACTCCAATATCCAGCTTTCTTCTAAGGTAGGGGATATTATTTGTTGTACTAGTAAGTAAAGGGTATTCTTTCTTTCTTATTCATGAAGAGAACTTCCGATATTCCATTCTTTATTATTCATTGGAATAACTTTGTCTACGCTGGATACCCTATACTTGGTGAAATTCTTACATTATTCCATTCTTTATTATTACATTGGAATAACTTTTTATCTATGTGGATTACCACATGCATGGTGAATGATCCTTTGTATTCATTCCTTATTAAATTGTGGAAATGATCTGTATACGTGGATTACCGCATGGTGGGTGAAAATCCATTTGCAGTTTCGTACATTCTATTATACTCAGTTGGTTAAAGTTTTGGCTTCTATACTCCATGAAATTAGTGGAATATCCTTGATATTTGCGCTTTATCCAGTATCTTTTCATGGAAATATTATTCTGAGCATTTTTGAATTTTATTCTACAAAGCAGTATCATGTTGACAAATTGGACGTTATTGGTTCCTGGATAAATTAATTTATAAATCTTTGAAATTTATTCTTAAACTTGTTTTATTGAATTATTATGTCATTGTCATCATCTTCATGCTTATATTGTGATGAAAGTCATCTTTGGCTTACGTGCATAGATGGACTTGGTATGATTATGACCAGGGATTATTCGGTATAATCATGACCGTAATGTGACAAATGATGTGGTAAAAGTCCTGATTAGCCTGTAGTTCATTGGTGGACAGTTGTTGGTATGATTATGACCAGGGATTATTCTCTATAGTCATGACCATTGATGATTACATGAATATCCTTGGCCGTGGAGTACGGATGATTCGATTTTATTTATTAAGCTGAGTCTCAGCGATAAAGTTGATGAAAAACTTTTTAAATCATAGAAGATAATAAATTTTATATCTTACTTGACTCTTCTAATGGATTGCTTGATCCGCTGCAGTTAAACTTGTTGTCTATTATATTCTATCAGTTTAACATTGTTGAAGGCTAATGATAATTTATTACGCATTATCTTAGTCATAATATTTCTTCTTGGACTAGTTGAGCTCACCTTTCCTTTCACCGCTCTTGAAAATGAGAACATAATTTGGGACTAGTCGGGAACAGCAGTGATGGTCCTAGATGGTGCATTAGTAGTCCTCACTATTCTGTGAAATAGTGTTATAATAAATGTAATGAGGACTCCATTGAGTGTGGATATTGTCTAGATGACAATATTTATATAAAAATTCATAGCCTGTGTTTTGTCGTATTTTACACGACTGTTGTATAATTAAGTTGTATTTGTATTCAGTACCTTGTATCTGGCGACCCAAGATGGGTGATGTATACCTTGTTTGGGGGCGTCACATTGGTGATCTTCTTTATCCATGTCTCCGCCTTCAGTGGTTCTGGCATTCCCAAAAACACCGGTTGTCCCAGCTCCTTGAACTGCTTAGCAGTGACCATATAATCGGTTATCATTCTCCTTCCTTGAAAACGGTTGTTGGTGATACTGTCTTTCCATCATTACTGAATCTCCTCTTCTTGAAATTTTCACTTCTATTGTCCTGGCCAGGATTACCACCGAAGTGGTTACCATTTCTGGCATGTTGATTTCCTCTACATTTGTTATCACCGCTTCGATGACTACTACCACTTGTATTATCATTTTGTCGGCTGCTCTCTCTTGGTTGGGTTGACTCATTATCGCGCTCCAATAACTGAGCCCTATTTACAACATCTAAATACAAACACGGTTTGTGAGAAATGAGGTATTGACGTATTTCGGGTTTCAAACCTCGCAGAAACATTCGCGTCATTCTCTCCTCATTATCAACCAAGTCGGACGCAAACCGGGACAACTCGGCAAACTTAGCTTCGTACTGCGACACGGTCATATTGTTTTGTTCCAACTTGATAAATTCCACCTCCTTTATGTGACAAATACTTTCGGGAAAGTACTTTTTGTTGAACAGTTCTTGGAACTTCTCCCAAGACATCTTCAGTACGGCAGGTTGAGTACGCTTTATAAATTCCCACCAGTAATTTGCCTCTCCTCACAACATGAAGGTAGCAAAGGGAACCTTTTGCTCCTCAGAGCATCCCAAGATATCAAATATCTTGGTGATCTACTTTATCCACGTCTCAGCCTTCAGTGGTTTTGGCTTTTCCAAAAACTCCAATGGTCCCAACTCCTTGAACTGCTTAGCCACCATCTCGGACCGTCACTCCATTCTCTGACTAGTCCCGGCTACGTTCTCATTTCCTGAAGAGAACATTGAAAGCAAAAGGGTGAGCTCAACTAGCTCAGTAAGAAATATTATGACTAAGATAATGTAGAATAAATTATCGTTAGCCTTTAACAGTGTTAAGCTAATAGAATACAATAAACAACAAGTTTAACTGCAGCGGAACAAGCAATCCATTATAAGAGTCAAGTAGAGCATGATATCTACTATCTTCTATGATTTAAAAAGTTTATCATCAATTTTATCGCTGAGACTCAGCTCAATAGATAATCCACATCACTGAATTATCCATGCAATATGGGCCAAGGATATTCATTAATATCAAATCCACGAATTATCCATTCACTACGGGCCAAGGATATTCATGTTATCACCAATGGTCATAATCATGCCAACAGGCTGTCCATTATTGCACTACGGGCCAATGAGGACTTTTACCACATCATTTATAACATTACAGGTCATGATTATACCGAATAATCCATGGTCATAAGCATACCAATCAACAGTCCATCAATGTACTACGGGCCAAAGATGACTTTCATCATAATATAAGCATGAGGATGATGACAATGATATAAGAATTCAATTAAATGAAAACAAGGATAAATTTTAAAGATTTATAATTCAATTTATCTAGAATTCAATAATGTCCAAATTGTCAACATGATACTGTTTTGTGGAGTAAAATTCAAGAATAGTGTGACGCCCCCAAAATAGGTATACATCACCAATTATGAGTCGCCAAATACATGGTACAGAATATAAATACAATCTTAATTATACAATAAGAGAGCTGTGAGTTTAAATACAAATATTGTCTTCTAGACAATATTCACTCTCAAAATGAATCCTCATTACATTTATTATCACACTATTTAACCGAATAGTGAGGACTACTAGCTAATACTATCATCCGGACCATCACTCCGTTCCCCGACTTGTCCCAGCTACGTTCTCATTTCCTGAAGAGAACAGTGAAAAAAAGGGTGAGCTCAACTAGCCCAGTAAGAAATATTATGACTAAGATAATGCAAAATAAATTATCATTAGCCTTAAACAGTGTTAAACCGATACAATATAACAAACATCAAGTTTAATCAATAATCTAACAAGCAATCCATTAAAAGAGTCAAGTAGAGAATAAAATCTACTATCTTTTATGATTTAAAAGGTTTTCATCACTTTTATCATTGAGACTCGACAATAAATAATCCACATCATCGAATCACCCCTTCACTACGGCCAAGGATATTCTTTAGTATCACGACCACAAATTATCCATGCACTACAGGCCAAGGACATTCGTGTATTCATCAATGGTCATGATCATGCCAACAACGGTCCATCAATGCACTACGGGTCAATGAGGACTTTTTCCACATCATTTGTAACATTACGGTCATGATTACACCAAATAATCCCTGGTCATAATCATACCAAGTCCATCTATGCCCTATAGGCCACAGATGACTTTCAACAAAATATAAACATGAGGATGATGACAATGATATAAGAATTCAATAAAACAAGTTCAAGAATTAATTTATCTAGGAACCAATAACGTCCAAATTGTCAACATGATACTGCTTTGTAGAGTAAAATTCAAGAATGCTCGTAAAATATTTCCGGGAAAAGATCTTTGGATGAAGCGCAAATATCAAGGATATTCCACAAATTTCATGGAGTATAGAAGTCAAAACTTTAACCAATTGAGTATAATAAGGAATGGAATAACAAAAGAAATTACTAGGCATGCGATAGAATCAAGACAAAGGCGCAGTTATTCCAATGTAATAATAATTAATAAACGAATTCAGTCCCACAGAAAACGCATGCAGACGTGATATTCCAATGAAATAATAAAGATTAATCAGTCCCACAAAAATGCATGCAGACGGTATTCCAACGAGAATAATAAAGACGGAATCGGGTTCTACGTAAAAAGCATGTATAACATGATATTCCAACAGAATAATAAAGAATGAAATAACAGAAGAATTTCACCAAGTACAGGGTAGCCCGCGTATACAGGTTATTCCAACCGAATAATAAATAATGGAATAACAGAAGAATTTCACCAAGTATATGGTAGCCTGCAGATATCTGAGTTATTCAACCGAATAATAAATAATGGAATAACGTAAGAATTTCACCAAGTATAGGGTAGCCAGCATTATCTGAGTTATTCCAACCGAATAATAAATAATGGAATAACAGAAGTTCTCTTCATGAATACAAAAGAAATAATACCCCTTATCGTAAAAGAAACTGGATATAAGAGTAGGGAAGTAGCAGAATACTTTTCTTCTTTCTCTCTATAATTTTTTCTCTCTAGAGTTTCAATGAATTCGTAAGAAATAATGAAGGAATGAGCTTCTATTTATAGGAGAATAGAAAGGATACTATTTGCAAAAAAATCACGGATGCACAGTTAAAAGAAAGAACAAGAAACGAACAAAAGTTCACGGGTTATGAGTAATTGGTGTAGGCAATTTAGGAAGGACAACACATGCCAATTTAAAGAAATAATTCAATGAAAACATCTCCCCACTCATAAGTTATCAAATAGTAATAGCATAATTTGAGATTTTAGTCAACAAACTACATCCTGCTAATTGAAATAGATTACCCACTTGCAAGGAAATTGATGATTGTCCCTTTCATCACATAATACGCCCACTTTCAAAATTTAATAGAATAAATATTAATTTAGCAAGATAATAGAATAAACATCTATTGCTTATTAATTAATATTCTTTTTCTTAAACAACACGAACATAATCTTCATTAAAATTATAACTCATAATATTATATAAAATATCGACAATAATTAAATCAAATATCGTGAGATATTATGCAGCAATTACTATAGCAATAATTGAGCCAAACTAAGTGACTTCTCACGTAAGCATCAATAATCAATACCGTGTGCTACTATGCAACCACGCGGATTACTGTACTTTTAACACCGGGTGTTTCAATAGTTAACGGTAAAAACTTCCGTCGTTATTTTCATAAATTATTTTTGTCATTTTCTCAATCCGACAATAATTCCATTGTGGGGTCCACCAATGATTGTGTCGTTGTACGAATATTGCCTGTTAAAACGAATATTCCCCGACCAATCGAATATTATATAACAACTTGCATACTTTGCAAAATTTATAAATATTAACCACAACTATAACATTATATCAAATTTACTCCATAATATACAAAAATGATATTTATAGAAAATTCATCTTTATATATGAAAGTTGGGGTCTTACAACCTCCCCTTCTTATGAAATTTTGCCCTCAAAATTAGGGTAATGAATAGGTATGTCGAAGAGGTAAGGATACCTTGATTTCATTTCAGATTCTAACTCCCAGGTCATTTCCTCAACATCGTGGTTTCTCCATAAAACTTTGACTTGAGGTATAACCTTGGAGCGTAGAATATGTTCCTTCTTATCCAAGATTTGAATAGAAACCTCTTCATACATCAAATCTTTCGTTATTTCGTCCGATTCTAACTTAATAAAGTGGTTCGGGTCTTCCACATATTTACGTAACATGGATATGTGAAAAACGTTATGAACACGAGACATACTTGGCGGTAAAGCGAGTCTATAGGCCACAGTTCCTACTCGATCAAGGATTAAAAATGGGCCAATGAATCGAGGATTGAGCTTTCCTCTCTTTCCAAATCTCGTAACTCCTTTCCATGGAGCAACTCGTAACAACACATGATCTCCTATATCAAATTCCACGTCCTTTCGATGAAGATCAGCATAACTCTTTTGTCGATCTTGTGAGATTTTCATACGTTGTCGGATCGTTTGAATCTTTTCCGTAGTCATACGTACCAACTCTGGTCCCAACAACATTGCTTGACCCACCTCATCCTAGCATACTGGAGAACAACACTTTCTTCCATACAATGCCACGAATGGAGCCATGTCAATGCTTGCTTGATAACTGTTGTTGTAGGAAAACTCCACCAACGGTAAGAACTTGTCCCAACTTCCCTTGAAGTCAAGGACACAGAGTCTTAATAAATCTTCCAGAGTTTGAATAGTCCTCTCTGATTGTCCGTCCGTCTGAGGATGATATGCCGAACTAAATCGTAAATCCGTGCCCATAGCTTTTTGCAAACTAACCCAAAATCGTGAAGTGAATCTTGGGTCTCGATCAGAAACTATGGATACTGGCATACCATGCAGTCTTACAATCTCGTTTATATACATACGAGCAATACGTTCAAGTGTATAAGTTTCTCATATTAGTAAGAAGTGAGCAGACTTGGTCAATCTATCAACAATGACCTAAATCGCATCTATGCCTTGAGAAACTTTGGGAAGACTAGTAATGAAATCCATGGTAATGTGCTCCCACTTCCATTCTGGAATTTCAAGTGGTTGCAATGGACCTTTTGGTACTTGATGCTCCGCCTTGACTCGTTGACACATTAGACACCTTGAGATAAACAGTGCTATCTCTCTCTTCATATTGCCTCACCAAAATATATGTCGAAGATCATGATACATTTTGGTACTCCCAGGATGGATTGCAAACGGTGTATTATACTTTAAATCAGGGTCTTTAGGAGCACAAAGTTTGGAGTTGACTCGAAGGATTCCTTCTTCATCGATTCTTGCTTCCGGCATAGCACCTTCTTGCATTTTCTTCCTCATACGCATCAGCTCCCTGTGTCAGTAAGCTTGAAAGCGCTTTTAACTTTATCAATTAAAGTCGGTTCTACTTGTATATTCGTCATCATCACATGGGTCCCTGGAGTCTTTAACTCTATCTCCATCCTTTGCAAGTCACACGAAATGGGCCTTTGCATTGTCAATATTGCACTTGTACCCGCATATGATCTTCTACTCAATGCGTCAGCTACCACGTTCGCTTTTCCAAGATGGCATTGGATGGTATGATCATAATCTTTTAACAGAACTCGCATTTCTTTAACTTGGCATAAAGCTTATATTCACGAAGCTTTTGGAGTATCAGCCTCAAGTGTTGCTCATGATCTTCACGGGTTTTGGAATATATGAGGATGTTATCAATAAAGACGACCACAAAGTGATCTAAATATTCCTTGAATACTCGGTTCATCATATCCATGAAGGCAGCAAGAGCATTAGTTAATCCAAAGGACATGACTAGGAATTCATAATGCCGTCTGCATCGAAGTTAAAGCCGTCTTTGGAATTTCATCGGTTCTTATTTTCAATTGGTGATATCCGAAACGAAGATCAATCTTTGAAAAGAATTTGGCGCCTTGCAACTGGTCAAACAGGTCATCAATACGTGGCAATGGGTACCTATTTTTGATGGTGACATGATTCAACTCCCGATAATCAATACAAAGTCGCATACTCCCATCTTTCTTCTTCATGAATAGAACAGGAGCACCCCAAGGAGAAGTACTAGGGCGAATAAAGCCAATGTCTAACAATTCCTGCGGTGGGTCTTTAACTCCACGAAGTTCAATAGAAGCCATTCGATATGGGGCTTTGGAAATGGGTTTTATCTTCGGGTTCAAGCTCGATACAAAATTCAATTTCACGCTCGGGTGGGCCAGAAATTCTTCGAGAATACGTCGAAATTCATTAACAATAGAAATATCATTCAAAACTGACGTATTTTTTTTTAGATCCGCGACATGAGCTAAGAAAGCTTGACATCCGTTTTTCAATAAACGAATAGCTTTATGGCTTGAGATGACAGTGATTGATTTTAATGGTTTGGTTACTTGAATTCGCATATAGGTTGATTAGGAATATGAAAGCTAACAACCTTACGAAAACAATCAATTTTAGCATGATGAGTAGTTAACCAATGAATCCCTAGAATCACATCAAATGCAAGTATTTTCAATGAAATAAGATCAACAGGTAATGTGAGGGTACCGATTTGAACCAAACAAGACTTATAAACAGTGGATGTAATGAAGGTTTCTCCCAACGGAGTTTCTACAGATAAGTCAAAGTCAAATTTCTTCGGAGTCAAATTTAATCGTTGAGCGCAAGTAAGAGAAATAAAAGAATGGGTAGAACCGATATCAAATAAGGTATAGACTTCGCTAGAGTTTATAATAAGCTTACCCGTGATGACCTCATTCGGTTCCTTGCTTTCTGGGAGGTCACTACAAACACTCTCCCTTGCACTACCGGCTTTGACTTTTCTGGGACGGCCTTTGGTGCCTCCATCCTAGCTGAACTTGTCTTCGATGAACGACAAAATCAGGCTAGGTGACCCTAGCTTTGGACGGCATCGCGCAGTTTGGACTGATGTGTCCCTCCCCTCCGCATTTGAAGCATATGATAGGTGGTCGTTCTCTTTCCTTAACAATAGGTGCTGGTGCTGACATCTTTCCATCATTCTTGAATCTCCTCTTCTTGAAATGTTCATTCTTATTGTTTTGGCCCTGATTACCACCGAAGTGATTACCATTTTTGGCCTGTTAATTCCCTCCACGCTTGTTGTCACCGCTTCGATGACTTCTCTCACTGGCATTATCATTTTGTCAGCTGCTCTATTTTAATTGCGTTGACTCGTTATCGCGCTCCAATAACTGAGCCCTATTTACAACATCTAATACAAACATAGTTTATGAGAAATAAGATATTGACGTATCTCCAGTTTCAAACCTCTTAAAAACATTCGCGTTATTCTCTCCTCATTATCAACCAAATGGGTTGAAACCGGGACAACTCAGCAAACTTGGCTTCGTACTGCGATACGGTCATGTTGTTTTGCTCTAGCTTGATGAATTTTACTTCTTTCTTGTGACAAATACTTTTGGGAAAGTACTTGTCGTTGAATAATTCATGGAACTTCTCCCAAGTCATCTTCAGTGCGGCAGGTTGAGTACGTTTTACCGATTCCCACCAGTAATCTGCCTCTCCTCGCAACATAAAGGTGGCAAAGGGAACCTTTTTGTGACGCCCCCAAAATAGGTCCATTCCATCCAACCCATTCTGAGTTGTTAATACATGGTACAGAAACAACTACAACTTTATTATTACAACAGTAAAACTGTGAGTTTGAATACAAATATTATCTTCTAGACAATATCTATACTCAAATAAATCCTCATCACATTTATTGATACATTATTTTACAAAATGGTGAGGACTACTAAACAACTCTCTCTAGAACCTTCATTCCATACCCGACTAAATATACTCGCTATATTCTCGCCTTCCGAGAAGAAAAATGGAACAAAAAGGAAAAGGGTGAGCTCAACTAGCCCAAGAAAAGAATATTATGACTAAGATAATATACAACAAATTATCGTTAGTCTTCAACAGGAAAAAATCTAATAGAATACAATAGACAACAAATTTTAAATCAATATTCATGCAATGAAATAATAATTCATTAGAAGAGTTAAGTAGAGAATACAAACTACTATCTTCTATGTATGAATTTAAAAGTTCATCGCTCATCTTTTATCCTCGTAACATCAATCAATATATATCTGAATCAAATATTCATCTTTGCACTACAAAAGCCAAAGATATTCATCACCGTAATCATGTTCATCTAAACACTGCTCATCTTTTGCACTACTGTGCCAAAGATATTCATCGAAATCATTCATCTTTGCACTACGTGCCAAAGATATTCAATAATATCATCATTTAAGATCGAGGATGATGAAAAATATTTTTAAAGAAACGAATCCAGTGAAACAAAATGACAAGGATTAAGGATTAAGGATTCGTACTTTTGTTTTATCCATCTTCAAAAATACCTCAAAATAATCATAGTGGTGTAAAATTCAAGAATGATCAAAACATGGATACAATCAAAGCTAGTATCCGTAATAGATATTTTGGACAAAAAGAAGAAATTTCATTTTTCGATTGAATAGTCAGATACGTGAATAGTGTCGATATATCGTGAATAGTAACTCTCCGACACCAAAAGATAGAAATTTCCTAAAAAAAACATCTTCACGCTTCATGAATAGTACTTCGTGAATAGTACTTTCGTGAATAAGATCTCGTGAATAAGTAACTCGTGAATAGTAACTCATGAATAGTA
Organism: Panax quinquefolius; assembly: GCA_020205615.1. NCBI lineage: Eukaryota > Viridiplantae > Streptophyta > Magnoliopsida > Apiales > Araliaceae > Panax > Panax quinquefolius. The sequence continues at coordinate 22,530,026 of CM035160.1, read as the reverse complement.
ACTCATGAATAAGAACCCCGACATGAAAAGTTCCAAATTTGATAAAAAGTTCCAACCAATATTTCAAATAATGATATTGAAGAAATAATATCATTTGAGAAGAAAATAACATCCTTACCTCGAAAGACAAGATTTCTAGTTGAAACACCTGGATATAGGCTATGACTTGAACTTGCACCGTATAGCAATACTCAAAGTATACTCAAAATACTCACAAGAATAAACTTCGATAATATAGAGAGAAAACTTCAATTTCGGTGTGATTTTCAATTCTAACCTAAAAGCACCCTATTTATAGAAAATTGCTAGAACACCAAAGCGTAAAATTGAATATAATATTAATATAATTATACAAATTTTCCTTAGCCCACCTTTTGGTCAAAAACACCAGCCATGCATGTTAATGATGTCCAAAAAATACAAAAAACGTTTTTCTAACAAAAATAATTTAAACTCCAAAAATCAATTATTTCGGAACTCCGAAACTTTAATAATTCATAATAAATAGCTCTTTTATCAGAAAATTTGAATCTCGCGAGTTTTTATAGGAAATTCAATTCTCTACAACTTTGCAGAAGAAAGTTTTCCAAATTCCAAACAGAAATTGATCGAAATCTACAAACCAAGCGATTTTACAATTATAATCAAATTTCTATTAATAATTGTGTCCACCAACACACAAAATATGTGTTAAACATTTAATGCATAAAAAATACTCTTCATCCTCATATACTCATATATCCCATATTCATTATAAAAATATCATCGTTAATATATTATTAAAATAATATATTTAAATGAATTATTTTATTAGAAAAAGATAAAATATTAATTTTCAACAATTGTCATTTTAAAAATTTTCTCCATCTATATCCACATAAAATCAATATTTTCCTCATTATATAAATCAATAATTAATTATTCACAATTAATATTACAGAATCACAAAGATCTTGTGAAATGTGTCGTTCCCGTGAAAGAGGGGTTTTCCAATAAGAATTTCTCCTCATCTTGCGCCGCAATTAGATGACCAAACCTCTCCTTAGATGTAATTTTCTAGACATTGTCAATAATGTTATCTAATAATATTATTCAGATAATATGAATTATTGTCTCGATAATGGAAAATACTGTGTAATGATAATTTATTGAAACAACAGTAATATAATATATCAATGCAAAGAATTATTGATTCAATAAAATAAAATAATGAATAAGAATTACTGTAACAATTATTGAGTAGTGCCTTCTTACGTAAGAATCAATAATTGGTGCAATACCGTGCTACTTGCTTAACAACGCCGATATTAGTGTGTTTTAACCACCGGTATTCCAACAAGATAATTGATAACAACCGCTAGCAGTTATTTATAACAACTTATACTTGTCGCTTTCTTCATCCAATTGCTTTCCGTTATGGGCCCACACAAAGGTCAGGTCTTGTCGCATTTAATATTCCCAAACAAAGAAGAATATTCCACGACCAAACGAATATTTCTCGACAATAATGAATATTTTATAACAACTTGCTTATTCAAAATATTTACGTATTTTACCCATAACTAACCACATTAATCAAATCAACCCTTACTATTTCAAAAATAATAAATAGAGGAAAATAAATTTCATTTATTAATAATTTGGGGTCTTACAACCTCCCCTCCTTATGAAATTTCGTCCTCGAAATTGACGACGCATACTGTGTGTTTCAAAAGATGAGAATACCTCGCTTTCATTTCCGTTTCCAACTCCCAGGTCAATTTCTCAATAGCATGGTTTCTCCACAAAACTTTAACTTGTGGTATAACCTCGGTACATAGGACTTGTTCTTTCCTATCCAAGATCTTAACAGTGCACTCCTCGTCGTTAAGTCTTCTGGCTATCTCGTCCGGTTCTAACTCAATGACGTGGTTCGGTCGTCCACATATTTATGTAACATCGATACGTGAAAAACGTTATGAACACGCCATCATACTTGGCGGTAAACGAGTCTATAGGCCACGCTTCCTATTCGATCGAGAATTTCAAATGGATTAATAAATCGAAGGTTTGAGCTTTCCTCACCTCACCGATTCTCGCTTTTGAAATAACAACTTCTTGCACCTCCTTCTTCAAATTTATCACCTCGGTGTGTATCTTGAATGACTTTAACTTTATCGATTAAAGTTGATTATACTCAGTATATCATCACGTGGGTACCTAGAGTTTTCATCTCCATCTCTATTATTTGTAAATTATACTGAAATGAGTCTTTGACAATATCGTACTCAGATTTGTATACGATCTTCTACTCAACACGCCGCCTACCACGCTCTTCTTTTCCAGATGGCATGGTCGTAACATGTCTTTGAAATGAGTCTCCTCGAGTTCTTCAAGCTCTTCCCACATTCTTTGCTCCATTCGAATTTTGTATCTCTACGAGTCACGTTAATGGAATAGCGATTCGAGAATATCCTTCAACGAATCTCCGATAATAACCAACTAAGCCTGAAAGCTACGTATTTCGATTACCGATTTAGGTTGTTCTCAATCGTGACTCATATCCCAACCTTGGATAAGACGTTACAATGACACCTATCGCTTTACTATCGCACGAATATGGTGTCCCCTACGGAGAGTCTGGCTTCGGTGCATTCCACAAAGGAAGTCACCAGATAAAGGCTCAGGTACCAAATTCTATAGTTGAATTTTAACTCCTGAAGTTCAATAGGAGCCATTCGATATGAGATTTTAGAAATGAGTTTTGTACCGGGGTCAAAGTCGATACAAAATTTAATATCGAGCTTTGGGAGTAAGCCAAGAAATTCTTCAGAAATACGTCGGAAAATTAATTAACAACAACAGAATATTATTTAAATCGACGTGTCTTTATTCAAATCCATAACATGGACTAAGAAAACTTGACATCCGTAATAAACGAATGACTTCATGGCTTGATATGAAAATGTTTGACTACAATGGTTTGATTGCTTGAATTCAATAACAAAGTTGCTTAAGAATATGAAAACTAACAACCTTACGAAAGTAATCAATTTCGGCATGATGAGTAGTTAACCTTAAAATCACATCAAAAGCAAATATCTCTATAGAAATAAGGTTAACAGGTAATGTGATAGTGCCAACCTGAATCAAGCAAGATTTCTAAACAACGGATGTAATGAAAGTTTCTCCTAACGGAGTCTCCATAAATAGGTCAAAGTCTAATTTCTCCGTAGTCAAGTTCAAATGTTGAGCGCAAGCAAGAGAGATAAAAGAATGGGTAGAACCGGTATCTAGTAAGGTATAAACTTCGCAAGAATTTATAATTAACTAACCCGTGCTAACTTCGTTTGGGTTCCTCACATTTTGACCGGTCACGACAAACGCTCTTCCAGGAATCGTTGTCTTTGACTTTTCTGGGACATCCTTTTGAGTCACCATTCCCTTTGGACTGGGATTCGATACTGTACAATCTCGAGCGATATGTCCTTCTTTTCCATAATTATAGCATACCTTAAACTGTTGTGGGCGCTTTGAATGATATGTCCTCTTTCCCGCAAGATTGTAACATACTGACCGGTGGTCTTTCTCCTCCTTGGAACCAAATTGCCGTGACCGCCGTCTTCACATGGTCGTTGTTAAATCTCCACTTTTTAAAATCTCCTCCTAACTCGCTTCTTCTATTTTCATGGCCATGATTACCACCAGAGTGGTTAACACCTTTGTCCGTATTCTTCTTTCTCCGCTGGTTATCGTTATTCGATGATCGCTATCTTTGGTATGATCCTCGGTTATGGTCCCTCGGTTGAATGTACTCGTTATCTCGCTTAACAACCGAGCCTCGCTGATAACATCTGAATAAAGAGAAATTTATGAGAAATGAGATATCGACGTATCTTAGGGTTTCAAACCTCTCGTAAACATCCGCGTATATCGCTCCTCATTCTCCACCAAATGAGGTGCAAACTCGATAACTCCGCGAACTTCGCCTCGTCTTTGGGGACCGCCATGTTATTCGCTCCACCTAATAAACTCCACTTCCTTCATACGACGAATACTTTCGTGGAAGTACTTGTCCTTGAATCGCTTCAAACGTCTCCCGACATACATGCCGAGTGCAATTGGATGGTACGCCTTCACGATTCCCACCAAGAATCGCGCTTTGTTACGAACATAAAAGTAAGCGAATGGAACTTTCTGTTCCTCCGCATCCCAAGACATCGAATATCTTGGTAATTTGTTTGACCCACGCCTCCGCCTTTAATCGGATCCGGCTTTCCCAGCACTCGTGGTCCCAACTCTTTGAATCGCTTGTTGTGACAACCCGTGAATTGCTATCATTTCTCCTCGTATTTTGAACACGAAGTCTCCTCGTCTGATTTTGCATGAATCGCAAAAAAGCTTCTAAACATCCCTCGCTCATCATATGCTCGATGGTGTTGTTCACAGGAGGTACATTGCCACCAATTGTTGCGTTTCTCCTCGTTGGTAAAGACACAGCATCTCCACGGTCTCATTTACTCCAATGTTAATATTCTCACGACATTCTCAAATCTTCACATAAAACAAGGGTTAATTAAGGAAATCAATATATCACATAATATCCCTATATCTTCGACCAACTAACAAATAAGCTTAGGTAGGACACACTAGCGAAGGATTTACTCGCTCTCCCCTCCTAGTTCTATTCCCGATCTCCGCCAGAGATCATATCCCTAAGCTCGATACCAACCGCGCGCCCCCAAAATAGGTCCATTCCATCAACCCATTCCGAGTTGTCAATACATGGTACGTAAACAACTACAACTTTATTATTACAACAAGAAATCTGTGAGTTTGAATACAAATATTATCTTCTGACAATATCTATACTCAAATAAATCCTCATCACATTTATTGATACATTATTTTACAAAATGGTGAGGACTACTAAACAACTCTCTCTAAAACCTTCATTCCATACCCCAGACTCTAGTACTCGCTATATTCTCGCCTCCCGAGAAGAAAAATGGAACAAAAAGGAAAAGGGTGAGCTCAACTAGCCCAAGAAGAATATTATGACTAAGATAATATACAATAAATTATCGTTAGTCTTCAACAGGGAAAAAATCTAATAGAATACAATAGACAACAAATTTTAAATCAATATTCGCATTGAAATAATAATTCATTAGAAGAGTTAAGTAGAGAATGCAAACTACTATCTTCTATGTATGAATTTAAAAGTTCATCGCCTATCTTTTATCCTCGTAACATCAATCAATATATATCCTGAATCAAATATTCATCTTTGCACTACGGGCCAAAGATATTCATCATTGGATGTTCATCTAAACACTGCTCATCTTTACTACGGCCAAAGATATTCATCGAAATCATTCATCTTTGCACTACGTGCCAAAGATATTCAATAATATCATCATTTAAGATCGAGGATGATGAAAATATTTTTAAAAAGAAACGAATCCAAAGGAAACAAAAATGACAAGGATTAAGGATTAAGGATTCGTACTTTGTTTTATCCATCTTCAAAATACCTCAAAAATAATCATAGTGGTGTAAAATTCAAGAATGATCAAAACACGGATACAATCAAAGCTAGTATCCGTAATAGATATTTTGGACAAAAAGAAGAAATTTCATTTTTGGTGAATAATAGTGTCGATACGTGAATAGTGTCGATACGTGAATAAGAACTCAGACACCAAAAGATAGAAATTTCCTAAAAAAAATCTTCACGCTTCATTTAATAGTACTCATGAATAGTAACTCGTGAATAAGAACTCATGAATAGTAACCCCGACATGAAAAATTCCAAATTTGATAAAAAGTTCCAACCAATATTTCAAAGATAATGATATTGAAGAAATAATATCATTTGAGAAGAAAATAACATCCCTTACCTCGAAAGACAAGACTTCTAGTTGAAACACCTGATATAAAGCTATGACTTGAACTTGCAGACCGTATAGCAATACTCAAAGTATACTCAAAATACTCACAAGAATACTGATATAATATAGAGAAAGAAAACTTCAGTTTAAAGTGATTTTCAATTCTAACCTAAGCACCCTATTTATAGAAATTGCTTAAAACACCAAAGCGAAAATTGAATATAATATTAATATAATTATACAAATTTTCCTTAGCCCACCTTTTGGTCAAAAATACCAACCACACATGTTAATGATGTCCAAAAAAATACAAAAAACGTTTTTCTAACAAAAATAATTTAAACTCCAAAAATCAATTATTTCGGAACTCCGAAACTTTAATAATTCATAATAAATAGCCCTTTTATCAGAAAATTCGAATCTCGCGACTTTTTATAGAAAATTCAATTCTCTACAACTTTGCAGAAGAAAGTTTTTCCAAATTACAAACAAAAATTGATCGAAATCCACAAACGGGCAATTTTATAGGCTATAATCAAATTTCGGTCAATAATTGTGTCCACCAACACACAAAATATGTGTTAAACATTTAATGCCGCAAAAATACTCTTCATCCTCATATACTCATATATCCCATATTCATTATAAAAATATCATCGTTAATATATTATTAAAATAATATATTTAAATGAATTATTTTATTAGAAAAAGATAAAATATTAATTTTCAACAATTGTCATTTTAAAAATTTTCTCCATCTATATCCACATAAAATCAATATTTTCCTCATTATATAAATCAATAATTAATTATTCATAATTAATATTACAGAATCACAATCTCGGCAACCAAATTCGTTCCTGTGAAAGCAGGGGCTTTCCAATAAGAATTTCTCCTCATCGGCCTTAATTAGATGACCAAACCTCTCCTTAGATGTAACTTTCTAGACATTGTCAATAATGTTATCTAATAATATTATTCGGATAATATGAATTATTGCTCTGATAATGGAAAATACTTGTGTAATGATAATTTATCAAACAACAAGAATATAATATATCAATGCAAAGAATTATTGAATCAATAAAATAAAATACCGAATAAAGATTACTTTGTAACAATTATTTAGTAGTGCCTTCTTACGTAAGAATCAATAATTGGTGCAATACCGTATGCTACTGTTCAACAACGCGTATTAGTGTGTTTTAACCACCGGGTATTCCAACAAGATAATTCAGAATAACAAGCTACCAAGTTATTTATAACAACTTATACTTGTCGTTTTCTTCATCCAATTGCTTTCCGTTATGGGCCCACACAAGGCTGCGCCGTCGTAAGAATATTCCCAGATAGCAAGAATATTCCACGACCAAACGAATATTTCTCGACAATAATGAATATTTTATAACAACTTGCTTATTCGAAATATTTACGTATTTTACCCATAACTAACCACATTAATCAAATCAACCCTTACTATTTCAAAAATAATAAATAGAGGAAAATAAATTTCATTTATTAATAATTTGGGGTCTTACACTTTTGCTCCTCGGAGCATCCCAAGACATCAAATATCTTGGTGATCTGCTTTATCCATGCTTCCGCCCTAAGTAGTTTTGGCTCTCCAATAAACTCCGATGGTCCCAGCTCCTTGAACTGTTTAGCGGTGACCGTCCGAGAGTTTCTAGTTTTTCCACCTACATTTTGGATAGGAGCCGCTCTCGCCTGATGTTGCATGAATTGCATAAAGCCTCTGAACATTCCATTATTCATCATTTGGTCAGTGTTGTAGTTTGCATGAGGATTGTCGCCTTCCTGATGCATATTCTCCTGATTATTGATATGTGGAGACTCAACGGTCTCCTGTGCTCCATTGCTATTCTCAACATTCTCGGATGTCATTTTCAGATACTGCCACAAAACAAGGGTTAGTTATCATATCACATATTATTCATATACTCTGACCGACCAATTAAATACCAAATAAACTTAGGTAGGTCAAATGCTTGTGCAAGGAATTCCCGTCTCTCCCTCCTAGTTCTTGTCTCACATCTCGGCCGGTGGATCATATCCCTAAGCTTTGATACTGCATGTGGCGCCCCCAAAATAGGTATACATCACCTATTATGAGTCGCCAAATACATGGTACGTAATATAAATACAATCTTAAATATACAAAAGAGAGCCGTGAGTTTAAATACAAATCACGTCTTCTGATAATATCCACTCTCGAGAATGAGTCCTCATTACATTTATTGTCACACTATTTAACGTAATAGTGAGGGACTACTAGCTAATACTATCATCCGGACCATCACTCCATTCCCGACTAGTCTCCAAAATACGTTCTCATTTCCTAAAGAGAACAATGAAAAAAAAGGGTGAGCTCAATCTAGCCCAAGAAGAAATATTATGACTAAGATAATGCGAATAAATTATCATTAGCCTTAAAATGATGTTAAACCGATATAAAGATAACAAACATCAAGTTTAACTGCAGCAGTAACAAGCAATCCATTAAAAGAGTCAAGTAGAGAATAAAATCTACTATCTTTTATGATTTAAAAGGTTTTTCATCACTTTTATCGCTGAGACTTAGCTTAATAAATAATCCACATCATCGAATCACACCTGCACTACGACCAATGATATTCTTTAGTATCACGACCACAAATTATCCATGCACTACGGGCCAAGGACATTCGTGTATTCATCAATGGTCATGATCATGCCAACAACGGTCCATCAATGCACTACGCCAATGATGACTTTTTCCACATCATTTGTAACATTACTACCATGATTACAAATCGAATAATCCTCGGTCATAATCATACTAAGTCCATCTATGCCCTATAGGCCACAGATGACTTTCAACAAAATATAAACATGAGGATGATGACAATGATATAAGAATTCAATAAAACAAGTTCAAGAATTAATTTATCCAAGAACCAATAGCGTCCAAATTGTCAACATGATCATCGCTTTTAGTAAAATTCAAGAATGCTCGTAAGAATATTTCCATGAAAAGATATCGGATGAAGCACAAATATCAAGGATATTCCACTAATTTCATGGAGTATAGAAGTCAAAACTTTAACCAACCGAGTATAATAAGGAATGGAATAACAAAAGAAATCACCAGCATGCGATGTAATCGCATACGCAGTTATTCAACAAAATAATAATTAAGCGGAACCCAAACCGGCGTAAAACGCATGCATGTGGATATTCCAATGTAATAATAAAAGATTTTAATCGGTCCGTAAAAAAACGCATGAACGTGATATTCCAATGTAATAATAAAGAATGATATAACGTAAGAATTTTACCAAGTATAGGGTAGCTCATGATCTGAGTTATTCCAACCTAATAATAAATAATGGAATAATGTAAGAATTTCACCAAGTATAGGGTAGCTCACAGATACAAAAGTTATTCCAACCAATAATAAATAATGGAATAACAAAAGTTCTCTTCATGAATACAAAAGAAATAATACCCTTACCGTAAAAAGAAACCGGATATAAGAGTAGGAAGTAGCGTATCTTTTTTTCTTTCTCTATAATTTTTTCTCTCTAGAGTTTTAGTGAATTCGTAAGAAATAATAAAGGAATGAACTTCTATTTATAGGAGAATAGAAAGGATACTATTTGTAAAAAAATAACGGATGCACAGTTAAAAGAAAGAAACAGAATCGAACAAAAGTTCACGGGTTATCACTAATTGGCGTAGGCAATTTAGGAAGGACAACACATGCCAATTTAAAGAAATAATCTAATGAAAACATCTCCCCACTCATAAGTTATCAAATAGTAATAGCATAATTTGAGATTTTAGTCAACAAACTACATCCTGCTAATTGAAATAGATTACCCACTTGCAAGGAAATTGATGATTGTCCCTTTCATCACATAATACACCCACTTTCAAAATTTAATAGAATAAATATTAATTTAGCAAGATAATAGAATAAACATCTATTGCTTATTAATTAATATTCTTTTTCTTAAACAACACGGACATAATCTTCAATAAAATTATAACTCATAATATTATATAAAATATCGACAATAATTAAATCAAATAACGTGAGATATTATGCAGCAATTACTGTAGTAATAATTGAGCCAAACTAAGTGACTTCTCACGTAAACATCAATAATCAATACCGTGTGTGTGAAACCCCAGATTTTATGAATAAAGAATTAATTTTCTCGAAATAATTTTTTTTATATTATGGTGTGAATTTGAGATAATGTTATAGTTGTGGGTAATATTTATAAATTTTGCAAAGTATGCAAGTTGTCATATTATATTCGATTGGTGGGAATATTCATTTTAAAATGAAATATTCGCATGCGACAGCACAATCATTGGTGGACCCATAACTAAATTATTGTTTGATTGAGAAAATGACAAAAATATTTTATTAAAAATAATGGCGGAAGTTTTACTTGGTTGATCTTGTTGAACTACTCTCTTAGTAAAAAAGTACAATGAATACGCGTTGTTGCATAGTAGAGCACACCAGTATTGATTATTGATATTTATGTGAGAAGCCACTCAGTTTTGTTCAATTATTGCTACAATAGTTGTTGCATAGTATCTCACATTATTTGATTCAATTATTATTGATTTAGAAGTTTTGTTTTATTCGTATTATTAACGTAATAAAATAGAAACATCTTTTTATATAAAATGAATACTTTATTAAAGTTATTCTATAAATAGAATACATTATATTCTATTATGCATAGTGTTTTGTATAGTAAAATCTTTTTATATAAAATGTAATATTTTATTAAAGTTATTCTATAAATAGAATATATTATATTTTATTATGCATAGTGTTTGCATAGTGCCCATAGTAAGTTTGCATATAGTAAATATTTTTTTATATAAATAGAATATATTATATTTTATTTAAAAGATTTTTCTTTAAATATGGATGCAATCAGATTAAAGTAAATTAATCTGACCGCTCATGGATTAGTTACTAATGCATTCCATTTTCCTATAAATAGAATCTCATTCCTTCATTATTTTCTTACGAATTCAATTTGAACTCTGCAGAGAGAGAAACTATAGAAAGAGAGACTATAGAGAGATAAAAGAAAAGTTTTCTCGCTACTTCACTACTCTTATATCAAGTATTATTTTACTAGTAGGGATATTATTCTTTTTTGTATTCAAGAAGAGAACTTCATTATTCCATTTCTTTATTGTTACATTGGAATAACTCAGTATACGCTGCTACCCTATACTTGGTGACATTCTTCTATTATTCGTCGGAATATCTCATCAGGCTTATACGGGACTGGTTCCATTTTTATTATTCCGCCTTTATTATTCTCGCTTTAATATCCTCGTCTGTATATACGTGGGACCGGTTCCATCCTTTATTATTCCGCATTTATTATTACTGTTGAACATCCCGCTTGTGTGAATTTCACCGACACGGTTCTCATTATTATTATTACGTTGGAATAACCGTCTATGCGCGGTACCGCATGCACGGTGATATCTTTTGTTATTCCATTCTAGTATTATACTCGATTGATTAAAATTTTGACTTATACTCCATGAAATTAGTGGAATATCCTTGATATTTGGCGCTTCATCCAAAGATTTTTCATGGAAATATTCTTCTGAGCATTCTTGAATTTTATTCTACAAAGAAGTATCATGTTGACAATTTGGACGTTATTGGTTCCTGGACAAATTAATTCTTGAACTTGTTTAATTGAATTCTTATATCATTGTCATCATCCTCATGTTTATGCTATGTTGAAAGTCATCTCGGGCTCAGAATGGTGCATAGATGGACTTGGTATGATTATGACTGTGGATTATTATTGATATAATCATGACCGTAATGTTACAAATGATGTGAAAATTAAAAGTCCTCATTGGCCCATAGTGCATTGATGGGCAGTTTTTGGTATGATTATGGCTATGGATTCTCTTCAGCCAAGGGAGCAAAGATGAATTATTTTATGGCATGATCGGATCTGTTGATGAAAACACGATTATCTTTGGCCCGTAGTGCATGGATAATTCGTGGTCGTGATACTAAAGAATATCTTTGGCCTCAGAGTGCGGGATGATTTAATGATGTGGATTATTTATTGAAATGAGTCTCGCCGATAATAAATGATGAAAAACCTTTTTAATCATAAAAGATAGTAGATTTTATTTTCTACTTGACTCTTTTAATGGATCTGCTTGTTCACCGCAGCTTAAACTTGATGTCTATTATATTTTATCGCTTTAACATTGTTGGAGACTAATGATAATTTATTCTACATTATCTTAGTCATAATATTTCTTCTTTTGGCTAGTTGAGCTCACCCTTTCTTTCACCGTTTCTTCTCTTGAAATGAGAACGTAAGCCGGGACTAGTCGTGGAATGGAGTGATGGTCCTAGATGGTGCATTAGTAGTCCTCACTATTCGTGAAATAGTGTGATAATAATTGTAATGAGGACTCCTTTTGAGTTTGTATAATCTCTAGTAGACAATATTTGTATTCAAACTCACGCTTTATGTTTTATCGTATTGTACACGACATACTTGTATTAGTAAGTTGTATTTAAATTTCGCATACGATGTATCTGGCGACCCAAGATAGGTGATGTATACCTAATTTTGGGGGCTTCACAGTTGGTATCAAAGCTTAAGGATATGATCCCCGTGAGATGTGAGACAAGAACTAGGAGGGAGGAGCAGACGGGAATTCTTCGCTAGTATGACCTACCTAAGTTTATTTGGTATTTAATTGGTCGGTCAAAGTATAGGATAATATGTGATATATTAATTAACCCTTGTTTTGTGGCAGTGTTTGAAAATGGCATCCGAGAATGTTGAGATTATCAATGGAGCACAGGAGACCGTTGAGTCTCTACAAATCAATAATCAGGACAATGTGCAACAGGATGTCGATAATCCTCCTCAGAAACAACAACACCGATCAATCGATTAACGAGCCAGACGCGTTTAGGAGCTTTTTAGAATTCATGCAACATCGAGACAAAGCGACTCCTCGCTCATAATGCAGGTGGAAACAATGGCAACCCACGGTTGGTCACCACTAAGCAGTTCAAGGAGCTGGGACCACCGGAGTTTTTGGGAAAGCCAGAACCACTTAAGGCGGAGACATGGATAAAGCAGATTACCAAGATATTTGATGTCTTGGAATGCTCAAAGGAGCAAAAGGTTCCATTCGCCACCTTTATGTTGCGTGAAGAAGGAGATCATTGGTGGAATCAGAAACGCACTACCCGACGGCGACTCAAGATGTCTTGGGAGAAGTTCCAAGAATTATTCAACGACAAGTACTTTCCTCGAAAGTATTCGTCACATGAAGGAGGTAGAATTCATCAAGTCGAGCAAAACAATATGACCGTGTTGCGAGACGAGGCTAAGTTTGCGAGTTATCCTTGGTTTGCATCCCATTTGGTCGATAATGAGGAACGAATGACGCGAATGTTTTTGCGAGGTTTGAAACCCGATATACGTCAATACCTCATTTCTCACAAACTTTATTTATATTCAGATGTTGTGAATAGGGCTCAGTTATTGGAGCATGATAATGAGTCAGCACAACCAAAAGGCAACGACCAACAACACGATAATAATCATCTGGTGTGGCAACGGTCATCGAACAACGATAACCATCGTGGGGATATTATTATGCCAAGAATAGTAACCATTTAAATTGGTAATCATGGCCAAGATAATAAGAATGGACATTTTAAGAAGAGAAGGTTCAACAATGACGTGAAGACGTCTGCACCAGCACCCGTTTCAAAGGAAGAAGAACGCCCATCAGTCGTATGTTTCAAATGCGGACAAGAGGGACACATCCGTCCAAACTGTACGCAACAATCCAAAGCGTGTTTTAATTGCAGAAGAGAAGGTCACCTAGCTCGATTTTTTCGTATGGTGAAGTCAAGTCCAGCTGGGATAGTGATGCCAAAGGATGTCCCAGACAAGCTAAAGCCGATAGTTTAAGAAAGAGCGTTTTTTTTGTGACAAGGAACCTGAATAAAATTATCACGGGTATGTTAGTCATAAACTCTTGCGAAGTCTATACCGTGTTAGATACCGGTTCTACTCACTCTTTTATTTCACCTAGTTGTGTTTCAATGTTTGAAGTTAATTCCGGAGAAGTTAGACTTTGATATATCTGTTTGAACTCAGTTCGGAGAAACCTTCGTTACCTCCATTATTTTTAAATCTTGTTCAAATCAACACTTTCACGTTACGTGTTGATTTTGCCTCTTTGAAAATACTTGCCTTTGATGCGATTTTAGGAATCGGTTGGTTAACTACTCATCATGCTTTTCGTAAGGTTGTTAGCTTTCATATTCCTAACAAACCTGTTATGCGAATTCAAGAAATTAAACCACTAAAGTCAATTATTGTCATATCAAGCCATAAATAAAGAGCCCTGATCCTTTCGTTGTTGACTTTCTTGTGTGGAATGCACCGCCCGGACTTTACTCAGCGGCGACGTCGTGAATGACGATGACAAGTTGATAGGTATCATTGTGAGGTGCTATCTAGGTTAAGGGATAGAAGTCACAGTTGGTATCAATGTGACGTACTATCCAAGTCTTGGATGAGAGTAACATTTTTGAATGATATTTCTATCATTAATAAATCTCTTGACGTATTCCTGAAGACTTCTTAGCCTACCCCAAAGCGTGAAAATTTATATAACAACTTGCGTACTTTGCAAAATTTATAAATATTACCCACAACTATAACATTATATCAAATTTACTCCATAATATTCAAAAATGATATTTATAGAAAATTCATCTTTATTTATAAAAGTTGGGGTCTTACAAATAGTATCCTGCATTCAAATAGTATCATGTTATTCTCCTATAAATAGGATGTTCAATTAAGAAATGAAAATCACACCAAAATCAGAGAATTCTTCTTCTATAATATTGAGCGTATTTCTTTTGAGTTTAAGGAAGCTTTGAGTGTAGAAAATAGTGAAAGTTTTCTTCAATAATATATCCGCTATACCGGTCGGAATTGCACTCTTTTTTAGGTAAGGGATATTATTTATTTGATATTCGCTTACGATATTATTTTTCGTATTCGTAAGAAATTTTATTTTCGTTCAATATTCGTAAGGAATATTATTTTCGTTCAATATTCATAATGAATATTATCTTTGTTCAATATTCGTAATGAATATTATTTTCGTTCAACAGTTGTAAGGGATATTATTTTTGTTCAATATTCGTAAGAAATAATATTTTCTTCCATACTTTGTAGTATGTAAGTAATATTATTTCGTTTCAGATTCCGAATTCTATACTCATTTTGTTAAGTATTACTTCTATACTCTTTGAAATTAGTAGAATATCCTTGAAATTTGCGCTTCATCTAGTATCGTTTCACAAGGATATTTTTTTGAACATTCTTGTTAAATTTTAAGCTTTTCATGTCGGAGTACTATTCATGGGTACTATTCATACGTACGATACTATTCACGAAGTACTATTTACGGGGTACTATTTGAAAGTAGTATGCACACAAGCCAATCATGTTTGATGATAAAGCATATACTTTGTAACAATCTTATTCATTTATTAATAAAAAGTATTAATTTATTAAAGGCTTTTAATTATCTACATGATGCTGTTTTATAATATGTGATAAACCCATAGTTTTAAGCAATGCTTTTAGAATAATGATGATGATCATTCTAATGAGATCTAAATTCTTAGAAAGCTTAAAACTAAAATAGTTCCCAATCATTGGATTACTAAATTGGGGATTAGTGAATCCTGGATAGATTGGTACATCGTTGCTTGCTTCATTGGATGAGGATGATTGATCTCATGATCATTTGTGTGGAGACACTAAAGCAAGTATGTAGGTGCTTATTAGAGAATAAGTTCAATTGAACGTGGCTCGCTAAGGAATACCTAATGGAGTTTTATTTGCTGTCGATAAGAATTCTCTGTAGTGATAGTAATACAAGTGATCCTTGGACTTGAGATCATCATAGTATCTTGTGTATGATGAGTTATACTTTGACTTATTCCTTAAGACCCTTAGGGTATATCAAAGGGTATGCTTGGGTATAACAAGTTGTACATGGAGATAATGTATGATCAATAAAGAATCTACCACTTCTAATAAAAGAAGAGAAATGTCTATGTGATTCGATAAATGACAACCCAAAGAGTCCTTGGCAAAAGCGTAATGAAATTAGAAAGGAAATTCTAATTTGCATTATTTGGAGTTGTGCATTTAAGGATCGAAATACATATAATTAAATAAAATAAGACTTGACAAAGAATTCCATGTCTTATATTTAATTGGGACATTGTATGGTGGAAGGATTGAATTGTCGCGGTAACTATTTACTCAAAGGTTCTTTAATGATTAATGTTGAAATCTATATTATCTCGGAAAGTCGTTGATGATCGCTAGGAGGCTTATCCCTATTGTAGAATAAATATTATTTATTTAAATAAATTAATTGTTTAATTTATTTATTTAAATAAGATTAGAATTGTTCTAATTGATTTATTCACAACCGGTTTAATATGGAGAACCTAAAGGGTCACACCATAAAAGGAAGAATAATTATTTAAGAGGTTAATGGCATAATCGTAATAATATATGTTAAGTATATTTAATTTAATCTATGGTGATAGAATAAATTAAATAGCTTAATATTTATTATTTAATATTTTGGAAATATTAAATATAAATTAATAAGAGGAGTCTTATTAATATTATTACAATTATTATTATTTTAATTTCTAAAAGAGTTTAGGAATTAATTTAATATAAGTACTCTCATTTATTCCTAATTGGATTAGGAAGGAAAATTAGTTAAAGGAGTTTAATTAATTATCCCTAATAAGATTAGGAGCTTAATTAATTAAAAAAGAATTTAATTAATTAAATAAATCCCAATTCCTTAATTGTTAAGGTGGGTTGCCCACATCTATAAATAAGAGGAGTCTTATTATGGGTGGTGGGGTTGTTGACTTTTCAACATACGACATAATTCCAATTGTTGGGAGAGTACACCTTTTCTATAGAGATAGAAAAACTAGGGTTTAGCCAACCACCCTTCTTCTTGAATTTTCTTCTTCCTTGGTGGATCACCTCTAGAGGCCAAACATTTGGGTGGCTAACGTTGATCAAAGGAAGAACCAAATCCGGTGGATTCAAGATTGAGCGAAAAGGATTTGGAGGTGAACTTGTACCTGAGGAAGCTCGATCTTCAAGGGTATGATTTATTCTTTATCTTTTCGTTTAATTAATAATTGTGCATAAAGGGTGATCCGGGTATATGGTTTGTAAAATTTTTAAACTCTGATTTTTACACGCTTCCGCACTTTTATGCAATTTGATTGCGTTATGAATATTACAAACCTAACGAAGGCATCGAGCCAAACCTTTATCACGAATTATTAATTGTTCATATTTGATATGTATATTGATATGTGTTTAGAACAATTTAATTGGGCATAATTTTGTTGTATAAAATTTATTTTAAAAAAAAAAAAAATCGCGAATTGTTACGGAAATTTACGTTAGAGGCAGGAGCATGAAATTTATTATATTATAAATTTAATGTTATCAAAGCTTCCATGTTAATAACCTACCACGTTTTTTAATAAAAAAAAAAAAAAAAACAAAACACGTGAATTAGTGCAGGATGGGATTTCTAAGTGGGATATCATATTATATATAATATAATCACGTTATATTATATTATATATATATATATATTATAATCTTGTTAATTGTTAACAATATATGAGATATATTATATATTATATTCTTAATAATTTTAATTTTAAAATAAAAGTTTATTTTAATCTTAAAATAAAAGGTTTATTTTAATATTAAAATAAAAAAGATTTATTTTAATTTTAAAATTAGAATTTCATGCTAACTAATTAGAGTTGGAATTGGATTCCATAATAACTAATTGGAGTTGAAATTGGATTACATATTTCCTTAAATAAAGGAGTTTATTTAGATATGAAATAAGATTTCATATTATTCAAAATAAAAGAGTTTATTTGTGAATAGAAATAAATCCTAATTTCCTTAAATAAAGGAGTTTATTTAAATATGAAATAAGATTTCATATTATTCAAAATAAAGGAGTTTATTTGTGAATAGGAAAGAATATCCGTGTTTTCTTTAATAAAAGATTTTTTTCATGGAATTGGATTCCATAATTAATTAAAATAAAAGAGTTTATTTTAATTAAAGATTTTTTTTATTACATGGAATTGGATTCCATAATTAATTAAAAATAAAGGAGTTTATTTTGATTAAAAATTTTGATTAAAATAAAATAGTTTATTTTATTTAAAATTGGATAAATTAAAATAAAATAGTTTTATTTTGATTTAAATTTGGATTTAAATAAAGGAGTTTATTTTGATTCAAAATAGATTTTATACTAACTAAATTTGCCCATTAAATGATATCAATATATATATTAAATGTTTATTATTCATAAGATGAATGTTATTTATTGATGCATATGATGATGTGTATGATAATAAATGGGATTGATTATGGATTATTGACCAATGCGATTGGATTTTATTTTAGTTGGATGCATGAATGTATGGGTTTTATTAAATGGGGTTCTGCAGATTGCTTCTCTAATTTTTTCTTAATGTAAATTCTATCTCCTCCTATGTACTTCCCTCGATCACGATCAAGGTTTCTATTTATTTTAAATAATTTTGTAATAGGAATAGTTAGAATTAATTTTGAAAAATTGGAGATCAAGGAGCAAGGAGCGCGCTTGAAGACCCGTTTGTAATGGAGCCCTAAGTTTAAATGTAATAGTTATATTTAAATACTATTTCTTGCACCCCTAGGGTTTGACCTTTTGGTTCACTTGGTGGCTCTAAGTGAACCAAACTAGAATAAAAGTCCATAATCAATCCGGTAGAATATAGTATTCTATATGTGCATGCTTATACTATATATATTATATATTATGCAAACATGTTTCGCATGTTAATTAATATGAAGCGTATTTTATATATATATATAAATGCATGCAGCTAAAAGCAAGATGAGACAAATTAATAATAAACCCTCAAATTTTATATTAAGTCCTAAGCGTTCAAAGATATTTTGGAATATCGAACGTTATTTTCTAGCATGATAAAATTAATAGAGTATTAAATATTTAATATGAGTTTGTTGTGTCACCACAAGGCAAGTATTAAGTATTTAAGATGTTAATTTATCACATTTGATGCTTATAAAGAAAATTGAACAATATTATTTTGTTGTGTCACCACAAGGATGATATTTTCTTTTTGAATATATGGAGTGCTAGGTTGGACTTAACTTGGATAATTTTGATTCTGGATGTGCCACCACTTGATCAAAATAATCTAAGAGGCAAAAGAAAAGGAGTTGCATAGTTGATGTAATTGACAAAAGTTGTCTACCTATTTATTTATATATAGTTTGTTGTGTCACCACAAGGCTATATACATTTGAAATGGGATCCTTATTCTCACTAAAGAAATCTTTAATCGATTTTTTTCTTAGAACTATATAAGTGAGGGTAATATAGTTTGAAGAAAATAGTGGGAGATACCAATTTAAAACAAGACCTAAATTATTTTGGTAATTGTGGGCAAGAAAATCGTACCTTGCTAGGGTTAGGGTTTCGTGTTGGCTGAGGAGGAGAGAAATCCACGAAAAGTACGGAATTGATTGATTGATTGAAGAAGGAGAACGGCGGTGTTGGCGATTACTCCAACGACGCGTGGCAGAACCCCTAGAATCCGGGAACCGTGTTAGGGTAACAGGGATTCCAAGAGCCTTCTTGAGTCCTTCAAGTTGAGAGAATGTCCAAACCCCTTTGGTGCTTTTAGGTGGAATTCCAAGCCTTTAAGTCACCAAAAGGGTCCATTTGATCTTCCAAGAGTCCAAGTCTTCAGTCCCCAGAGAAGTCCCCTTCCCAATGGAGTGGAAGAGATATTTATAGGGTTTTTTGGAGAGTGGTCATGTGATAGGCACATGTCCTCGGAGAAATTCCAAATTTACCCTTAGTCATCAAAGTAATGCCCGGATCGTCCCGCCTTCTAGCCACCAATCCAATCCCTCAATCAATTCCCAAAATGAGTCACCTCCACGTCTTCGCCTCGGGACACGTGAAAGATTCTCTCGATTCTTGCTTTTTATTTTCGGCTCTTCCGTCTTTCCATTTAATCATAATAATGAACCTTAATTTGTGCATTTAATTCAATTAGGTCAATTGAACCCTAATTTGCACTTGGGCCCACATTTGCCCCTACAGAGAGTTGCGTCCTTGGAGTGACGATCGTGCAAAATACTTTAACTCTGTGAATACTACTTCAATTTTCTGAAAAATTCTCGATCTTGCAAGTCCTGAAAATAGAAAATCATAGGAGACCTAACCTTTGGGAGCTCTCCCAATATATCTTTGGAAATCCTCTATCAAATCTTTCCAAACCTTGCATAATATTTGTTTCCCTAATTAATTTTTATATGTATATATATATATATTGAAACTAAATCAAAATAAATTATATATTTGTCAAATAAAATCAAATCTTATTTTGATTTGTAAATAAGATCAAATCCTTCTTTATAGAAAATCAAATCATTCCTATTATTTTGGAAACAAAATCAAATTATTTTTATTTATATACTTATAAAATAAAATTAGGAAGAAATTATTTTACTAAAATATTTTTGAAAATCGAGAAATATTTTTTTTTAAATAAGAATAATTTAATTTGATAAAATAATAATAATATTATTATTTTTTAAACGCAAGATCTTTTTCCCTTAATTGGTGATACCGCGTAGTCATTTATGGGGATTGACAGAATTGATTCCACTAGACAAGTATAGCAAATTAGCAATTGATTTTGCTCTGGACATGTATTTTAGAGAAAGAAGACGAAAAAAAAACTAAAGGGGAAAAAGAAGCAATTGCAGAGTAATAGTGGCCGTGAAGCTTCGGGGGAAGATAAACAAATGAAACAATCATGAAGAATTGACAAGCGAAAAATCAACACATTTACAATTCAAAGTGAAAAATGAGCGCGAATTCTTCCTGTGAACGTGGTCTTCATTTTCAAAACCAAATCATTATTTTAGCTTTGACAGGAATTCCTTGTGAAACTGTGATTGGTCATTGCAAAATATTTCCATATAAAATAAAATAAAAGTTCGCAAGTCGATATACTAAAATGATTGAATCAATGCATCTTTTGATTGGCTATAATTCTAACTTTCCATAAGTAATATTATGGGAAGGACTCTAGAATAATGGTATGATGCTTGGGTCGATCGAAATGATAAACAACCTCTTTTCCTCAATTTATAAAATGGATATACAAATGACAAATCCTATATCCCATGCATATAATTCTCTAGTTATGATTGAAGGCGTAAATTCAAAGAACGCCTAATTGTCTAGTTAATTACCTTATATTTATCACAATTACCCACGAAATTTCCAAATTGTAAGACCCCATAAAATATTCCCTCGTTCATATATATTTTCGATGAATCGCTAATCTCAGGAGAACTTTATTAGCAATTCATGAGTTTTTTTTTTTTTTTTTTTTTTTATTTTATCAAATTCACACATACTTATTAATAATTAATTCGAGTAGTACTCGGATAGTATGATACAACAAACTTTATATAGAATTCCCTAAAGATATATAGGCATGCTCGATTGCTCAATGGAGCTAATATATAAAATATTGTTTTATAATCTATATGTATGCATAATTGATTGACTTTTGTAAAAGTAATAATCATGTTATATGATACATTTATAATTAAAACCCATAGGATCTTACTCCTTATATATATATATGCAATAATCTTCCTAATAAAATTTTTTTATCTTGATACACCAAGTCTTTCCTTTTTATCAAATCAAAATTAATTTTTATTTCCAAAATAAAATCAAATCTTAATTTTATAAAATCAAATCTTAATTTTATTTTTTGAAATTAAATCTTTCTTTATTTTGGAAAATCAAATCAAATCTTTCTTAATTTGAAAAGAGATTTTTTTAAAACAAATCAAAATCATAAAATCATATGAAATAAATTAAAATCATATGATTATGCATGATAGCCATAGTCCCTTTCTATTCACGCCAAAGTTCGGCGGCCGAACCCTTAGTCCAATTTTTATTTTTTTATTTTTTTTGGTCGAACCCTATACAAAAAATGAGGTAACCATTTTTTTTTTTTGAATCTTTAGTAAACCTATTTTTTTTTTTTTTTTGAAAATAAAATAAAATAAAATCTTATTTTATTTTTTCCAAAAAAATAAAAAATAAAATATATAAATAAATAAATAAAATATTTACTTATCTTATTTTGAGAGGTCCCGTTGCTCCATGATTAATTCTTGTCTTTGCTTCCTTTTTGCCATAAGAAAGATCCGTTGAAGCTATATACATGCCTTCACCTCATCCAATGACTATCGATTAACACCTCATGAAACTAAAAGAAAATAAGCCCATGAAAAGAATGAACATGATTAACCCCACTCTTGTTTCCCAATGCCAATTATTTGGTTCCTTTCAAACTGTCTGCTATATCCCATGAGTCATCAAGTCATGTAGCCTTCTCCACTCCTTCCCCGTCATTCTTGATCGATCCTGGCATTACCCAAGTGATTCTACACAATGATTCAATGAGAACACAAGCGTCCAAAGGCTCCTCGTGGTCTGAAAATAAAAGAGAAGATATTCCACCATCTCTTCTTCACAATAGCCCATAAGACCATCAACAATCAATTCTCTTGGGATAGAAATCACCTCATTTGCACTGACAAATCCGAGACCTGGTATATATATATATATATATATATATATATATATATATATATATATATATATATATATATTTCTTTTCTTTTTTTTTTTAGACCGAGGGAAATTGATTATAACCGCCCTCTAATTCATAATTCGTTTCGATTGTTGAAGGTGACTTACTTTCAAGAAAAATCTTTGTTTTCATAATTCTTTTATTTAGTTGGAATTTCGAAACTCTTTTCATGTATAATTATTTTATTTTGTCGATTGATTGTTTGTTTGTTGGTTGATGTTTTTGTTTAATTTTTTCTTAATTGTTTCATCGATTTCTCTTTTCAGGTGATTGTAGTTTTTCTTTTTCGGGCCATTTCACCTTAACAGATCTTGGCTCGGATATTCTCAAAGAAAAACAACACCGCAAGGAGGAGGATTTATTCCAGCCATTTCACCTTAACAAGGTCATTGGCTCGGATATTCGGAAGAAAGGGAACACCGCAAGGAGGAAGGATCTATTCCAGCCATTTCACCTTAACAAGGTCATTGGCTCGGATATTTCTGAAAGAAAGGAACAACGCAAGGAGGAGGAATTTATTCCAGCCATTTCCCTTAACAAGGTCCTTGGCTCGGATATTTTGAAAGAAAGAACAACCCCGCAAGAGGAGAAGAGTTTATTCCGAGCCATTTCACCTTAACAAGGTCATTGGCTCGGATATTTTGAAAGAAAGGACAACATCGCAAGAGGAAGAATTTATTCCAGCCATTTCACCTTAACAAGGATCTTAGTTCGGATGTTCCGTGAAGTAGCATTCATTCCAATCGAGTTGATTCGACGAGTAAGAAGAAGTTAAATGTAAGAGGATAGCTCCTTGGGTGGCTAAATCCTACGGGTCAACCCTTAGGGAACCGACCTAATGGCCTCCTTTTCACATTTCCCGTTCTTCTTTTACCCTTTTTATTTGAATGGCTCCTAATGCTTGTGCTCTTTTTTTTTCTTTCGGTGTTCATGATCTTCCTTTCCTAATCCAAGGTGTCTGTGATCTTCCTTTCCCAAATCCAATCTTCTTATTTAAGTTTCATACCCTCTCTCTTGTTATGGTAAGCACTTAATTTCAAATGCTCATTCACTTTCTTTCTTTGTTTCTAGAATTCTCATGTTATATTTTCTTGTTGCGAGCCAACTCTAGTGAGAACGCTCCACGTACAAAACTACTAAGGAGGTTCTTTTCATCGACCGGGGAAAGGCTCCTTTTATGGGTCTTCCGCGTTTTACGGGAGCAAGTGAAGAATTATGATCGTCTGACCTTTCCTCCTCACGAGAAAGCGTGCTTATTTCTATATCTACGGCTTGCATGAGTTTAGATGACTTTCCTCGCTACGCTCGCATTCCTCGTATATGTATAGAAAAACAGGAATACCCTACAATCCCATTCATTTCATATCCGACTTATCCAATCGTCTTCAGGGGTGGCAACATTGGACCGACGAGGTTCTCGCAAATTCTGATTATGTGGATATACTGAAGAGGGCCGACATTTTGCGTTGCATTCAATTATGCAGGGATCTTCGTATCCGACAGGACCAAGATGCTCTTACCGTCTTGATTTCACGTTGGTGTTCTTCCACATGTACATTTGTCATTTGCTTGGGGAGTTCACCCCAACTCTGAGAGGATGTCTATGTCATCTACCAAGAAGCATTTGCCCCTGCGCGTGAGTCACGCCTTTAGTGAGATGATCGTGCAAAATATTTTTAAGTGTTGAAGTCTTCACTTCTTGAAGCTTGATGTTTTGCAAGCCTTGAAAATAAAAGTCCTAGGAGAGTGAACCTCTGGGGAGCAAACCTACAGGAGGGCAATCCCTAGAGGATCTCTTCAAGGATATCTAGGTATCTCCTAACTTTCCTTGGACATGTCTCCCTTCTATGCTAGGTTGGATCTTTTTATTTCCAATCATCATGTTGTTGCACTTCGTTCGGAAGTCACTTCACGTCTCCATGAGGATGACTTACTTTATGTAAACTTTAGGAGCTTCAAGATGACATACATAAATTGAAGACCAAGCTTTTGGGAAATTAAGTCACTACCCAAGACCTTGAAGGCTCGATAGCCTCTAATATCTGAAGGCTCATGGTACCACACCATTGTCGACTTGAAGGCTTTAGTTATTCCTTCTCTTTAGTTTGACAGTCATGGCCTTTAGATCATAAACTTTCATATTTTTTTCATTTCACATGTCGTAAAATTTATGTACATATATTTCATTTATCAAATTGTAGTTTCTTTTATCCTTATTGATTGCCTTTAATTTGAACGATTCTTTAAAACTCAATATTTAACATTGAATCTTAAGTTGTTCGAATTAAGACTCCAAGACACCAATAGGCCTCATAAAACAAATAAACATGAATCTATTCAAGAAAAACATGTTGTTGTTTTTTTTTATGCAAACTAACACTTGAATCTATACTTCCTTTTTTTTTTTTAAAGAGATTAGAAAAAATATTCAAGCATAAGTGGAAGTTTGACAATTTATTGATAACAAAATTTCTATTAACGAAAAAGCATAACGTTTCAAATAATAAATCCTCGATTACTTTTGAAGTTGAAAGTATAACTTATGCGGTTCGAGGACTTATAGTGGTGCCTCGATTACTTTTAAAGTTAAAAGTATAACTTTTTGGGTCTAAGGACTTATAGTCGGTGCCTCATTCACTTTTAATGATAAAGTGTAACACTCGAAAGTGCCTCGTCACTTGGGTCGTCCAATTTCTTGGCAAGTCACGGCCTACGAGGACTTGAAATCGGGTGCCTTGTCACTTGAGTCGCCCGTTTCTTGGCAAGTCACGGTCTACGAGGACTTGAAATCGGTGCCTCGTCACTTGGGTCGTCAATTTCTTGGCAAGTCACGATCTACGAGGACTTGACCACCATTTAGAGTGGACCACCATCTTGGGTGGATTTTATATATATATATATATATATATATATATTTAATTTTTTTTTAATTCACAATTCTTGTGCCTCCAACCTTGGTCATCCAATTACTTGGCACTTGGCCATTTTTGTGGACCACCATCTTGGGTGGATTTTAATTCATCTCAGAGTTCGAGTTTTTCGATGGTAGAGCCAGATTTTGGGTTCATGACTTACGGGATTGAACCATGGGTGATAGTGTTACGTTTCTTCTCCTAGTTCAATCTCCCCGCGTCGACTTCTCATGGTATATCCTCCGCAGATCGTAATAAATCCATAGTGGAATATCCTGCGTATTGGTGGTATACACGTAAGTCCTGTCTTCTTTTTTCATCTCTTCCGCTACAACCAACCGGGTCTTGGAGGCTTCACCACTCCATGCTCAACCCATTGTTAAATGCAGGCTTCAATGCCTTCTCGCTGCATGTAATAGCCTCCGGAACTGGCATTCTAGTATACTTGTCACCATGCTTTTCTCTGCTTCGCTCAATTTTCTCATTCTTCTCCCTCTTGCCCCCTTGTGGTTTTGACTGAGAATCAGCCAAAGCCACGGTTGCTGTCCTCTTGCTCTTCCATGTAACCATCGCATGGCTGGTGGGAAATGTCATGATTCCTCCCAAGTCTTGTGCAAAAGATGAGAGGGTCGCAAATGAATCACAAGCTTTGGTAATGAGGTGGGGCTTGAAGGCGTCTAAAGCACCATTGTTGCATATACTAACCAAGTTCTTTTCTTCAATTGGCTCTGCACACCTCTGTGCCTGGGCCCTGAACCTGTCAACATAATCTGACAACTCCTCATTCGGTTTCTGCTTGAACCGCATAAGCTCCACAATGGTTACCTGTTTCTGCACATAGAAAAATTTCTTGAAAAATTGTAATTTTAAGTCATCCCAATCATGGACCTTCTCCAAATTGTAGTACCAACTAAAGGCACTATCCGTCCCAAAGTCTTTTGAAATCCCGCATCAACAAGTTGTGGTTGTTCACTTCGTCATATCCGAGCCACGGAGACATTGACTCTACAAACCTAGCAATATGTTCCCTAGCATTTCCTTTTTCCCCGTTGTATTTTGGAAATTACGGGGGGTGCTCAATATACCCTGTTGGGTAAGGTTGCCTCCGAATGTGTGCAGGGTAAGGAGGAGTAAAGTCCAACTCTGAGGGTCGAGATGTCTGTCTGCGAAGTTGATTGATCACGTCAATCATATCATCCTTCGTCACATACGGGCTTGTAGCGTGAACTCTCTGGGGTGTTGTGATATACTGCTGCATCGGTGGTGTGTATGGTAGAGAAATTGGTTGATGGACACTTGCATCATGAACAGCTGGCACTGGTGGAAGTTGCTGGCTCATTCGCTGGACATTGCTTGGAATGGTTGGCATTTGCACCTGTGAAAATGATGGAATAGTAGCTGAGATGATGTTTGCCTGAGGTTGGCTTGCTTCCATCCTAGGTTGTGGCACGTCACCACTGTTCTGGGCTTCCAAGTTGATTATTGGAACCAATTGACTTTCCGTTAATGGAGGTACAATGTGGTTCTCTTTGTTGTTGCTACCATTATTGTTGTCTTCCACACCTACTTGTTCCCCATGCAAACTTCCTGGGAACATGGCCTTGAAAGTGGGAATCTGCATCAACTGCTGGCGGAAATTCCCCATCTCCTCTTACTTCCTCTGCATTTCCAGCATCATGGCCATCATCATTCCTTGCCCTTCTCGTGCTTCCTTCAATGCCTTGAGCATCTCCAGTTGCACATCATTCGTCGGGTCTCCACCTGCATCCTCGCCTTGCCTTCTTGCGTTGGTTTGTTGTTGATTGGCCATATGTGGTGACGTCGAACTTCCTTCGGAAGCGTCTTCAATAAGTGGTTGGTCAAAATCCAGGTTTGCGCCTTGGAAAGCTTGAGTGGCTTGCCTTGGAACTGGATCCGGTGAGGTAATGCTGTTTGTTGGTGAAGCGACTCTTCCCCGTAGTTCTTCCACTTGAGTTGTGGGCATACCCTTCACGAATTCTACACCTCCCAGTGAGTCGCCAAATAAATGTGGGCAAGAAAATCGTACCTTGCTAGGGTTAGGGTTTCGTGTTGGCTGAGGAGGAGAGAAATCCACGAAAAGTACGGAATTGATTGATTGATTGAAGAAGGGAGAACGACAGGTGGGCGATTACTCCAACGACGCGTGGCAGAACCCCTAGAATCCGGGAACCGTGTTAGGGTAACAGGGATTCCAAGAGCCTTCTTGAGTCCTTCAAGTTGAGAGAATGTCCAAACCCCTTTGGTGCTTTTAGGTGGAATTCCAAGCCTTTAAGTCACCAAAAGGGTCCCTTTGATCTTCCAAGAGTCCAAGTCTTCAGTCCCCAGAGAAGTCCCCTTCCCAATGGAGTGGAAGAGATATTTATAGGGTTTTCTGGAGAGTGGTCATGTGCTAGGCACATGCCCTTGGAAAAATTCCAAATTTACCCTTAGTCGTCAAAGTAATGCCCAGATCGTCCTGCCCTTCTAGCCACCAATCCAATCCCTCAATCAATTCCCAAAATGAGTCACCTCCACGTGCTTCTGCCTCGGGACACGTGAAAGATTCTCTCAGATCTTGCTTCTTTATTTTTGGCTCTTCCGTCTTTCCATTTAATCATAATACGAACCTTAATTTGTGCATTTAATTCAATTAGGTCAATTGAACCCTAATTTGCACTTGGGCCCACAGTAATTAATAAAAGAATGTATGTTAAAATGTTGTTAATTACAAATTCATTTACAGAATTTTACAATGTCTAAATTACTATCACTGCAAAGCATATTAGATGCTAAATTAATCGGAATCAAATTAAACGGATTGGTTAAGGAATTTGAGAATAGTTCTCATAGTTTGAAAAACAATCTTATGTCCTTAATACGCCTATCCTCTAATGGTTGCGCAATGCCTCTGAGGAAGAGATTGCTACTTTTAGAAAGTGACAAGATGATGCACATTGGCTCGATGCATCATGCTCGCATCCATGAGTAACGAGCTTGAAAATCGATGTGAAACTAT
This sequence comes from Panax quinquefolius, assembly GCA_020205615.1. Classification (NCBI taxonomy): domain Eukaryota; kingdom Viridiplantae; phylum Streptophyta; class Magnoliopsida; order Apiales; family Araliaceae; genus Panax; species Panax quinquefolius. The sequence continues at coordinate 22,501,295 of CM035160.1, read as the reverse complement.
GGATGCTCCTACTATATTAATGCACATCAAGTAGTTGATGGTGAGGAAAGAAGGATCGATAGATATCGAGATATCTAAGGAGCTCTTCCGATCTAGAATGCCCATCGCACTATAAGTACGGACAAAAAGTTCTTAACATAATCAATTTGATTGATCAATTAGGACAACCCGATTTTGTCATGGATGGAGAGTTGAGCCAAGATTTGATCTTGCACTCACTCCGGACTCCTTTCACAATTGTTGTGAATTTTTCATATAAATAAGCTAGATATCACCCCTCATTGATTTGCTTAACATATTGAAAATGTTGAGAGTCACTTTCTAACCAAGAAAGATCAAGTCTTCTTGGTAGGGGCCAAAGGATCTTCCGAAAGAAGAACGATTCAAAGAAGGTAAATAGAAAGGCATAAACAAAGGATAATAAGAACAAAACGATCACGGATAGCAAAGGAGTTTGCTTCCACCGCAATAAGCTTTGACACGGAAAGAAATCTGCGAGAAGCATCTTGCAGAGGCTAACCAAAGAAGCTTAGTGAAGTTTCTGCCATAATACGCTTTTTGTTCATGATTGAAATAAATTTTTCTTTAAGTCAAGGTTCTACTTGAGTATTGGATACCGACTTTGGTTATCATAAATATAGATTTATGAAGGGACCAAGCGTAAGTAGAAAGTTAAACAAAGATAAGTAATCCTATGTGTGGAAAAATGAAGCAAAGGTTCTTTGCATTAGCTATAGAAACTTATAGTTTAAGATCGCCTACGAGCAAATCTATTAAGTCAATAAGTTGTTATTGTATTCCGCTTCTTGTTAAAAATATTATTTCCATTTTATTGTTGGACAATGAAAACTTTGGTATTATAATTAAGAACAATTGTTGTTCTATTTATAATAATAATGTTTTGTATAGAATTGGAATATTACTTAATAAATTTTGTATACTTGACTTACATGAAAATAATTTTGCATATTGAACAAATTAGTATAAGAAAAGGAGATGATCATTCAAAGAGTTGAATGTGTGTATTTGCTAAAATACAAGTGTGAATTATTTGAAAGGTTCAAAGAATTGTAAGGAAACAAATTGGCAAAAGTATTAAGATTCTTTGATTAGATCGAGGATAAATACTTGTGCAATAAGTTTCTAGATCATCTCAAATAGTTTTCTCATAATGGACACATCCTGATATGCAATAATTGATTGATGTATCTGAATGAAAAATCGTACCTTGTTGGACATGGTGCGGTCCATAATGATTTTACTGACATTCCAGTATCCTTCTGGGATAATGTCCTAGAAATGGTACGCATATCTACTGAAATGGTAACCTCAAAATCCTATTTCAAGACTCCATAAAAGTTATGGATAGGGAGGATTCGTAATCTTAAGTATGTTAAGATAAGGGGTTGTCCAACTTATGTGAAAAGGTTTCAAAGAATAAGCTTGGGACAAGATTTGACAAGTGTCGATTTGTGGGACATCCTAAAGTAAGTTTAGGGTATATGTTCTATAATCCTACTTAGCAAAAGGTGTTTGTTGCGAAACACGCTGCCTTCTAAGATAAAGGTGTTTATCATTGAAGGGGCTAGTGGGAGGATAATAGATCTTGAAGAGTTCAAAAACCACAAAACACTATAAGTCAAATAAGAGGAACACAGAGATGTACTGTTATACCATGGCACAACCAATCGTAATTACGGAATAGTCATCAAAGATACCTAGGAGGTATGGATTCATTATAATGATGATGATGAGGTACACATCATAGAAGATGATGATCCAGTTACACAAGATGAGGTAAGTGTTGTAGACACTCAAAGAAATGGATTGAAGCAAGTTTCTCAAATATGGAACATTCGTTTTGATGAGGCAATCAAAAGAGTTTGATTTTATCAAAATAAGAATGAACCTAGTGTGTACAAAAGGTCGATGGGAGCATCGTGACATTCCTAGTACTATATGTTGATATACTACGGATAAGGAATGACATACTAATGCTACAATCAGTAATGATAAAGTTGTCTAAACATTCCTCCATGAATGGTTTGGGAAGAGTATCTTAATTGGGGATATAAATCTATATAGATAGATTTAAAAGGATGCTCGACTTAACCCAAGGAACGTATATTCATTTGATGCTAAAGTCGTTTAGCATGGCAAACTCAAGAGATGTCTCATGTCGATGAGCTATGGAGTGTATCTCTTTAATAGTCCCCACAAACTATTAAAAGAAGAGAGATCGCATGTGTGACAATCATGTATGCAATGAAATATACTGAGACACGATGTTGATCACCAAATTATGGAGAAGTTCACTATGAGTAAGTGAAAAACATCTTAAAATGCTTAACCCAAGACTAAGGATGTGATCATATTCATGGTGGGTCCGAATTAAAACTAGAGGGCTTAATGACTCAAGTTTTTCGAGACGGACCAAGATTTACGAAAAATTCACTTTAAGGTAAAGTGTTACCTTGAACAGTGGTGCGATGAATTGAAAAGGTTCCAAACAAAGAAAGAGTTCTTTGGTTTAGTAATAAAGACAAAGTATATAGCTATAAATGAAGCTACAAGTTGATTGTTTGGATTAAAGTTCATTCTGAGAACTAGGAATAGTTCTAAGTCTCATCTTGGATCTAAACATGTGTTGTGGCACTTTCATTTGATTATAAGAATCATTGAAAGATGGGAAATCACTATAGAGATGGTGGACTCTCAAGAACAACATTACATATCCATTAACTAAAGCTTATCCAACAAGCCAGGATAATCGTCACTTTGAGAAGAAGAGTATAAGATACAATGGCGATTGGCTTTAGTGAAAGTGGGAGATTGAAAGTAGTATGCACACAAGCCAATCATGTTTGATGATAAAGCATATACTTTGTAACAATCTTATTCATTTATTAATAAAAAGTATTAATTTATTAAAGGCTTTTAATTATCTACACGATCTTTGTTTTATAATATGTGATAAACCCATAGTTTTAAGCAATGCTTTTAGAATAATGATGATGATCATTCTAATGAGATCTAAATTCTTAGAAAGCTTAAAACTAAAATAGTTCCCAATCATTGGATTACTAAATTGGGGATTAGTGAATCTGGATAGATTGGTACATACGGTGCTTGCTTCATTGGATGAGGATGATTGATCTCATGATCATTTGTGTGGAGACACTAAAGCAAGTATGTAGTGCTTATTAGAGAATAAGTTCATTTGAACGTGGCTCACTAAGGAATACCTAATGGAGTTTTATTTGCTGTCGAATAGAATTCTCAGTAATAGTAGTAGTCTAGTGATCCTTGGACTTGAGATCATCATAGTATCTTGTGTATGATGAGTTATACTTTGACTTATTCCTTAAGACCCTTAGGGTATATCAAAGGATATACTTGGGTATAACAAGTTGTATATGGAGATAATGTATGATCAATAAAGAATCTACCACTTCTAATAAAAGAAGAAATGTCCTATGTGATTCGATAAATGACAACCCAATGAGTCCTTGGCGGCGCGAATGAAATTAGAAAGGAGATTCTAATTTGCATTATTTGGAGTTGTGCATTTAAGGATCGAAATACATATAATTAAATAAAATAAGACTTGTGAGTAATTCCATGTCTTATATTTAATTGGGACATTGTATGGTGGAAGGATTGAATTGTATGCGGTAACTATTTACTCAAAGGTTCTTTAATGATTAATGTTGAAATCTATATTATCCGGAAAGTCGTTGATCGCTAGGGAGGCTTATCCCTATTGTAGAATAAATATTATTTATTTAAATAAATTAATTGTTTAATTTATTTATTTAAATAAGATTAGAATTATTCTAATTGATTTATTCACAACCCATTTAATATGGAGAACCTAAAGGGTCACACCATAAAAGGAAGAATAATTATTTAAGAGGTTAATGGCATAATCGTAATAATATAGTTAAGTATATTTAATTTAATCTATGGTGATAGAATAAATTAAATAGCTTAATATTATTATTTAATATTTTGAAATATTAAATATAAATTAATAAGAGGAGTCTTATTAATATTATTACAATTATTATTATTTTAATTTCTAAAAGAGTTTAGGAATTAATTTAATATAAGTACTCTCATTTATTCCTAATTGGATTAGGAAGAAAAATTAGTTAAAGGAGTTTAATTAATTATCCCTAATAAGATTAGGGAGCTTAATTAATTAAAAAGAATTTAATTAATTAAATAAATCCCAATTCCTTAATTGTTAAGGTGGGTTGCCCACATCTATAAATAAGAGGAGTCTTATTATGAGTGGTGGGGGTTGTTGACTTTTTAACATCTGACATAATTCCAATTGTTGGGAGAGTACACCTTTTACTATAGAGATAGAAAACTAGGGTTTAGCCAACCACCCTTCTTCTTGAATTTTCTTCTTCCTTGGTGGATCACCTCTGAGGCCAAACATTTGGGTGGCTAACGTTGATCGAAAGGAAGGAACCAAACCCGTGGATTCAAGATTGAGCGAAAGGATTTGGAGGTGAACTTGTACCTGAGGAAGCTCGATCTTCAAGGGTATGATTTATTCTTTATCTTTTCGTTTAATTAATAATTGTGCATAAAGGGTGATCCGGGTATATGGTTTGTAAAATTTTTAAACTCTGATTTTTACACGCTTTCGCACTTTTATGCAATTTGATTGCGTTATGAATATTACAAACCTAACACTATTCACGATGAAAAAATGAATATTTTCTGTCCAAATTATTTTTGACACGTGAATATTATTCTTGAATTTTACTCCACAAAGCAGTATCACGTAGACAATTTGGACATTTTTAAATTCTTGATAAATTTAAAGTCTTTAATATTTATCCTTGATTTTCTTTAATTGATGCTTATATCATTGTCATCATCCTCATGCTTATATTGTGATGAAAGTCATCTTTGGCCCATAGTGCATAGATGGACTGTTGATTTGTATGATTATGACTAGAGATTATTCGGTATAATCATGACCTGTAATGTTACAAATGATGTTGTAAAAGTTCTCATTGTTCCGTAGTGCATTGATGGACAGATGTTGGTATGATAATGACCATGCGTTCTCTTCGGCCAAGGGTGCAAAGATGAATTGTTGTTTGACATGATCATGACCATTAGTGATAACACGAATATCCTTGGCCCGTAATGCATGGATAATTTAGTGATGTGGATTATTAATTATTGAGGTGAGTCTCAGCGATAAAATTGATGATAAACTTTTAAATCATAAAAGATAGTAGATATTTTGCTCTATTTGACTCTTCTAATGGATTGCTTATTCCGCTGCAGTTGTTGATCTAAAACTTGTTGTCTATTGCATTCTGTCAGTTGTTATATTGTTGAAGGTTAACGATAATTTATTCTGCATTATCTTAGTCATAATATTTCTTTACTGGGCTAGTTGAGCTCACCCTTTGCTTTCATTGTTCTTTTCAAGAAATGAGAACATAGCCGGGACTAGTCGGGGAACGGAGTGATGGTCCGAGATGGTGACTATAGTAGTCCTCACTATTTTATAAAATAGTGTGATAACAATTATAATGAGGACTCCATTTGAGTTTGGATACTGTCTATGAGACAATATATTCGTGTTAAAACTCTCAGCTATGTTTTTGTCGTATTGTATAAATGAAGTTTGTATTTTAAGTTCTGTACCATGTATTTGGCGACTCAGAATATGTGATATATACCTATTTTGGGGGCGTCACAAATATCATTGGCCTGTAGTGCATGGATAATTTTTTGATTTGAAACATTTATTGATTGGTGTTACAGAGATAAAATATTGATGATGGAATTTTAAATCATAGAAGATAGTTGACATCATGCTCTACTTGACTTTTCTAATGGATTGCTATTTCCGTTGCAGTTGTTGATTTATAACTTGTTGTCTAGCTATTGTATTCTATCAGTTTTTTTTTTCTGTTGAGGACTAAGGATAATTTATTTTGCCTTATCTTAGTCATAATATTCTTTACTGAGCTAGTTGAGCTCATCCTTTTCTTTCATTGTTCTCTTCAAGAAATGAGAATATAGCTGGGACTAGTGAGGGAATGGAGTGATGGTCCAAGATGGTTGTTATAGTAGTCTTCACTATTCTATAAAATAGTGTGATAATAATTATAATAAGGACTTTATTTGAGTTTGGATATTGTCTACGAGACAATATTTGTATTAAAACTCACAACTTATATTATGTCATATTTTTCACGACAGTTAATAGTTGTATAAATAAAGTTGTATTTGATTTCTGTACAATATATTTGGCGACTTAGAATGGGTTGTGTGGACCTATTTTGGGGACGTCAGATATTGGCTTTGAGCTTATATTATAACAGTTAAAGTTTTTCAGTTACTATAAATATTGTTTGGTGTGTAAATCATTGTAGAGCGTGTGAGACATCTAATGAATATATAAGATAATCTTGACTAGTTAAACTGGTGAACCTGTGTATTGTCATCATTCTTAAATTCTAACAAAACTCCAAACACACTTAAAAATCTTATTCGCCTAGGAGTAGATTATCTAAAACTCAGCTCAATAATATTTTTTGTGGCTAAAGATCAGCAACACACCTAAAATTAATGGTGTGATGCGTTTCGAGGTCTAATTTGAAATAACATCGAAGGCTGATCAAGAGCACACCAAAAATGGTGTGATCCGTTTCGAGGTCTAATTTGAAGGAACATCGAATAATAACAATAATTAATAATGCAAAAGGGAAAAAAAGTTTTGCTTTCAAAAGAGAGAAATGATGGTTGTTGGGAAGTTGAAATGTGAGTTTGTTATATGTGGAGACAGATGATGAGATAGATTAGGTTGGGGTACTAAAAAGAAGTATGGCCTCGTTTTTGAAGGGATTAAGTTTCGGCCTAAACCCAGCTTTTACTGACCACCAAATTTTACAATATTGGTTGTATGTTGGTATGGATTTTAGGAGGCTGTTTTTGTTGCTTTTTCTCTGAATTGCTTGAGGGTTGGTTCTTGCTTAGTTTTGTTATGAGTTGATCTTGTTTGCTAGCTAGCTCTCTCTCTCTCTCTCTCTCTCTCTATATATATATATATATATATATATATATATATATATATACTACTACTACTACTAATAATAATAATAATAATAATAATTTTAAAAATAGTGATACAAGTGAATCAGGTTAAATCATTGTTTCTTCATCTTAGGCTTACTAGATTATATTCCTCCATTTTCAAAAAAAAAAACCCTATTTATAAAAAAATTTGTTCGACGACAAAATAGTTTACTTTTAAGCATGAGCATATAATATTTTATCATATCACACTATTAAACTAACTTTTATTTTTAACCATAAACAGATTAAAATATATAACATTTGTAAAATTTGCAAATAAGACCTGCTCAATTGAAATAATATATATAGTGTTTCAATATGTCTTTCCATATGTTCATGTCTTTTAATTTTTATATATATTGTGGAAGAAAAGCGAGAGAAAAAGGAGAAAGATTAGATATATTTGTACGTGCCTTTGCGTATTTCTAAGGAAAGTGATTTAAGAACTGTTTTCTTTTCTTTTATATTGCTGTTTTTTATTATTATCAAACACTCTCCTTCCAAATATAATACTATTGGTGACTTTTGAAAGTAAATTTAAAACATTTTCATACTTAAATTTGAAATAATTTATTAAAAATTTGAAACAATAAATAAGTAGTATTTGTTAGATAATTTATAATATTTATCGTTGTATTGACTAAAATTAAAGGAATACATATCAATTTTAAATTTAAAATATTTTAATTTAGATAAAAAAAATAATAATAATTTAATATTCTGAACGTATGAATTATTACTCCAGCCATGTCCTAATATTCCTAACAATATGTTTGTTTTAAGTAAATAAATAAAATGATAAAAACATAGACTTTCTTTCTTTCTTTTTTCCAACCCCAGAGAAAATGAGGAAAAGTCATCTTAAATCCATTTCTTCTCTTCATAAGCCATATGCTGCTTAACGCCTCCCATTCAACGTAGCCGGTCTATAAGAAATGAAACATGCCGTGTTTAACTTATCCCACATGAAAGAGACTTTGCAATAGTTATTCTTTAAAGATCGAATAAGTACTCTGATTAAATTGATCAACATGACACCCCTACTTAATTTGATATAAGCCACTTGCATGCCCAAGAAAATAGGAATTTGAAAAAACTTAAGAGAATAAATAGCCAATACCGAAATCTAGCTAGTTAACTCAAGTTTTTTAATAAAACTGAATAAAAAGTTCTGAATGTATAGGAGAATCCAAATGAATTGGATACAGTAGAAACTATGAATACGGAATGAAATGATATGTTTGATAATTGTCTGTCTAAAACATTTGAATACGTATAATTTCCTATTTTAACCTTCTGGATTGTTATGAATAAATTTATAATGTAATTACAAATAAAAAATGTAATCTAAGAAAAAATAAATATAAACTTTTGAACAATCTTTTGATAGAGTATATATAATATTAGTAATATAATTTTAGGAATAAAACACTAAAAATATTAATAAAATTCTATCATTCCATAAACTCAAAACAAAAGACCACAACAACATTTATTAAATCGGTTATTGACCTATTTGTTTCAAAAAAAAATCAAAAACAATTTGTATATAACAAAATTTATTTACAATAGTTAATAAAACAAGATAGATATTAAATGTAATTTTTAATTTTCAATGAAGGTATGTAAGTAAAAAAGTTATTGAGCATTACTTCTTACTCATTCAACATTTTTAGGAGAATCATCGTTCAGACATATTCAGACATATGACGCTTTTAGAGCTTACATATTCATATGTTTAATTTTAGAGCTTAAAAATAACAAAACAAACGATTTGAATGACTTATTCGGTTAGATTTAGACTCGCTAAGAAATAAACAAACAGCCCCTTAGTTGTATTCTTGGCATCATAGGTCTTATAAATATTTTGGCTGAATATTCTGCCTTCTTAAGTTGTTCAGAAAATAGATTCTACAAAGCTGCAAATGGAGGAATATGCTTATGTCAATACAATATGCTACTCTCCTCGGTTCAAAACTTGACATACACTTATTTTAGTGAATTCCCAAATTATAGATAAATTTCTATAAATGATATGATATTCATAATTTGTATCTCATCTGTGAATTATAAAACAATCTCTTCACTGTGTTTAAGTATGGTAACTAAAACTTCATGGCGATAGTAGTATTGTGAAGTCTAATTAAACAAAGACCGAGTTACTTCCCCATCGTAAAGAACGTAAGACATACGTGCTTTTAACAAGTTACTCCATATATGATTACTAGTTGTGTCATGGTAAAATCCCAGTATTATATGAGCAATGGGATTTATCTCAAATTTTGACGAACCAAAGCGATGGATTTAAACCGTAATATTTTTAGAGGGGGTTCAAAATACATCAATGAAAAAAATTATTTATTAACGCTTGCAGTGCTTCTTTCAAATTTATTTTGCCCAATTATAGTATTTCACAACATCTTATTCTAACCATTGTAAACCTATGAGTTGTGAGTCTAATATATATATATATATATATATATATATATATATATATATAGTAATTTCTCCCAACTATGAGACTATTAATCGAACTTTTGAATTTTTAGTAACCTGATTAAATTACTTTTATAGATAAATGACAAATTATAATATTATATATTCAAAACCTTATATTGTGGTTTTGGTCATCTTTTTTGGAGACAACTGAGAGTAACCACTCAAAGCAAGAAAATAAATTAAGTTATTCTCATTTACAAAAAAATTGATATCAATGTATGATTAAGTCAGTAAGACAAATGAGTGTAATATTAATTAATTAATTAATTATCAAACTTATTTAATATTATTTTATCTTATAGTAATATTGTTAATTTATTATAGGTGAAAAGACATGAAAAAGCAAATAAATTAATATCATCTCATAACAAAGATCAAATTTAACTAATATTAACATGTTTCAAATTCTAGGGTTATGGGTCATATGACCTCCTCGCCCTCGCCCTCCCCCTCCCCCTCCCCCTAGTTCCGCTTATGCGGCCCAAATGATTTATTAGGGTGAACGAAAAATTCAAAATCAATTATATTTTACTAAATAGATTGATTTTAATCCCTTTTTTTTTTGCGTGCTAGTACATTGTATAATTATACATAAAAAAAATCCTTGTGGAGTAAATGGACTTGTCATGGTCGCTGTCAATATGCAAAAAACATTTCACTAAATTATTCATTGAAGATGGAATAAGTACTCCAAAATTCAATGAAAATGACATATATATATATATATATATATATATATATATATATATTTGGTATTATTCTTCCCATCAACGTTAACTCTCTTATAGACCTGACAATTTAAATTAAAAACTATATAATAGTTAATCAAAATTATTTGAATCTATTGGGTTGATTACTAGTTTTTATGTTATGGATTGATGGATTGATTTGGGTTTAGACCCATCTTATTATTACAAATATAGGTTAGATCTAGTTTAACTAGTTTTGACCCATATTCTATAATAATTCTGGACCAATGGTTCTGAAATATGAAAACTTTGACAATATTTTTATTATGGACATAGTTTCATCAATATTTTATCAGGAGTAATTTTATCTGATTATGTATACACCCCCATCCCAACCCAAAAAAAAATTTAATATTTAGTTAATCTAAAATAATATTTAGTATATTTTTATCAATATTTTATTAATTTATTTTAGAGAAAATTAATTAAAGGAAGATGGGAAGAGAGTACATTTAGCACAAAAGAGAGAGAGAGAGAGAGTACATAAATATCAAAAAAGTAAAATATGAGTCTACCTATATTAAAACTATAACCATTTGGGTTCAACTCATACAAATCATATTAAAAATGAATAATATGATTTTAGTTTTTATTTGGACCCATAACCATTTTATATAAACTAAAACCAAACAAAACTCATATTTTGCCAATTCTACTCTGTTATAATTATGCAGCTATCATATTTTGTTGTTCTTATCAGTATGATAACGATCAGGTTTATATATCGATCATCATCTCTTTTGGGGGGTTAATAAATAACTTATTGAGAAGTAGACATGACAAAGGTGTAAATGGAGGGGAATATTATTATATGCCTGCCTCTAAATTATCAATGCAACTATATAAGCACCATTTCGGAATTAATACTTATAATTTGAGGAATATTTCGAGGCAAAAAGTGGAATAACATAAATATATGATCTCTTCAATTTTTGTGCTTGGGAATGGAATATAACTATTAATGTTATTAGGTGCCAAAAATAATTCCATGAACCTTCCCATGCATGATGTAACTTGGGCCAACATTCTACTAGATCTCCCACTTCAAATAGCATTTGATTACAAATGAAACAAAAATGATCAAAAGTCATGGATATTATATAATGTTGAAAATTTCAGAAAGAATCCCCAAGGTTGTGGCATGAAATGGAAGCGTAACAATGTTATATATATTGTTAGTGTTCAAACTTGATTTCATTTTCAACTTGGCTTAATTCTATCGGAGGGTGATAAGATTTAACTGATAACTGAAAACATATTAATGAAAATTGTCATTAAATATATTAGATTTGAACAAACGTAAAATAATTAGAAATAAATAAAAAATTCTAAAACGTCAAATAATTAGAGACGGATAGAATATATGTTAGGACTTGAATTCTGGCATAACTAACAGGATACAAGTCATAATTAATTACCAAGTTGGGCTTGTTTACGAAATATTCAAGCAATATGCCTAACTAAGCAAGCAACTTACCAAAAATTCGTTGAGTAATCAAGAGTTAGAAATTCAAATCTCCGTGGTCTAGGGACTCTATGGATAAGCATAACTTATATATATATATATATATATATATATATATATATCCCTGTAACGGCGGCTGATGAAGACATGGCCTAGAGAAATTATATTATGGAGAGAAAATTCAATTTTATTTCATTTGGATTATGACCGGCGTAGGGTATACTCATACCCGCCTGTGGTGATAATATTTGACACGACACCATAAATGTAGGGTCAATATGGCAAATAAATTATAGTATACAGTTAAGTAAGGATCGTGTTCTAATTTATGTTTGATACATAAAATTAGTCATAATTTTTTTAAATAATAATCCGAATGTGTTTGTAAATTTTGTTTTAAAGGCAGAGAATAAAAAGTTAGATTTTTTCTTATAAATTTGAATGGTAAATAATATAAAAATAAAAGATAATGTAAAGATAAATAATATAAAAATAAAAGATAATGTAAAAATAAATGCGAATAAAAGATAAATTTATTTTTATGTATACATAATATAAAAATAAGATAAGTTTGAATAAAAGATAAAATTATTTTATTATAAAAGATTAATTTATTTTATTATACCCATGTAATCAAACTTATCTTATTTTTATATTATGTATACATGAATACATCCTCCATCTCAAAAATAAGATAAGTTTGAATTATAAAATTTATATAAATTATTTTTAGATTTAAAATTCATGTAATTTATTTTAATTTTAAAAATATAATAAATTTATCTTTTATAATAAAATAATTTTATCTTTTATTCAAACTTATCTTATTTTTTTATATTATGTATACATAAAAATAAATTTATCTTTTATTAAGACTTATCTTTACATTAACTTTTATTTTTACATTATGTATACCTAAAAATAAACTCATCTTTACATTATCTTAATATGGGGAGAGCCACCACTCGCTTACATATTTGTGCCTAAGCAGTGTGTATTAAATTGTTAGGGATGGGGGAGGTAAATTGCTAGCACGGATTGAGGGATGTGAATTTTGCCGCCACACATGGCGGCGGGGGTAAAAAATTTGACCAATCTCAAACTTTCATTGTCTGGATCAACGATCATCAACTTTTTTGTTGAATGTTATGTCCAACGTTCTTATATGGATGGCTATATATATATATATATATATATATATATATATATATATATATATATATATATATTCCTTGTGTGAGTTAGAGTGATTATTTAAAAAAACCTGCTAGTTCAAGTTTACTGTTATTATTGTTATTTTGAATATAATGTATTTAACTTGTAATGGTTTTCCTTAAAAATTGGGGTTTTAATTTAAAAAGTAAAAAAAAATATTAAAAAATAACAATTCTGTATCTTATACGGATCAACTTGCTCACTCACATAAAATTCAGATGAGTTGGACATAAAGAGTAAAAAAATTAACCCAATTTGATTCAGTTAATAAAAATTTGTTAATCAAGCATATTATAAAACCTTGATAAATCAATTAGTATTTGACTATTCGATGCATGATAAGAGGAATGTCGCAGTCATATACTCATAGCTTCAAAGCTTCGTGACAAAATAAACATTTTGACTTCAAATCAATCTAACTAGCTATGATAATTACATGACATGGACTGATTCAAACATGACTAAAAAACATGTATTAAGATCGTGTCAGTTGAATCAATTACAAAGATTAAAACTAAAATATTCAAGTGAGGCCTGAATGGATTTATCTAAAATATTTGGACTGTACCTAACTCAAAGAAACCTAAATTAGAGGAGGTTAAAGAGCATGAGATATTTGATACAAGTCCAATTCAAAAATTAGAGAATATTTTGTTTCCTAAAATATTATATTATATTATATTATTTTTTTTAGATAATTTAGCATTATTCTCGGGGGTTATGATTTATTTTAATTACAAATATTCGATAGACTTCTATTAGAGTAAAATTAGAGCAACACTATTAGGGTTTTTATTACCATATATAATTAAGTCATTGTCTTAACGATGTGTCTGTGGCGATCAATCTGGCTTATCAGACATCAATTCATAGGTGTTTATGTCGAATTCTATGATACAGCAACCATTGATTGTACCAAAGTTATCGCTTCAATATAAGAGAATGGTCAATATATCATTTATGTTCCACCCATAATTATTGATAGAAAGATCCGGACAGGGCCGGCCGGCCCTGAGTTTTTAAGGGCTTAAAGCGATAACAAAAAAATAGGCCTTTTGCTAATTACTATTAAGATATGCACAAAAAAAACTAAGAACTTTTCCTGAACAAAAGAGCATAAATACAAAAGAATACCAAATATAATAACCGACTATTTCAATATTTTCAAAGCATCATTTAGATATCACATTATCACTAAGTCTGTCATTGAGATTTGGGTCTATTTCATTGGGTAATTTTTTTGTAGGCCTTTAAATTTAAAGTGACGTGGACTGGGCTCTTTTGTTTGGGTATATATATACATAACAAAAATACCTATTGGAGGCCCTAAAAATTTATTAATTTTAGTGGGCCTAAAGCCCGATTGTAAGACCCCAACTTTTGTGAATAATGATGAATTTTCTATAAATATCATTTTTGAATATTATGGAATGAATTTGATATAATGTTATAGTTGTGGGTAATATTTATAAATTTTGCAAAAGCACGCAAGTTGTTATATAATATTCGATTGGTGGGGAAATATTCGTTTTAACGGGGAATATTAAATAACAAGACAATCATTGGTGGACCCTAGCGAAATTATTATCGGATTGAAAAAAACGACAAAATTATTTTATGAAAATAACGACGGAAGTTTTACTGTTAAGCTGTTAAAACACCCGTTAAAAGTACACGATGTCTGGCGTAGTTACAAATGAAACACGGTATTGATTATTGATTCTTACGTGAGAAGTCACTCGGTTTTTTTCAATTATTATTACGATAATTCTTTGCGATAGTATCTCACGTTATTTGATTCAATTATTGTCAATATTTTATAATCAATAATTGAGATGACAAAGTTATTAATATTATTATTTGTGATATTAACGATGTCTAGAAATTACATCAATGAGAGGTTTGGTCACCTAATTGCGGCATGATGGGAGAAATCCTTATTGAAAGCCCCCTTTCCTTAGAAACGACACAGTCGATTAATATTGTGAATTATAATAATGATGATGAGTTTTGTTTTATTAGTATTATTAATGTAATAAAACAGAGAAGCTTTTAAAATAAAACAGAATAATTTTATAAAGTTATTCGTTTTATTAGACTAATAGAAAAATCTTTTTATATAAAATGTAATACTTTTATAAAGTTATACATTTTTATTAGATAATAATTAGAATATATTATATTTTATTATGTAGTGTTTGCATCTTTTGCTGCATAGTATTTGCATAGTAAAATCTTTTTATTTAAACTAGAATACTTTTATAAAGTTATTCGTTTTAATAGATTATAAATAGAATATATTATATTTTATTATAAACCAATCTGGACCGTCCGTTTAAAGTAAATCAATCTGGACCGTTCATGAATTAATTAGTTATATGCAGTCCATTCTTCTATAAATACAAGCTCATTCCTTCATTATTTCTTACGAATTCACTGAAACTCTAGAGAGAGAAACTATAGAGAGAGTTCTTCTTCTATAATCTTGAGCATATTTCTTTAGAGTTTAAGAAAGCTTTGAGCGTAGTGCAAGTTTTCTTTGAGTATATCCTCTCCCTACCAATCAAAATACTCTTCTTTTACGGTAAGGGATATTATTTATTGTACTCATTAGGGGTATTCCTTCTTTCTTATTGGTGAAATTCTTTTGTTATTCCATTCTTTATTATTCTGTTGGAATAACCTGTATACTCGGGATACCCTATACTTGGTGAAATTCTTCTGTTATTTCATTATTTATTATTCTGTTGGAACATCCTGTCTGTGCGTTTACGCATGACCTGGTTCCTTTATTTATTATTATGTGGGAATATCATGTCGATGCGTTTACGCATGACCTAGTTCCATTATTTATTATTACATTAGAATATCGCGCGTATCCATGATGCGTTTATCATGACTGGTTCCATTATTTATTATTCTGTTGGAATAACTTTGCATGCATCTGATCTATCGCATGCACGGTGATTTCTTTTGTTATTCAATTCTTTATTATACTCAGTTGGTTAAAGTTTTGACTTCTATACTCCATGAAATTAGTGGAATATCCTTGATATTCGCCCCAAAATAGGTCCATTCCATCCAACCCATTACGAGTGCGCCAAATACATGATATGAAATAACTACAACTTTATTATTACAACATATAAAGCGTGAGTTTAAATCTGAGATATTGCCATCTAGACAATATCCACACGCAAATAAATCCCCATCATAATTATTGATACATTATTTTACAAAAATGGTGAGGACTACTAAACAACTCTCTCTAGAACCTTCATTCCATACCCCAGGCTAGTACTACGCTACATTCTAGCCTCTGAGAAGAAAAATGGAACAACAAGGAAAGGGTGAGCTCAACTAGCCCGATAAAGAATATTATGACTAAGATAATATACAACAAATTATCGTTAGTCTTCAACGAGGAAAAATCTAATAGAATACAATAGACAACAAATTTTAAATCAATATTATGCGGTGAAAATAATAATTCATTAGAAGAGTTAAGTAGAGAATGCAAACTACTATCTTACATATATGAATTTAAAAGTTCATCGTCGATATTTTATCCTGTAACATCAATCGATATATATACGGAATCAAATATTCATCTTTTGCACTTTCTGAGGCGAAGATATTCATCGATTAGTCATGTTCATCTAAACACACATTCATCTTTGCTTTCTGGGCAAATATATTAATCGATGTTCGTATTCATCTCACACATGTTCATCTTTTGCTTTGGGGCCAAAGATATTCATCAAAAATCATTCATCTTTTTACTACGGGCCAAAGATATTCGATAATATCATCATTTAGGACTAAGGATGATGAAAAATATTTTAAAAAAAGCGAATCCGTGAAACAAAAATGACAGATAAAGGATTAAGGATTAAGTACTTTGTTTTATCCCATGTCCAAAATACCTCATAAATAATCATAGTGGAGTAAAAAATTCAAGAATGATCAAAACATGGATACAATCAAAGCTAGTATCCATAATAGATATTTTAGACGAAAAAGAAGAAATTTCATTTTTTAGTGAATAGTCTTATTGTATTAATGAATAGTCTTAGTATCGTGAATAGTCTTATATCGTGAATAGTAACTCAGAACACCAAAAGATAGAAATTTCACAAAAAAAACATCTTCACGCTTCATGAATAGTACTAAATGAATAGTAACTCGTGAATAGTAACTCATGAATAGTAACTTCGTGAATAGTAACTCATGAATAGTAACTCATGAATAGTAACCCCAGAGCATGAAAAAAGTTCCAAATTTGATAAAAAGTTCAACCAATATTTGACATAATGATATTGAAGAAATAATATCATTTGAGAAGAAAATAACATCCACTTACCTCGAAAGGCAGTGCTTAGTTGAAACAGGATATAGGCTATGACTTGAACTTGCATAGTATAGCAATACTCAAAGTATACTCAAAATACTCACAAGAATAAACTCGATAATATAGAGAGAAAACTTGATTTACGGTGTGATTTTCAATTCTAACCTAAGCACCTATTTATAGGAAAATGCTTAGAACACCAAAGCGAAAAATTAATATAATAATAATATATATTATATATAATTTTCCTTAGCCCACATTTTGAATCTGAAACACTCAGCCACATGTTATGTTAAATGAGTTTCAAAAAATCACCAAAAACGTTTTTCTAAAAATAATTAATTAAAACTTCCAAAAATCAATTATTTGAACTTGAAACTTTAATAATTCATAATAAATAGCCCTTTTATCAGAAAATTCGAATCTCGCGAGTTTTTATAGGAAATTCAATTCTCTACAACTTTGCGAAAGAAAGTTTTTCCAATTCCAAACAGAAATTGGCCAAAATCCACAAGCGAGGCGATTTTACAATTATAATCAAATTTCGATCGATAAATGGGGTCCACCAACACACAAAACATGTGTTAAAACATTTAATGCCACAAAAATACTCTTCCTCCTCATATACTCATATATATCCCACATTCATTATAAAAATATCACCATTAATATATTATTAAAATAATATATTTAAATGAATTATTTTATCGAGAAAAAGATAAAATATTAATTTTCAACAATTGTCATTTTAAAAATTTTCTCATCTATATCCACATAAAATCAATATTTTCCTCATCATATAAATCAATAATTAATTATTCACAAATAATATTACTGAGAATCACGATCTTGTGACAATGGGTAGTAGTTCGAGAAAGAGGGCTTTCGATAAGGATCTCTCTCTTCTTGGCGGCGTATTAGGTGACCAAACCTCTCCTTAGAAGCGAGAACTTTCTAGACATTGCCAATAATGTTATCTAATAATATTATTAGGATAATATGAATTATTGCTTTGATAATGGAAAATCTTGTGTAATGACAATTTATTGAAACAACGATAATATAAAATATCAATCGACAATTATTGAATCGATAAAATAAAATCTTTGAGCGATAATTCTTTGTAACAATTATTGAGTAGTGCCTTCTTACGTAAGAATCAATAATTGGTGCAATCTGGTATGTCTTCTTGTTCAACAACGGCGTATTAGTGTGTTTTAACCATAAGGGTATTCCAACGATATTACTTGGTAACAACTTCTGTAGTTATTTATAAACAACTTATATTTGTCGTTTTCTTCATCCAATCGCTTTTTCGTTATGGGGCCCCAAAAAAGCTGCTTGCGAGTAAATCTGATATTCCCAAACGATCTGAATATTCCACGACCAAACGAATATTCCCAAACGATAATGAATATTTTATAACCACTTGCTTATTGAAATATTTGCGTATTTTACCCATAACTATCCACATTAATCAAATCCACCCTTACTTATTTCAAAATAATAAATAAAGGAAATTCCTTTTCATTTAAAATAATTTGAGGTCTTCTGACCTCCCTCCTTATGAAATTTAAGTCCTCGAAATTGGCGTACGTACACAGTGTTTGAAAAGATGAGAATACCTCGCTTTCATTTCCATTTCCAACTCCCGGTCATTTCCTCGATAGCATGGTTTCTCCACAAAACTTTAACTTGTGGTATAACCTCGATACATAGGACATGTTCTTTCTATCCAAGATCTTGGCATGTACCTCCTCGTGCGTTAAGTCTTGGCTATCTCGTCCGGGTTCTAACTTCGATAGCGTGGTTGAATTAGATCCACATATTTACGTAACATCGATCGTGAAAAAAGCGTTATGAACACGCGTCGTACTTGGCGGTAAAAGCGAGTCTATAGGCCCACGGTTCCTATTCGATCGAGAATTTCAAATGGATTAATAAATCGAAGGTTTGAGCTTTCCTCACCTCACCGATTCTCGCTTTTGAAATAACAACTTCTTGCACCTCCTTCTTCAAATTCATCGACTCGGTGTGTAGCTTGAATAGACTTTAACTTTATCGATTAAAATCGATTATACTACGTATATCATCACGTGGGTACCTAGAGTTTTCATCTCCATCTCTATTATTTGTAAATTATCTGAAATGAGTCTTTGACAATATCGTACTTTCGTACTTGTATCGATCTTCTACTCAACACGTCGTCTACTACCGTTAAGCTTTTCGAGGATGGCATGGTGAACATGTGTTGAAATGAGTCTCCTCTTGAGTTCTTGAAGCTCTTCCCACATTCCTTGCTCCATTCGAATTTTGTATCTCTACGAGTCAATTGCGTTAATGGAATAGCGATTAGAGAATATCCTTGACGAATCTCAGATAATAACCAACTAAGCCTAGAAAGCTACGTATTTAGATTCTGAAACTTAGGTTGTTCTCAAGCTGTGACTCATATCCCAACCTTGGATAGCACGTTACAATGACACCTATCGGTTTACTATCGCGCGAATATGGTGTCCCCTACGAGAAATGCGGCTTGTGCATTCCACAAAGGAAGTCACCGATAAAGGCTCGGTACCAAATTCTATAGTTGAATTTTTAACTCTTGAAGTTCAATAGGAGCCATTCGATATGAGATTTTAGAAATGAGTTTTGTCTGGGTTTCAAAGTCGATACAAAATTTAATATCGATCTTTGGGAGTAAACGAAAAATTCTTGAAATACGTCGGGAAAAATCAATAACAACGGGAATATTATTCAAATCGGCGTGTCTTTATTCAAATCCATAACATGGACTAAGAAAACTTGACATCCGTAATAAGCGAATGACTTCATGGCTTGATATGAAAATGTTTGACTACTGATGGTTTGATTGCTTGAATTGAATAACGGGTTGCTTAGGAATATGAAAACTAACACCTTACGAAAGTAATCAATTTGGCGTGATGAGTAGTTAACCTTAAAATCACATCAAAAGCAAATATCTCTATAGAAATAAGGTTAACGGTAATGTGATAGTGCCAACTGAATCAAGCAAGATTTCTAAACAACGGATGTAATGAAAGTTTCTCTAACGGAGTCTCCATATAAATAGGTCAAAGTCTAATTTCTCCGTAGTCAAGTTCAAGCGTTGGCGCAAGACGAAGAGATAAAAGAATGGGTAGAAGCAGGTATCTAGTAAGGTATAAACTTAGCAAAATTTATAATTAACTAACTTGTGCTAACCGTTCGGGTTCCTCGCATTTTAATGAAGTCACGACAAGCGCTCTTCCGAGAATCGTTGACTTTGACTTTTACGGGACATCCTTTTGAGTCACCATTCCGTTGGGGTTTGGTTTCGATATCGTCTGATCTCGGCGATATGTCCTTCTTTTCCACAATTATAGCATACCTTAAAGCTGTTGTGGGCGGTTTGGGTGATATATCCCCTCTTTCCGCATTTGTAACTTATCTGACCGGTGGTCTTTCTCCTCCCTTGGAACCGATTCTTCTTGGCGTTGAACTCTTCACATGGTGGTTGTTGAATCTCCTCTTTTAAAATCTCCTCCCAGGCTTCGCTTCTTCTATTTTCATGGCCACGATTACCACCATGTGGTTCTACGCCTTTGTCCGTATTCTTCTTTCTCCATTTGGTTATCGTTATTACGATGGCTTGCTATCTTGATATGATCCACAGTTATGGTCCCTCGGTTGAGCGTACTTTCGTTATCTCGCTCTAACAATTTGAGCCTGTTGACAACATCTCTGAATAGAGAAAATTTATGAGAAATGAGATCTTGGCGTATCTGGGGTTTCAAACCTCTCGAAACATCCGCGTCATCGTTCCTCATTCTCCACCAAATGAGGTGCAAACTGGATAACTCATGAACTTACGCCTCGTCTTTGGGACAAATCGTATTATTACTGCTCGATCTAATAAACTCCACTTCCTTCATATAGCCGAATACTTTCGAGGAAGTACTTGTCATTGAGCTTTTTCTGAAAACGTCTCCCATGACATCTTTGAGTGCGGTTTGGATGGAGTGCGCTTCCTGATTCCCACCGATGTCTGCCTCGCCGGAACATAAAAGGTGGCGAATGGAACTTTCTGTCCTCAAGCATCCCAAGACATCGAATATCTTGGTAATTTGTTTGACCCGTCTCACTTGTGATCGGATCAAACTTTCCCCGAATTACGGTGGTCCCAACTCTTTGAGCTTTGCTTGCATTTGTGACCACGGTGAATTGCTATCATTTCCTCTCATATTTTGAACACGAGTCTCCTAAATGCGATTTTGCATGAGCTACAAAAAGCTTCTAAACATCCCTCGTTCATCATCACTTTCGGTTGGTGTTGTTCACGGGGAGGTACATTGTCGACTTGTTGCACGTTCTCCTCGTTGGTAAATCTGAGGCATCTCCACGGTCTCATTTACTCCTTTATTAATATTCTCGATTCGACATTCTCAAATCTTTGTCATAAAACAAGGGTTAATTAAAGAAATCAATATATCACATAATATCCTATATCTTGACCAACTAACAAATAAGCTTAGGTAGGACACACTTTAGCGAAGGATTTACTCGTCTCTCCCCTCTAGTTCTATTCCCAGATCTCATGGAGATCATATCCTAAGCTCGATACCAAGCTGTGGCGCCCCCAAAATAGGTCCATTCCATCCAACCCATTACGAGTGCCAAATACATGATGCGAAATAACTACAACTTTATTATTACAACATATAAAAAGCTTGTGAGTTTAAATACGAGATATTGCCATCTAGACAATATCCACACGAAAATAAATCCCCATCATAATTATTGATACATTATTTTACAAAAATGGTGAGGACTACTAAACAACTCTCTCTAGAACCTTCATTCCATACCCCAGAGCTAGTACTACATTACATTCTAGCCTCTGACGAGAAGAAAAATGGAACAACAAGGAAAAGGTGAGCTCAACTAGCCCGATAAAGAATATTATGACTAAGATAATATACAACAAATTATCGTTAGTCTTCACGAGAGGAAAAATCTAATAGAATCTGATAGACAACAAATTTTAAATCAATATTACGCGGTGAAAATAATAATTCATTAGAAGAGTTAAGTAGAGAATGCAAACTACTATCTTCTATATATGAATTTAAAAGTTCATCGTCGATATTTTATCCTGTAACATCAATCGATATATATACGGAATCAAATATTCATCTTTTTTACTCTGAGCCGAAGATATTCATCGATTAGTCATGTTCATCTAAACACTGTTCATCTTTGCTCTACTGGCGAAAGATATTCTCGATCGAGTCGTATTCATCTCAACACACATTCATCTTTTTTGCACTTTATTCATCGAAAATCATTCATCTTTGCACTTCTGGGCCAAGATATTCGATAATATCATCATTTAAGGCTAAGGATGATGAAAAATATTTTAAAAAAGCGAATCCGGTGAAACAAAAGAATAAATATTAAGGATTAAGGATTAAGTATTTTGTTTTTATCCGTGTCAAAAATACCTCATAAAATAATCATAGTGGTGTAAAATTCAGAATGATCAAAACATGGATCTGATCAAAGCTAGTATCCATAATAGATATTTTGGACGAAAAGAAAAATTTCATTTTTAAATTGAATAGTGAATTGATAATGAATAGTCTTGTATCGTGAATAGTCTTAGTATCGTGAATAGTAACTCAGAACACCAAAAGATAGAAATTCACAAAAAAAAATCATCTTCACGCTTACTATGAATAGTACTTTCGTGAATAGTAACTTCGTGAATAGTAACTCGTGAATAGTAACTCGTGAATAGTAACTCATGAATAGTAACTAACCAGAGCATGAAAAAGTTCAAATTTGATAAAAAGTTCCAACCAATATTTGACATAATGATATTGAAGAAATAATATCATTTGAGAAGAAAATAACATCCACTTACCTCGAAAGGCAGTACTTACAGTTGAAACAGGATATAGGCTATGACTTGAACTTGCATGCGTATAGCAATACTCAAAGTATACTCAAAATACTCACAAGAATAAACTCGATAATATAGAGAGAAAACTTGATTTACGGTGTGATTTTCAATTCTAACCTAAGCACCTATTTATAGAAAATGCTTAGAACACCAAAGCGAAAATTTAATATAATAATAATATATATTATATAAATTCAAATTTTCCTTAGCCCACCTTTTGGTCAAAAACACTACCACACACATGTTAAATGAGGTTCAAAAAAGTAAAAAAACGTTTTTTCTCAAAAATAATTAATTAAAACTTCCAAAAATCAATTATTTGAACTTGAACTTCAATAATTCATAATAAATAGCCCTTTTATCAGAAAATTCGAATCTCTCGACTTTTTATAGGAAATTCAATTCTCTACAACTTTGCGGAAGAAAGTTTTTCCAAATTCCAAACAAAAATTGGCCAAAAATCCACAAGCAGACGATTTTACTGGTATAATCAAATTTCGGTCGATAAATGGGGTCCACCAACACACAAAAATGTGTTAAACATTTAATGCACAAAAAATACTCTTCCTCCTCATATACTCATATATCCCACATTCATTATAAAAATATCACCATTAATATATTATTAAAATAATATATTTAAATGAATTATTTTATCGAAAAAAGATAAAATATTAATTTTCAACAATTGTCATTTTAAAAATTTTCTCCATCTATATCCACATAAAATCAATATTTTCCTCATCATATAAATCAATAATTAATTATTCACAAATAATATTACGAGAATCACGATCTTGTGACGGTAGTTCCGGAAAGAGGGGCTTTCGATAAGGATCTCTCCTTCTTGGCGGCTTGATTAGGTGACCAAACCTCTCCTTAGAGACGAGAACTTTCTAGACATTGCCAATAATGTTATCTAATAATATTATTAGATAATATGAATTATTAGCTTCGATAATGGAAAATCTTTGTGTAATGACAATTTATTGAAACAACGATAATATAAAATATCAATCGACAATTATTGAATCGATAAAATAAAATCTTTGAGCGATAATTCTTTAACAACAATTATTGAGTAGTGCCTTCTTACGTAAGAATCAATAATTGGTGCAATCTGGTATCTTCTTGTTCAACAATGCGTATTAGTGTGTTTTAACCACCGGGGTATTCAAACGATATTACTTGAGTAACAACTACTGTAGTTATTTATAAACAACTTATATTTGTCGTTTTCTTCATCCAATCGCTTTTTCGAGTTATGGGGCCCACAAAAAAGCTGCTTAGTCGTGCGAATATTCCCAAAACGATCTGAATATTCCACGACCAAACGAATATTCCCAACAATGAATATTTTATAACCATTTTATATTTGCGCATTTTACCTATAACTAACCAACATTAATCAAATCCACCTTGCAAAATAATTTATTTTTATTTAAAAATTTTACCTTATTTGACCCGTATTTTGATGGACATTAATCAAATCAAATACCTTATCTTTATTTCTTTATTTCAAAATAATAAATATCCTTGGAAAAAAATTTTATTTATTAAAATTTTGAGGGTCTTATTTATTACGCATTATCTTAGCCATAATATTTCTTCTTGGGCTAGTTGAGCTCACCCTTTTTGCTTTCATTGTTCTCTTGAAATGAGAACGTAGTGCGAGGGGACTAGTCGGGGAGCAGTGATGGTCCGGATAATAGCATTAGTAGTCCTCACTATTCTATGAAATAGTGTGATAATAAATGTAATGAGGA
This sequence comes from Panax quinquefolius, assembly GCA_020205615.1. Lineage (NCBI taxonomy): Eukaryota > Viridiplantae > Streptophyta > Magnoliopsida > Apiales > Araliaceae > Panax > Panax quinquefolius. Next base: position 22,476,166 of record CM035160.1, on the reverse strand, counting down.
CCCCATTGAGTTTGTATATTGTCTAGATGACAATATTTGTATTAAAACTCACAGCATATGTTTAGTCGTATTTTACACGACTGTTGTATAATTAAGTTGTATTTGAATTTTGTACCATGTATTTGGTGACTCAGAATAGGTGATGTATACCGATTTTTGGGGCGTCACAGTTGGTATCAAAGCTTAGGGATATGATCCCTGGCTAAGATGTGAGAATAGAACTAGGAAGGGAGATACGGGGAATTCTTTTGCTAGTATGACCTACCTAAGTTTATTTGGTATTTAATTAGTCGGTCAGAATATAGGTATAATATGTTACATGTCAATTAACCTTTGTTTTGTGGCAGTATCTGAAAATGACATCCGAGAATGTTGAGAATAGCAATGAAGCACAGGCGACCGTTGATTCACCACATATCGATAATCGAGGATAATGTGCATCGAGAGGCGCGTGATCCTCATGCAAACAACAACACTTACCAAAAGATGAATGATGGAATGTTCAGAGGATTTATGCAATTCATGCAATAGCAGACGAGAGCGGCTCCTGTCCAAAATATAGGTGGAAACACTGGAAACTCTCGGACGGATACCGCTAAACAGTTCAAGGAGCTAGGACCACCAGACTTTATTGGAGAGCCAAAACCACTTAAGGCGGAAGTATGGATAAAGCAGATAACCAAGATATTTGATGTCTTGGGATGCTCAGAGGAGCAAAAGGTTCCTTTACTTCCTTTATGTTGCGAGGAGAGGCGATTCTTGGTGGGAATCGGTAAAAGCGTACTCAACATGCCTCCTTTGAAGATGTCTTGGGAGAAGTTCGAAGAACTATTCAACGACAAGTAATTTCAGAAAGTATTCATCATATAAAAGAGGTAGAGTTCATCAAGTTGGGCGAAATAATATGACGTAGTGTCGCATTCTGAAGCTAAGTTTGCAGAGTTGTCTCGGTTTAAATCCCACTTGGTGGATAATGAAGAGAATAACGCGGATGTTTTAAGAGATTTAAAGCGGGAATACGTCGACATCTTATTTCTTATAAACCGTATTTGTATTGGGATGTTGTAAATAGGGCTCGACAAAGTAGAGCAGCGATAACGAGTCAACGCAACCAAAAGATAACAATACGGCAAAAAATGATAATACCGGTGAGAGCAATCATCGAGCGGTGACAACAAGCGTGGAGGAATCAACAGGCGAAGTAACCAACCACTTGGTGGTAATCGAGGCAAAATAATAAGAATGGACATTTCAAGAAGAAGAGATTCAACAATGATGGAAAGAGCGTTAACACCAAAGACCCGTTGTTAAGGAAGGAGAAACGACCACCATCATATGCTTCAAATGCGGAGGGAGGGACACATCGGTCAAAGCTAGCTTATGCCAGTCAAAGCATGTTATAATTAGGGAAGAGAAGGTCACTTAGCCCGATTTTGTCGTTCACCCAGAAGACAAGTTCAAATCAGGATGGAGGCACCAAAGGCCTTCCCGAAAAAGTCAAAGCCGGTGAGTCTGAGGAGAACGTTTGTTGTGACCTCCCAGAAAGCAAGGAACCCGAATGAGGTCATCATGGGTAAGCTTATCATAAACTCTAGCGAAGTCTATACTTTATTTGATACCGGTTCTACCCATTCTTTTATTTTTCCTATTTACGCTCAACGATTAAATTTGACTCTTGAGAAATTAGACTTTGACTTATCTTTGGAAACTCCGTTGGGAGAAACTTTCATTACATCCACTGTTTATAAGTCTTGTTTGGTTCAAATCGGTACCCTTACATTACCTGTCGATCTTATTTCATTAAAAATACTTGCATTTGATGTGATTCTAGGGATTGATTGGTTAACTACTCATTATGCTAAAATTGATTGTTTTTATAAGGTTGTTAGCTTTCATATTCCTAATTAACCTATTATGCGAATTCAAGTGACTAAACCATTAAAATCAATCACGGTCATCTCAAGCCATAAAGCTATTCATTTATTGAAAAACGGATGTCAAGCTTTCTTAGCTCATGTCACAGATCTAAACAAAAATACGTCAGTTTTGAATGATATTTCTATTGTTAATAAATTCCTGACGTATTCCACGAAGAACTTCTGGCCTACCCCGGGCGTGAAATTGAATTTTGTATCGACCTTGAACTCGGTACAAAACCCATTTCAAAGCCCCATGTCGAATGGCTTCTATTGAACTTGAGGAGTTAAAGACCCAATTGCAAGAATTGTTAGACATTGGTTTCATTCGTCCCAAGTACGTCTCCTTGGGGTGCTCTGTTACTATTCGTGAAGAAGAAAGATGGGAGTATGCGACTTTGTATTGATTATCGGGAGTTGAATCATGTCACCATCAAAAATAGGTACCCATTGCCCCGCGTATTGATGACATGTTTGACCAGTTGCAAGGAGCCAAATTCTTTTCAAAAATTGATCTTCGTTCCGGATATCACCAATTGAAGATTAAAACCGATGACATTCCAAAGACGGCTTTTAGAACTCGGTACGGGCACTATGAATTCCTAGTCATGTCCTTTGGATTGACTAATGCTCCTGCTGCCTTCATGGATATGATGAACCGAGTATTCAAGAAATATTTGGATCACTTTGTGGTCGTCTTTATTGATGACATCCTTATTTATTCCAAAAGTCGTGAAGATCATGAGCAACACTTGAGGCTGACACTCGAAAAGCTTCGTGAATACAAGCTTTATGCCAAGTTGAAGAAATATGAGTTCTGGCTTGAGGAAGTAGTATTCCTTGGGCACGTAGTATCAAGTCATGGAATATCTGTTGAGCCGGCAAAGATTGAAGTAATTCAAAGCTGGGATTAACCTAAATCAGTGACCGAAGTACGTAGCTTTCTCGGCTTAGCTGGTTATTATCGAAAATTCGTGGAAGGATTTTCTCGAATAGCTACTCCATTAACTCAACTGACTCGAAAAGATACAAAGTTCGGTTGGAGCGAAGAATGTGAGAAGAGTTTTCAAGAACTCAAGAGGAGACTCATTTCAGCACCTATTCTGACAATACCATTTGGCTTGGAGGGATTTGTCATCTATAGTGATGCTTCGGACAAAGTGTTGGGATGTGTTCCCATGCAACATGGAAAATGTAAGACCCCAACTTTTTGAATAAAGATTAAATGTTCTCGAAATATATTTTTGAATATTATGGTGTGAATTTGATATAATGTTATAGTTGTGGGTAATATTTACAAATTTTGCAAAGTACGCAAATTGTTATATAATATTCGATTGGTCGGGGAATATTCGTTTTAACAGAGAATATTCTTACAACGGCACAATCATTGGTGCACCCCCACAACGAAATTATTGTCGGATTCGGAAAACGACAAAAATACTTTATAAAAATAACGACGGAAGTTTTACCGTTAACTGTTGAAACACCCGGTGTTAAAAGTACAATGTCTGGCGTGGTTTCATAGTAGAACACTCGGTATTGATTATTGATGCTTACGTGAGAAGTCACCGGTTATACTCAATTATTGCTATAGTAATTCTTTGCATCATCATATCTCTCATATTATTGATTCAATTATTATCACAAGATCTCATGGCCCCCAAAATAGGTCCATTCCATCCAACCCATTACGAGTGCGCCAAATACATGATACGAAATAACTACAACTTTATTATTACAACATATAAAGCGTGAGTTTTAAATACGAGATATTGCCATCTAGACAATATCCACACGCAAATAAATCCCCATCATAATTATTGATACATTATTTTACAAAAATGGTGAGGACTACTAAACAACTCTCTCAGAACCTTCATTCCATACCCAGATTAGTACTATTTACATTCTCGCCTCTGAGAAGAAAAATGGAACAACAAGGAAAAGGGTGAGCTCAACTAGCCCGATAAAAGAATATTATGACTAAGATAATATATAACAAATTATCGTTAGTCTTCAACGAGGAAAAATCTAATAGAATACTGATAGACAACAAATTTTAAATCAATATTACGTGCGGAAATAATAATTCATTAGAAGAGTTAAGTAGAGAATGCAAACTACTATCTTACATATATGAATTTAAAAGTTCATCGTCGATATTTTATCCTGTAACATCAATCAATATACATCTGGAATCAAATATTCATCTTTTTACTCTGGCCAAAGATATTCATCGATTAATTCATGTTCATCTAAACACACATTCATCATTTACTTACTGCCAAAAGATATTCTTCAAAATCATTCATCTTTGCACTCTGAAGCCAAAGATATTCCATAATATCATCATTTAAGGTGAAGATGATGAAAAATATTTTTAAAAAAACGAATCCGGTGAAACAAAATGACAAGGATTAAGGATTAAGGATTAAGTACTTTGTTTTATCCACATCCAAAAATACCTCAAAAATAATCACAGTGGTGTAAAATTCAAGAATGATCAAAACATGGATCTGATCAAAGCTAGTATCCGAATAGATATTTTGGACAAAAAGAAGAAATTTTATTTTTTTAAAATTGAATAGTGCCGTATAGTGATGCAGTGAATAATCTTAGAGTATCGTGAATAGTAACTCAGACACCAAAAGATAGAAATTTTCAAAAAAACATCTTCACGCTTCATGAATAGTACTAAATGAATAGTAACTTCGTGAATAGTAATTTATGAATAGTAACTCATGAATAGTAACTCATGAATAAACTCATGAATAGTAACCCCAGAGCATGAAAAAGTTCCAAATTTGATAAAAAGTTCCAACCAATATTTGACATAATGATATTGAAGAAATAATATCATTTGAGAAGAAAATAACATCCACTTACCCGAAACAGCAGTACTTACAGTTGAAACACCGGATATAGGCTATGACTTGAACTTGCACTTGCAAGTATAGCAATATTCAAAGTATACTCAAAATACTCACAAGAATAAACTCGATAATATAGAGAGAAAACTTGATTTACGGTGTGATTTTTAATTCTAACCTAAGCACCTATTTATAGGAAATTGCTTAGAACACCAAAGTAGAAAATTTAATAAATTAATATTATAATTTTTCTACAACTTCCTACGCATCCAAGAATCTGAACTCAGCCACCCTAACACATGTTAAATGAGTTTCAAAAATGGAAAAAACGTTTTTGTAATTAAAATATTTTAAACTTCAAAAATCGAATTATTTGAACTTGAAACTTCAATAATTCATAATAAATAGCCCTTTTATCGAAAAATTCGAATCTAAACTTTTTATAGGAAATTCAATTCTCTACAACTTTGCGGAAGAAAGGTTTTCCAAATTCCAAACGAAATTGATGAAATCCATAAGCAGACGATTTTACAAAATTATAATCAAATTTCGATCAAGAAATGGGTCCCATTGACACACAAAAACATGTGTTAATCATTTAATGCAACAAAAATACACTTCCTCCTCATATACTCATATATCCCACATTCATTGTAAAAATATCACCGTTAATATATTATTAAAATAATATATTTAAATGAATTATTTTATCGAGAAAAAGATAAAATATTAATTTTCAACAATTGTCATTTAAAAATTTTCTCCATCTATATCCACATAAAATCAATATTTTCCTCATCATATGAATCAATAATTAATTATTCACAAATAATATTACGAATCACAATATTGTGACCCGAGTGCGGTTCAGGGAAAGAGGGCTTTCGATAAGGATCTCTCCTTTTGGTAGCCTTGATTAGGTGACCAAACCTCTCCTTAGACGAGAACTTTCTAGACATTTCCAATAATGTTTTCTAATAATATTATTCAAATAATATGAATTATTGCTCGATAATGGAAAATACTTGTGTAATGACAATTTATTGAAACAACGATAATATAAAAAATATCAATGCAAAGTGAATTATTGAATCGATAAAATAAAATCTTGAACATTAATTCTTGTAACAATTATTGAGTAGTGCCTTCTTACGTAAGAATCAATAATTGGTGCAATAATCTGCGTGTCTTCTTGTTAAACAACGGCGTATTATGTGTGTTTAAACCACCGGGTATTCTAACGATGATAATTGTAACAACTTCTGTAGTTATTTATAAACAACTTATATTTGTCGTTTTCTTCATCCAATCGCTTTCCGTTATGGGGCCCACAAAAGATCGTAGTCATCACGAATATTCCCAAACGATCTGAATATTCCACGACCAAACAAATATTCCCAAACAATAATGAATATTTTATAACCACTTGCTTATTCAAAATATTTGCGTATTTTACCCATAACTATCCATATTAATCAAATCAACCCTTACTATTTCAAAATAATAAATAAAGGAAATTCCTTTTTATTTAAAAATTTTGAGGGTCTTCTGACCTCCCTCCTTATGAAATTTAGTCCTCGAAATTGGCGTGCGTACTGGTGTTTGAAAAGATGAGAATACCTCACTTTCATTTCCGTTTCCAACTCCCGGTCATTTCCTCAATAGCATGGTTTCTCCACAAAACTTTAACTTGTGGTATGACCTTCGTCACGTAGGACATGTTCTTTCTATCCAAATCTTGGCAATTACCTCTTCAAATACGTTAAGTCTTGGCTATCTCGTCCGGTTCTAACTTCGATAGCGTGGTTGAATTCGTCCACATATTTATGTAACATCGATCGTGAAAAAGCGTTATGAACATGCGTCGTACTTGGCGGTAAAAAGAGTCTATAGGCCCACGGTTCTATTCGATCGAGAATTTTAAATGGATTAATAAATCGAAGGTTTGAGATTTCCTCACCTCACCGATTCTCGCTTTTGAAATAACAACTTCTTGCCCTCCTTCTTCAAATTCATTAGCTCGGTTGTGTAGCTTGAATAGCTTTAACTTTATCGATTAAAGTCGATTATACTCGTATATCATCACGTGGGTAACTAGAGTTTTCATCTCCATCTCTATTATTTGTAAATTATTGAAATGAGTCTTTGACAATATCGTTTTCGTACTTGTATCGATCTTCTACTCAACACGTCGGCTACCACGTTAAACTTTTCGAGGATGGCGTGGTGAAACATGTCTTTGAAATGAGTCTCCTCTTGAGTTCTTGAAGCTCTTCCCACATTCCTTGCTCCATTCGAATTTTGTATCTCTACGAGTCGAAATTTGCGTTAATGGAATAGCGATTAGAGAATATCCTTGACGAATCTCAGATAATAACCAACAAAGCCTAGAAAGATACGTATTTAGATTCTGAAGCTTAGGTTGTTCTCAAGCTGTGACTCATATCCCAACCTTGGATAGCACGTTACAATGACACTGTCGGTTTACTATCGCTTGCGAATATGGTGTCCCTACGGAGAGTGCGGCTTCGATGCATTCCACAAAGGAAGTCACCGGATAAAGGCTCGGTACCAAATTATATAGTTGAATTTTTAACTCACGAAGTTCAATAGGAGCCATTCGATATGAGATTTTAGAAATGAGTTTTGTCTTAGGGTTCAAATTTGATACAAAATTTAATATCGAGTCTTTGGGAGTAAGCGAAGAAATTCTTGAGAAATACGTCGGGAAAATTAATAATAACAGGGAATATTATTCAAATCGGCGTGTCTTTATTCAAATCCATAACATGGACTAAGAAAACTTGACATCCGTAATAAGCGAATGACTTCATGGCTTGATATGAAAATGTTTGACTCTGATAGTTTGATTGATTGAATTGAATAACGAGTTGTTAGGAATATGAAAACTAACAACCTTACGAAAGTAATCAATTTGGCGTGATGAGTAGTTAACCTTGAAATCACATCAAAAGCAAATATCTCTATAGAAATAAGGTTAACGGTAATGTGATAGTGCCAACTGAATCAAACAAGATTTCTAAACAACGGATGTAATGAAAGTTTCTCTAACGGATTCTCCATAAATAGGTCAAAGTATAATTTCTCCGTAGTCAAGTTCAAGCGTTGGAATGCGCAAGAGAGATAAAGAATGGGTAGAACCCGTTATCTAGTAAGGTATAAACTTACATGAGAATTTATAATTAACTAACCCATGCTAACTTTGTTCGGGTTCCTCGCATTTTACCGGAAGTCACGACAAACGCTCTTCGAGAATCGTTGACTTTGACTTTTGGGACATCCTTTTGAGTCACCATTCCATTGGGGATGGGTTTCGATATCGTCAATCTCGGCGATATGTCCTTCTTTTCCACAATTATAGCATACCTTAAAGCTGTTGTGGGCATTTTGGGGTGATATGTCCCTCTTTCCGCATTTGTAACATGTCTGACCGGTGGTCTTTCTCCTCCCTTGGAACCGATTCTTCTTGGCGCGGCGTCTTCACATGGTCGTTGTTGAATCTCCTCTTTTAAAATCTCCTCCCACTAAACTTTCTATTTTTTTCATGGCCACGATTACCACCGGAGTGGTTCTGCCCTTTGTCCGTATTCTTCTTCTTTCTCCGTTTGGTTATCGTTATTACGATGACCGCCATCTTGATATGATCCACGGTTATGGTCCCTCGGTTGAGCGTACTCGTTATCTCGCTCTAACAATGAGCCTTGTTGACAACATCTGAATAGAGAGAAAATTTATGAGAAATGAGATCTTGGCGTATCTTAGGGTTTCAAACCTCTCGAAACATCCGCGTCATCGTTCCTCATTCTCCACCAAATGAGGTGCAAGCACTGGATAACTCCGCGAACTTAACCTCGTCTTTGGGACACACCGTCGTGTTATTACTCTCGGTCTAATAAACTCCACTTCCTTCATATAGCCGAATACTTTCGGAGAAGTACTTGTCATTGAGCTGTTCTGAAACGTCTCCCATGACATCTTTGAGTGCGGTGGATGGATGCATGCTTCACTGATTCCCACCGATGTCTGCCTCGCCACGGAACATAAAAAGTAGCGAATGGAACTTTACATTCCTCCGTGCATCCCAAGACATCGAATATCTTAGTAATTTGTTTGACCCACGTCTCGCCTTAATCGGATCAAACTTTCCCCGAAAATCTGTGGTCCCGACTCTTTGAACTGCTTGGGCTTTGTGACCACCCGTGAATTGCTATCATTTCCTCCTGTATTTTTGAACACGAGTCTCCTCGTCGATTTTGCATGAGCTACAAAAACTTCTAAACATCCCTCGTTCATCATCTCGCTTTCGATTGGTGTTGTTCACGGGAGGTACATTTGCCGACTGTTGCGTTCTCTCTCGTTGGTAAATACGAGCATCTCCACGGTCTCATTTACTCCTTTGTTAATATTCTCGATCGACATTCTCAAATCTTGTCATAAAATAAGGGTTAATTAAGAAATCAATATATCACATAATATCCCTATATCTTAACCAACTATCAAATAAGCTTAGGTAGGACACACTTTAGCGAAGGGATTTACTCGTCTCTCCCTCTAGTTCATTCCCGATCTCATGGAGATCATATCCTAAGCTACGATACCAAGCTGTGGCGCCCCCAAAATAGGTCCATTCCATCCAACCCATTACGAGTCGCCAAATACATGATGCGAAATAACTTCTGACTTTATTATTACAACATATAAAAATGTGAGTTTAAATACGAGATATTGCCATCTAGACAATATCCACACGCAAATAAATCCCCATCATAATTATTGATACATTATTTTACAAAAATGGTGAGGACTACTAAACAACTCTCTCTAGAACCTTCATTCCATACCCCAGCTAGTACTCGCTACATTCTAGCCTCACGAGAAGAAAAATGGAACAACAAGGAAAAGGGTGAGCTCAACTAGCCCGATAAAAGAATATTATGACTAAGATAATATACAACAAATTATCGTTAGTCTTCAACGAGGAAAAATCTAATAGAATCTGATAGACAACAAATTTTAAATCAATATTCATGGCGAAATAATAATTCATTAGAAGAGTTAAGTAGAGAATGCAAACTACTATCTTACATATATGAATTTAAAAGTTCATCGTCGATATTTTATCCACAGTAACATCAATCGATATACATACGGAATCAAATATTCATCTTTTACACTCTGAGGCGAAGATATTCATCGATTAATTCATGTTCATCTAAACACTGTTCATCTTTGCACTTCTGAATGAAGATATTCTTGAAAATCATTCATCTTTCATCCTGCTGGGCGAAGATATTCCATAATATCATCATTTAAGGTATAAGAAGATGATGAAAATATTTTTAAAAGCGAATCCGATGAAACAAAATGACAAGGATTAAGGATTAAGGATTAAGTACTTTGTTTTATCCACATCCAAAATACCTCAAAAATAATCACAGTGGGTGTAAAATTCGAGAATGATCAAAACATGGATCTGATCAAAGCTAGTATCCGAAATAGATATTTTGGACAAAAAAAGAAGAAATTTTATTTTTAGGTGAATAGTCATTGAGTATCGTGAATAATCTTGTATCGTATCGTGAAATAGTAACTCAAACACCAAAAGATAGAAATTTTCAAAAAAAATCTCTTCACGCTTACGTGAATAGTACTCGTGAATAGTAACTCGTGAATAGTAACTCATGAATAGTAACTTCGTGAATAGTAACTCATGAATAGTAACTTGAATGAAAAACATAAAAAAGTTCCAAATTTGATAAAAAGTTCCACCAATATTTGACATAATGATATTGAAGAAATAATATCATTTGAGAAGAAAATAACATCCACTTACCTCGAAAGACGAGTCTTACAGTTGAAACAGGATATAGGCTATGACTTGAACTTGCATAGTATAGCAATACTCAAAGTATACTCAAAATACTCATAAGAATAAACTCGATAATATAGAGAGAAAACTTGAGTTTACGGTGTGATTTTCAATTCTAACCTAAGCACCTATTTATAGAAATTGCTTAGAACACAGAAAGTAAAAAATTTAATAAATTAATATTATAATTTTTCTACAACTTCCTACGCATCCAAGAATCTGAACTCAGCCACCCTAACACATGTTAAATGAGTTTCAAAAAAATGGAAAAAAACGTTTTTGTAATTAAAAATATTTTAAACTTCAAAAATCAATTATTTGAACTTGAAACTTCAATAATTCATAATAAATAGCCTTTTTATCGGAAAATTGAATCTCGAGACTTTTTATAGGAAATTCAATTCTCTACAACTTTGCGAAGAAAGTTTTTCCAAATTCCAAACAGAAAATTGACCAAAATCCACAAGCGACGACGATTTTACAAAATTATAATCAAATTTCATCGAGAATTGGGTCCCACAAACACAAAAACATGTGTTAATCATTTAATGCAACAAAAATACTCTTCCTCCTCATATACTCATATATCCCACATTCATTGTAAAAATATCACCGTTAATATATTATTAAAATAATATATTTAAATGAATTATTTTATCGAGAAAAAGATAAAATATTAATTTTCAACAATTGTCATTTTAAAATTTTCTCCATCTATATCCACATAAAATCAATATTTTCCTCATCATATGAATCAATAATTAATTATTCACAAATAATATTACGAATCACAATATTGTGACGGTAGGTTCCAGGAAAGAGGGGCTTTCGATAAGGATCTCTCTCTTCTTGGCGCATGATTAGGTGACCAAACCTCTCCTTGAGATGAGCAGAACTTTCTAGACATTTCCAATAATGTTTTCTAATAATATTATTCAAATAATATGAATTATTGCTCCGATAATGGAAAATACTGTGTAATGACAATTTATTGAAACAACGATAATATAAAATATCGATCGCACGTGATTATTGAATCGATAAAATAAAATCTTTGAGCGTAAATTCTTAACAATTATTGAGTAGTGCCTTCTTACGTAAGAATCAATAATTGGTGCAATCTGGTGTCTTCTTGTTAAACAACGGCGTATTAGTGTGTTTTAACCATAGGGTATTCTAACGATGATTAACAGATAACTATTCTGCAGTTATTTATAAACAACTTATATTTGTCGTTTTCTTCATCCAATCGCTTTCCGTTATGGGGCCCCACAAAAGAAATGCGGCAAATAAATGCGAATATTCCCAAGCGATCTGAATATTTCCGACCAAACAAATATTCCCAAATAATAATGAATATTTTATCACCACTTGCTTATTCAAAATATTTGCGTATTTTACCCATAACTATCCACATTAATCAATTCAACCCTTACTATTTCAAAATAATAAATAAAGGAAATTCCTTTTTATTTAAAAAATTTGAGGTCTTACAATTATCATTTGCATAATATTTTATATTATTAAATCAATAATTGAGGCAACAAAGTTATTATTATTATTATTTGCAATATTGATAATGTAAGAAGTTCTTTCAATGATGAGAGGTTTGGTCACCTAATTATGGCGATAAGGAGAAATCCTTCGAAAAAGCCCCTCTTTCACAGGAATGACTGGTTGTTAAATATTGTGAGTTATAATATTAATGATGAATAAGTTGTGTTGATTAAAAATGAATTTTGATAGTTCCATTGTGTTGGGATTATTAGTGTTAGTGGAAATCGACATCTATTCCGATGATAATTGATGTCTAGGGGTTATATTGATAAATCGGGTAATTTATCGGATAAATGAGCAATTAATTGCTACTAATTCACATACTTATATAACTATTTGTTCACATGTGTGTACTATTGAATCACATTATTTACTATTAGGGGAGTTGGTGCAAGATTGATAATACTTGCATGACTAAGTTAAAAATGGAGGTATAGATGGAGGTACTATACTGTAATTCATATTTTTCACATGATTATACTATTGATTCATATGATTGAACTATTGATTCACATTATTTACTATTAGGGGAGGTGGTGCAAGTTTGATAATACTTGCAGGACTAAATTAAAAATGAAAGAAAAGTTGGAGGTATTGTCTTTGTAATTTTTGAGCCCCAAAACGCGTGCAATTATCGAAACTATATTTTCCTATAAATAGAAGCTCATTCTTCCTTCATTTCTCACCAATTCACAAAAAGCTTTAGGCGATTATTATAAAGAGAAATTATAGAGAGAAAAAAAGAGAAGTCTACTACCTCACTTATTTCATTATCCGGTTTTTCCAAGGTAGGGAGTATTATTTCTTTCTTATCCATGAAGAGAACTTACATTATTCTATTCTTTATTATTCTATTGGAATAACTTTTGTATCATGAGCTACCCTATACTTGGTGAAATTCTTACATTATTCAATTCTTTATCATTACATTTGGAACATCACATGCATGCGTTTACTGGGGACTGGTTCCATTATTTATCATTACATTGGAACATCACGTGCATGCGTTCTCTGCAGCGGACTGGTTAAAATCTTTATTATTACATTGGAAATATCACATGCATGCGTTTTTACTGTGAACTGATTCCATCTTTATTATTACATTGAAATATCACATGCATGCGTTTCTGTGGACTGATTCCGTTATTTATTATTACATTTGGAATAACTTTGTATGTAAGTGATCTATCGCATGCACTGGTGATTTCTTTTGTTATTCCATTCCTTGTTATACTCAGTTGGTTAAAGTTTTGACTTCTATACTCCATGAAATTAGTGGAATATCCTTGATATTTGCGCTTCATCCAGTATCTTTTCATTGAAATATTCTTCTGAGCATTCTTGAATTTTACTCCACAAAGCAGTATCATGTTGACAATTCGGACGTTATTAATTCCTGGATAAAATAATTCTTGAACTTGTTTTATTGAATTCTTATATCATTGTCATCATCCTCGTGTTTATATTATTTTGAAAGTCATCTGTGGCCTGTAGTGCATAGATGTACTTGGTATGATTATGACCAGAGATTATTCGGTGTAATCATAACCGTAATGTTACAAATGATGTGGTGAAAGTCCTCATTGGCCCGTAGTGCATTGATGGACAGTTGTTGGCATGATTATGACCATTAATGAATACACAAAAATTCTTGGCCCATAGTGCATGGATAATTGTGGTCGTGATACTAAAGAATATCCTTGGCCGTATTACAGGGGTGATTTGGTGATATGGATTATTTATTAAGCTAAGTTGCAGCGATAAAAGTGTTGAAAAACCTTTTAAATCATAAAAGATAGTAGATTTTATTCTCTACTTAACTCTTTTAATGGATTGCTTGTTCCGCTGCAGTTAAACTTGATGGTTGTTATATTATATTAGTTTAACACTGTTGAAGGCTAACGATAATATATTCTGCATTATCTTAGTCATAATATTTCCTCTTTGGGCTAGTTGAGCTCACCCTTTTACTTTCATTGTTCTCTTGAAATCGAGCGTGGCGAGGACTAGTCGGGGAGCGGTGTGATGGTCGGATGATAGCATTAGTAGTCCTCACTATTCCATGAAATAGTGGGAAAATAAATGTAATAATATTGAATTTGAGTTTGTATATTGTCTAGATGACAATATTTGTATTAAAACTCACAACTTATGTTTTGTCGTACTTTGCACTACAGTTGTATAATTAAGTTATATTTGTATTCTATACCATGTATTTGGCGACTCAGAATAGGTGATGTATACCTGTTTTGGGGGCATCACAGTTGGTATCAGAGCTTAGGGATATGATCCCTGGCTAAGATGTGAGACTAGAACTAGGAGGGGAGAGACAGGGAATTCCTTCGCTAGTATGACCTACCTAAATTTTTTTTGTATTTAATTGGTTGGTCAAAGTATAGAGATAATATGTTGCATGTCAATTAACCCTTGTTTTGTGGCAGTATTTAAAAATGGCATCCGAGAATATTGAGAATAGCAATGGGGCACAAGAGACCGTTGAGTCTCCACAAATCAACAATCGAGAATAATGTGCATCGAAGGCGACAATCTCATCTGCAAACAACAACACCGACCAAATGATGAGCGATGGAATGTTCGGAGGCTTTATACAATTCATGCAACATCGGTGAGAGCGGCTCCATCCAAAATGCGGTGGAAACACTTTGGAAAATCTCGAGCAGTCACCATTAAGCAGTTCGAGGCTGGGACCACCCGAGTTTATTGGAGAGCCAAAACCACTTAAAAGGCGAGCGTGGATAAAATAGATCACCAAGATATTTGATGTCTTGGGATGCTCCGAGGAGCAAAGGTTCCTTCGCCACCTTCATATTGCGTGAAGAGCGATTCTTGGTGGGAATCAGTAAAAGCGTACCTGACCTGGCCTTTTCGAAGATGTCTTGGGAGAAGTTCGAAGAGCTATTCAACGACAAGTATTTTCCGAAAGTATTCGTCACATTAAAGAGGTGGAGTTTATCAAGTTGGAGCAAAACAATATGGCCAGTAGCCATGATCTGAGGGCTAAATTTGCGGAGTTATCGATTTACATCCCATTTGGTCGATAATGAGGAAGCGAATGACACGAATGTTTTAAGAGGTTTGAAACCGGGAGATCGTCGATATCTTATTTCTCATAAATTGTGTTTGTACTCGGATGTTGTTGTAAATAGGGCTCTCGATTATTGGAGCGCGATAGAACAAGTAAACGCATGACCAAGAGAAAGCGGTTGGCGACATGAAAATACCGATGTGGTATCGGTCGTGAAGCGGTGACAACAAACATGGAGGAATCAACATGCGAAAAATGGTAACCACTTGGTGGTAATCATGGCCAAGACAATAAAATGGATATTTCAAGAAAAGGAGATTCAACAATGATGGAAAGACGTCGGCACCAAACAACCGTGGTTAAGGAAGGAGAAGAACGACCACCTATCATATGCTTCAAATGCGGAGGGAGGGACATATCGGTCAAAATGCGCGATGCTATCAAAAGCGTGTTATAATTATGGAAGAGAAGGTCACCTAGCCCGATTTTGTGGTTCACCCAAAGACAAGTTCAATAGGATGGAGGCACCAAAGGCCGTCCCGGAAAAGTCAAAGCCGGTGGTGCGAGGAGAGCATTTGTTGTGACCTCCCAAAAGCGAGGAACCGAACGAAGTCATCATCACGGGTAAGCTTATCATAAACTCTAGCGAAGTCTATACCTTATTTGATACTGGGTTCTACCCATTCTTTTATTTCTCCTACTTGCGCTCAACGATTAAATTTGACTCAGGAGAAATTAGACTTTGACTTATCTGTTGAAACTCAGTTGGGAAAAACCTTCATTACATCCATTTTGTTCATAAGTTTTGTTTGGTTCAAATTGGTACCCTCACATTACACATCGATCTTATTTCATTGAAAATACTTGCATTTGGCGTGATTCTAGGGATTGATTGGTTAACTACTCATAATGCAAAAATTGATTGTTTTTAAATAAGGTTGTTAGTTTTCATATTCCTAACCAACCTATTATGCAAATTCAAACAACTAAACTATTAAAATCAATCAATGTCATTTCAAGCCATAAAATTTATTCGTTTATTGAAAAATGGATGTCGAGCTTTCTTAGCTCATATCACGAATCTAAACAAAAATACGCGATTTTGAATGATATTTTTATTTGTTAATAAATTTCTGACGTATTCCTGAAGAACTTCTGGCCTACCCCTAGGCGTGAAATTGAATTTTGTATCGACCTTGAACCCGTTATAAAACCCATTTCAAAGCCCCATGTCGAATGGCTCTATTGAACTTGAGGAGCTAAAGACCCGATTCTGCGAGAATTGTTAGACATTGGTTTCATTCGTCCTAAATCGTCTCCTTGAGGTGCTCTGTTACATTTGTGAAGAAGAAAGATGGGAGTATGCGACTTTGTATTGATTATCGGGAGTTGAATCATGTCACTATCAAAATAGGTACCCATTGCCATGTATTGATGACTGTTTGACCCGGTTTACTAAGCGCCAAATTCTTTTCAAAGATTGATCTTCGTTCAAGATATCATCAATTGAAGATTAGAACCAGATGACATTCCAAAGATGACTTTCGAGAACTTCGAATGCGGGCATTATGAATTCCTAGTCATGTCCTTTGGATTGACTAATGCTCTCTCTTTGCCTTCATGGATATGATGAACCGAGTATTCAAGGAATATTTAGATCATTTTGTGGTCGTCTTTATTGATGACATCATCATATATTCCAAAAGCCGTGAAGATCATGAGCAACACTTGAGGATGATACTCCAAAAGCTTCGCGAAAACAAGCTATATGCCAAGTTGAAGAAATGAGAGTTCTGGCTTGAGGAAGTTGCATTCCTTGGGCACGTGATATCAAATCATGGGATATCTGTTGACCCTGCAAAGATTGAAGCAATTCAAAGCTGGGAGCAACCTAAATCAGTGACTGAAGTACGTAGCTTTCTCGGCTTAGCTGGTTATTATCGGAGATTCGTATAAGGGTTTTCTCGAATCACTACTCCATTAACTCAGCTGACACGAAAAGAGATAAAATTCGGTTGGAGCGTGGAATGTGAGAAGAGTTTTCAAGAACTCAAGAAGAGACTCATTTCAAAGACTGTTACGACAATACCATCGGCTCGAAAGGATTTGTCATCTACGGTGATGCTTGAGCGCAAAGGTTAGGATGTGTTCTCATGCAACATGGGAAATTCATAGCCTATGCCTCATGGCAACTCACAGAATATGAGAGAAATTATCTTACTCATGATCTAGAGTTGGCAGCTATCGTTTTTGCGCTTAAAATTTGGAGGCATTACCTGTATTGGGAGAAAGTGGAGATCTATACGGATCATAAAAGCCTCAAATATTTCTTCACTCAAAAGGAACTCGACGATGCGGCAATGACGTTGGCTCGAATCATTGAAAGATTATGATCGTACTTATTCAAAACCATCCTGGAAAAGCGAGCGTAATAGGCGATCTTGTTGAGTAGAAGATCATATCTTGGTACGAGTGTAATATTGTCAACGCATGAAGGCCCATTTTGTATGACTTGCAAAGAATGGAGTTAGAGATAAAGACTCGGGGACCCATGTGATGATGGCGAATATCTGAGTAGAACCAAACTTTAATCGATAAAGTTAAAGTCGCTAAAGCTACTAGGACACGGAGGCGTCGTATGAGAAAAAAGTACTGAAGGTCTTATCTTAGGAAGCAAGAATCGATGAAGAAGGAATACTTCGAGTCAACTCCAGACTTTGTGTGCCTAACAACCCTGATTTAAAGTATAAAATTATGATGGAGGCGCACAACACACCGTTTTCAATCCATCCTGGGAGTACCAAAATGTATCGTGATCTTCGACATACATTTTGGTGGAGCAATATGAAGAGAGAGATAGCATAATTTATCTCAAGATGTTTAACTTTTCAATGAGTCAAGGCGGAGCATCAAGTACCAAAAGGTCCATTGCAACCACTTGAAATTCCAGAATAGAAGTGGGAACACATTACCATGGATTTCGTTACTGGTCTTCCCAAGGTTTCTCAAGGCATAGATGCAATTTGGGTCATTGTTGATAGATTGACCAAGTCTGCTCATTTCCTACCTATACGAGAAACTTATTGTAAAACCCCAACTTTTTGAATAAAGATGAATTTTCTATAAATATTATTTTTTAATATTATGGAGTGAAATTGATATAATAGTTGTGGGTAATATTTATAAATTTTGAAAAGTATGCAAGTTGTTATATAATATTCGATTGGTCGGGGAATATTCGTTTTAACAGGGAATATTAGTACAACGGCACAATCATTGGTGGACCCCACAACGGAATTATTATCGAATTGAGAAAACGACAAAAATACTTTATGAAAATAACGGTAGGAAGTTTTACAGTTAATCATTGAAACACCGGTGTTAAAATGCGATGTCTGGCGTGGTTGCATAGTAGCAGCACATGGTATTAATTATTGATGCTTAAGTGATAAGTCACTCGGTTTTGTTGGTATTATTAATGTAATAATACTGAAAATCTTTTATATAAAATGAATACTTTTATAAAGTTATTCTATAAATAGAATATATTATATTCTATTATGCATAGTGTTGCATAATTATGCATAGTGTTTTGCATAGTAAAATCTTTTTATATAAAATGTAATACTTTTATAAAGCTATCTCTTTTATTAGACAATAATTAGAATATATTATATTTTATTATGCATAGTGTTTGCATAATTACTGCATAGTGTTTGTATAGTAAAATCTTTTATAAAGTTATTCGTTTTATTAGATTATAAATAAAATATATTATATTTTATTTTGCTTTAAATATGGACCGTCAGATTAAAGTAAATCAATCTCGTAATAGTTCATGAGTTAGTTACTTATGAATTCCATTTTTCTATAAATAGAAGCTCATTCATTCATTATTTTCTTACGAATTCACGAAACTCTAGAGAGAGAAAACTATAGAGAGAAAGAAGAAAGTATACCTACTACTTCACTACTTATATATCGATACTCTTTCTCCTTAAGGTAGGGAATATTATTTGTTGTACTCGTAAGGAGTGTTATTCTTTCTTATTCATGAAGAGAATTGTTGTTATTCCAATTCTTATTATTCATTTGCAAAAACCTCAGATATCTGCGATTACACCCCATACTTGGTGACATTCTTCATTATTACATTGGAACATCACATGCATGTGTTTTACACCACTGGTTCCGTCTTTATTATTATTCCGTTGGAACATCCTCATACATGTGTTTTACACGGACACAGTTTAAATCCTTATTATTACATTTGAAACATCCTCGCTTGGTTCAAATTTTGCACGACTGGTTTTCAGTTATTATTATTGTGACGCCCCAAAATTAGGTATACATCATCCATCTTGGGTCGCCACTTACATGGTATGTAATTTAAATACAACTTACTAACATAAGCGCCGTGGTATACAATACTGACATAAACCGTGAGTTTAAATACAATATATCGTCTACTAGATATTATACAAACTCAAAAAAAGAGTCCTCATTACAATTATTATCACACTATTTCACGTAATAGTGAGGACTACTAATGCTATCTTCGGACCATCACTCGTTTCCCAGACTCGTCCCAAATTATATTCTCATTTCAAGAGAAAACGGTGAAAGAAAGGGTGAGCTCAACTAGCCCAAAGAAGAAATATTATGACTAAGATAATGCGAATAAATTATCAATAGTCTTCAACAATGTTAAGCGATAAAATACAATAGACAACCGGTTTAATCGGCAGCTGAATATCGAATCCATTAAAAAGAGTCAAGTAGAAAATAAAGTCTACTATCTTTTAGGTTTTAAAAGGTTTTTCATCATTTGTTATAGTTTGAGACTCATCTTTAATAAATATTCCACATCATCGAATCACCCCGCACTTTCTGACCAAGGATATTCTTTAGTATCACGACCACAATTATTCATGCACTACGGGCCAAGAATATTTGTGTATTCATTAATGGTCATGATCATGCCAACAATCGTCCATCAATGCACTACTGACCATCGAGGAGTTTTATCACATCATTTGTAACATTACGATTAAGCTGATTACACCGAATAGTCTCTCGGTCACAATCATACCAAGTCCATCTATGCACTACAAGCCCACGGATGACTTTCAACATAATATAAACATGAGGATGATGACAATGATATAAGAATTCAATAAAACAAGTTCAAGAATTATTTTATCCGTGAATTATTAACGTCCAAATTATCAACATGATCTTCGTTTTGTAGAGTAAAATTCAAGAATGATCGGAAGAATATTTTCATGAAAAGATCTTTGGATGAAACGCAAATATCAAGGATATTCCACTAATTTCATGGAGTATAGAAGTCAAAGTTTTAACCAACTTGGGTATAATAATGAATGGAATAACAAAAGAAATCACCGTGCATGCGATAGAATCGCATGCATGACGGTTATTCCAATAGAATAATAAATAACGGAACCGTGTCGGTGAAATTCACGCGCAGCGGGATGTTCAAATGTAATAATAAAGATGAAACCGGATCCGCTAGTAAAACACATGATAGGATATTCAACGAAATGATAAAGATGGAACCGAATTCCTGGTGTAAAAAACACGCATGGATGTTCAACGAGAATAATAAAGATTTTAACCAGTCCGGTGTAAAACACATGCATGGGATGTTCCAACCGAATAATAAAGACGGAACCAGGTCCGGTGTAAAACACACAAACAGGATATTCCAACAGAATAACAGAAGAATGTCACCAAGTATAGGGTAAACCACGTATACAGGTTATTCCAACAGAATAATAAGCAATGGAATAACAACAGTTCTCTTCATGAATAAGAAAGAATAACACCCCTTACTTTTGGTAGGAGATTGAATACTGCAGCAGTGTAGTAACAAAATACTCTTCTTCTTTCTCTCTTATTCTCTCTATACTTTCTCTCTCTATAGCTTGAATGAATTCGTGAAAAATAATGAAGCACTAGGCCTCTATTTATAGAAGATTTCTAGCTTAGCACCTGCCGTGTGAAAAGGCAAGTGGCTTGACGACTGATGATGTGAAAAGAAAAGTGGTTTGACGCCTGTAATGTGAAACGACAAGTGGTTCGACGCCTGTAATGTGAAACGACAAGTGGTTCGACGTCTGGTAAAGGTAATTACTATTGACGAAGGTAATTACTATTCACAAAGGTAATTACTATTGACGAAGAGACTCTTAGATGATGACATATGAGCCCCCAAAAAATAATCAAACTTACCACAAATCATTTTATTTTTCATCAACACATATTTAATCTTTCAACAATTATTAATCATTTATAACTTGTCGTCTCAATTATTGATTTAATACTATAACATATTATACGAGGATCTTTGTGACAATAATTGAATCAATAATATAAGAGATACGATCGCAAATTCTTAGAATAATAATTAAGCATAGGTGAGTGACTTCTCACGTAAGCATCGATAATCAATACTGCGTCTACTTATGCGACCCATGCGACATTCGCATACTTTACCACCGGGTAGTTCAACAGTTTAACGGTAACACTCTCGCCGTTATTTTTATAAAATATTTTTATCGTTTTCTCAATCCAACAATAATTACATTGTGGGGTCCACCAATGATTGAGTAGTTATGCGAATATTCCCTAACAAAAGAATATTCCCAGACCAAACGAATATTTTATAACAACTTGCATACTTTTGCAAAATTTATAAATATTACCCACAACTATAACATTATATCAAATTTATTCCATAATATTCAAAAATAATATTTATAGAAAATTTCATCTTTATTTATAAAAGTTGGGGTCTTACAACCTCCCTTCTTATGAAATTTAAGCCCTCGAAATTAGGAGTACGATACTGGTATGTCGAAGAGGTAAGGATACCTTGATTTCATTTCGATTCTAACTCCCAAGTCATTTCCTCAACATCGTGGTTCCTCCACAAAACTTTGACTTGAGGTATAACCTTGGAGCGTAGAATATGTTCCTTCTTATCCAAGATTTGAACAGGAACCTCTTCATACGCCAAATCTTCCGCTATTTCGTCTGTTCTAACTCAATAATGTGGTTCGGGTCTTTCACATATTTACGTAACATGGATATGTGAAAAGCGTTATGAACACGAAGACATACTTGGCGGTAGAAATGAGTCTATAGGCCACAGCCCTACTCGATCGAGGATTAAAATGGACCGATGAATCGAGGATTGAGTTTTCCTCTCTTTCCAAATCTTGTAACTCCTTTCCATGGAGCAACTCTTAATAACACATGATCTCCTATATCGAATTCCACGTCCTTTCGATGAAGATCGGATAACTCTTTTATCGATTTTGTGAGGTTTTTATACGTTATCGGATCGTTTGAATCTTTTCCGTAGTCATACGTACCAACTCCGGTCCCAACAACGTTGCTTCACCCACCTCATCCCAAAGATCTTTGAAGCGACACTTTCTTCCATACAACGCTTGAAATGGAGCCATGCCAATACTTGCTTGATAAGCTGTTGTTGTAGGAAAACTCCACTAATGGTAAGAACTTGTCCCAACTCCTTTGAAATCAAGGACACGAGTCTTAATAGATCTTCAAGAGTTTGAATAGTCCTCTCCATTGTCCGTCCGTCGAGGATGATATGCCGAAGCTAAATCGTAAATCTGTGCCCATAGCTTTCTGCAAACTAACCCAAAATCGTGAAGTGAATCTTGGGTGTCGATCAGAAACTATGGATACTGGCATACCATGCAGTCTTACAATCTTGTTTATGTACATACGAGCAAGACGTTCAAGTGTATAAGTTTCTCGTTTCGGTAAGAAATGAGCGGACTTGGTCAATCTATCAACAATGACCCAAATCGCATCAATGCCTTGAGAAACCTTAGGAAGGCCATTAATGAAATCCATGGTAATGTGCTCCCACTTCCATTACGGAATTTCAAGTGGTTGCAATGGACCTTTTGGTACTTGATGCTCGCTTTAACTCGTTGACAAGTTAGACACCTTGAGATAAACAAATATATCTCTCTCTTCATATTGCTCCACCAAAATGTATGGCCGAATATCATGATACATTTTGGTACTCCCGAGATGGATTGCAAATGGTGTGTTGTGCGCCTCCATCATGATATTATACTTTAAATCGTATTCGTTAGGAACACAAAGTCCGGAGTTGACTCGAAGTATTCCTTCTTCATCGATTCTTGCTTCCCAAGATAGCACCTTCTTGCACTTTCTTCCTCATACGCATCACCTCAGTGTCCAGTAGCTTGAAAGCGACTTTAAATTTATCAATTAAAGTCGGTTGCTCTACTTTCAGATACTCGCTATCATGACATCGTCCCTCAAGTCTTTAACTCTATCTCCATCCTTTGCAAGTCACACAAAATGGGCCTTTGCGTTGACAATATCTCACCAGATACTTGCATATGATTTTCTACTTAATGGGTCAGCTACCACGTTCGCTTTTCCAGGATGGTATTGGATGGTATGATTATAATCTTTCAACAGTTCAAGCCAACGTCGTTGTCGCATGTTGAGTTCCTTTTGAGTGAAGAAATATTTGAGGCTTTTATGATCCGTAAAGATCTCCACTTTCTCCCCATACAAGTAATGCCTCCAAATTTTAAGTGCAAAAGACAACAATACCGCCAACTCTAAATCATGAGTAGGATAATTTCTCTCATATTCTTTGAGTTGTCATGAGGCATAAAGCTATAACTTTTCCATGTTGCATGAGAACACATCCCAACCCTTTGCTCAAGAATCACTTGTAGATGACAAATCCTCCGAGCCGGATGGTATTGTCGTAGCAGTCTTTGAAATAAGTCTCCTCTTGAGTTCTTGAAAACTCCTCTCACATTCTTCGCTCCAACCGAACTTTGTATCTTTCTCGAGTCACCGAGTCGATGGAGTAGCGATTCGAGAAAATCCTTCCACGAATCTCCGATAATAACCAAATTCCTAAACCGAGAAAGCTACGTCTTCGATCATCGATTTAGGTTGTTCCCGACTTTGAATAGCTTCAATCTTTCTTTGGGTCAACGATATTCCATGACTTGATACCACCCCGCCTGAGGAATGCTACTTCTTCAAGCCGAACTCACATTTCTTCAACTTGGCATAAAGCTTATATTCACGAAGCTTTTGGAGTGTCGACCTCAAGTGTTGCTTTCATGATCTTCACGGCTTTTGGAATAAATAAGGATGTCATCAATAAAGACGACCCACAAAGTGATCTAAATATTCCTTGAATACTCGGTTCATCATATCCATGAAGGCGGTAGGAGCATTAGTCAATCCAAAGGACATGACTAGAATTCATAATGCCCGTCTCGAGTTCCGAAGCCGTCTTTTGGAATGCCAGCGATTCTAATCTTCAATTGGTGATATCCTAACGAAGATCAATCTTTGAAAAGAATTTGGCTCCTTGCAATCGGGTCAAACAGGTCATCAATACGTGGCAATGGATACCTATTTTGATGGTGACATGATTCAACTCCCGATAATCAATACAAAATCGCATACTCCCAACTTTCTTCTTCACGAATAGAACAGAGCACCCCAAGGAGAAGTACTTAGATCGAATAAAGCCAATGTCTAACAATTCCTGCGGTTGGGTCTTTAACTCACGAAGTTCAATAGAGCCATTTCGATATGGGCTTTGGAAATAGGTTTTGTCTTCGGGTTCAAGGTCGATACAAAATTCAATTTCACGCTCTGGGGGTGAGGCCAGAAGTTCTTCGGGAATACGTCAAGAAATTTATTAACAATAGAAATATCGTTTAAAACCGGCGTATTTTTGTTTAAATCGTGACATGAGCTAAGAAAGCTTGACATCCGTTTTCAATAAATGAATAGCTTTATGGCTTGAGATGACCGTGATTGATTTTAATGGTTTGGTCGTTTGAATTCGCATAATAGGTTGATTAGGAATATGAAAGCTAACAACCTTACGAAAAAATCAATCAATTTTTTGCATGATAAGTAGTTAACCAATCAATCCTAGAATCACGCCAAATGCAAGTATTTTTAATGAAATAAGATCGACGAGTAATGTGAGGTACCGATTTGAACCAAACAAGACTTATAAACAATGGATGTAATGAAGGTTTCTCCCAACGGAGTTTTCACAGATAAGTCAAAGTCTAATTTCTCCTGAGTCAAATTTAATCGATGAGCGCAAAGTAGAGAAAAAAAAAGAATGGGTAGAACCCAGATCAATAAAGTATAGACTTCATTAGAGTTTATGATAAGCTTACCCGTGATGACCTCATTCGATTCCTTGCTCTTTTTGGGAGGTCACAACAAACGCCTCCTCAGACCACTCGGTTTTGACTTTTCGGGGACTGACCTTTGGTGCCTCCATCCTAGCTGAATTTGTCTTGAGAAATGATAAAATCGAGCTAAGTGACCTTCTTTCCACAATTATAACATGCTTTGGATGGCACGACGCAGCTTTGGTGATGTGTCCTCTCCTCCGCATTTGAAGCATATGATAGGTGGTCTTTCTCCTTCTTTAACAACGGGTCTTTGTTCGACGTCTTCCCATCATTGTTGAATCTCCGTTTCTTGAAATGTCCATTCTTATTGTTTTGGCCTCGATTACCACCGAAGTGGTTACCATATCTCGGCTGTTTGATTCCCCCACGCTTGTTGTCACCGCTTCGATGACTACTCTCGGTTGGTATTATAATTTTGTCAAACCGCTCTCTTTTAGTTATATTGTCTCGTTATCGCGCTCCCACTAATCGAGCCCTATTTACAACATCCTGAATACAAACACGCTTTATGAGAAATAAGATGTTGACGTATCTCCGACTTCAAACCTCTTAAAAATATTCGCGCCAATCTTTCTTCATTATCCACCAAGTGGGGACGAAACCGTGATAACTCCACAAATTTTGCCTCGTATTGCGACACGGTCATATTGTTTTGTTCCAACTTGATAAACTCCACCTCCTTCATGTGGCGAATACTTTCGGGAAAGTATTTGTCGTTGAACAGACTCCCCGAACTTCTCCCAAGATATCTTCATCTGAAAGAGTTGAGTCGTTTTACCGATTCCCACCAAGAATCTCTGCCTCTCCGCATGACATAAAGGCGGCAAATGGAACCTTTTGCTCCTCGGAGCATCCCAAGACATCAAATATCTTGATAATTTGCTTTATCCATACTTCCGCCAGAAGTGGTTTTAGCTCTCCTTAAACTCCGGTGGTCCCAGCTCCTTGAATTGTTTAGCGGTGACCACCGAGAGTTTCAGTGTTTCCACCTATGTTTTGGACAGAGTCGCTCTCTCTTTCTTGTTGCATAAATTGCATAAAGCCTCTGAATATTTGATCATTCATAATTTGGTCGTTGTTGTTGTTGTTTGCATGAGGATTGTCGCCTTCGATGCACATTATATCGATTATTGATATGTGGCGAATCAACGATCGCTTTGTGCTCCATTGCTATTCTCAACATTCTCGGATGTCATTTTCAGATCTCGCCACAAAACAAAAGGTTAATTGACATGTAACAAATTATCCCTATCTTCCGACCAACCAATAAAATAAGACATAAACTTAGGTAGGTCATACTAGCGAAGGTATTCCCGTCTCTCCCCTCCTAGTACTATTCTCACATCTTAGCCAGGATCATATCCTAAGCTCGATATTGAATCGTGACGCCCCCAAAATTAGGTATACATCACCCATCTTGGGTCGCCACTTAAATGGTATGCAATTTAAATACAACTTACTAACATAAGCTGTGCGTATAATATAATCGACATAAACTCAGAGTTTAAATACAAATATCGTCTACTAGATATTATACAAACTCAAAAAAGAGTCCTCATTACAATTATTATCACACTATTTCACGAAATAGTGAGGACTACTAATGCTATCTTCAGGGACCATCACTGCTTCCCAGACTCGTCCCAAATATATTCTCATTTCACGAAGAGAACGAAGAAAGAAAGGTGAGCTCAACTAGCCCAAGAAGAAATATTATGACTAAGATAATGCGAAATAAATTATCAATAGTCTTCAACAATGTTAAACCGATAAAATACAATAGACAACCAGTTTAAGCTGCAGTAGGAATATCGATCCATTAAAAGAGTCAAGTAGAAAATAAAGTCTACTATCTTTTAGGTTTTAAAAGGTTTTCATCATCTTTATATATTTGAGACTCATCTTTAATAAATATTCCACATCATCGAATCACCCCGCACTTACTACCCAAGGATATTCTTTAGTATCATTACCACCACAATTATTCATGCACTTTACGGGCAAGAATATTTGTGTATTCATTAATGGTCATGATCATGCCAACAACCGTCCATCAATGCATTACGGTCATCGAGGATTTTATCACATCATTTGTAACATTACGGCCACGATTACACCGAATAGTCTCTCGTCATAATCATACCAAGTCCATCTATGCACTCTGAAGCACGGATGACTTTCAACATAATATAAACATGAGGATGATGACAATGATATAAGAATTCAATAAAACAAGTTCAAGAATTATTTTATCCAGAATTATTAACGTCCAAATTATCAACATGATCTTTGTTTTGTAGAGTAAAATTCAAGAATGATCGGAAGAATATTTTCATGAAAAGATATCTTTGGATGAAACGCAAATATCAAGGATATTCCACTAATTTCATGGAGTATAGAAGTCAAAGTTTTAACCAAATGGGTATAATAAAGAATGGAATAACAAAAGAAATCACCATGCATGCGATAGATCAAGATGCAGACGGTTATTCCAATGAATAATAAATAACGGAACCAAAGTCGGTGAAATTCACACCGGCGGATGTTCCAACGAATAATAAAGATGAAACCCGGATCCGGTGTAAAACACACGAGATAGGATATTCCAACGAGAATGATAAAGACGGAACCAGTCCGGTGTAAAACACATGCATGGATGTTCCAATGTAATAATAAAGAGGCGGAACCGGTCCGGTGTAAAACACATGCATGCGAGGATGTTCCAACCGAATAATAAAGACGGAACCGGTCCGTGTAAAACACATGAGACGTGGATGTTCCAATGAATAATAGAAGAATGTCACCAAGTATAGGGTAAACCACGTATATCTGAGTTATTCCAAGAATAATAAGCGATGGAATAACAACAGCTTCTCTTCATGAATAAGAAAGAATAACACCCCTTACTTTTGGTAGGAGATTGAATCTTTACGCGGTTAGTAGTAACAAAATACTCTTTTCTTTCTCTCTTATTCTCTCTATACTTTCTCTCTCTATAGCTTGAATGAATTCGTGAAAATAATGAAGCACTAGGCCTCTATTTATAGAAGATTTCTAGCTTAAGACCGCCGTGTGAAAAAGGCAAGTGGCTTGACGAATCGATGATGTGAAAAGAAAAGTGGTTTGGCCTTTTGTAATGTGAAACGACAAGTGGTTCGGCCTTTGGTAAAGGTAATTACTATTGATGAAGGTAATACTATTCACAAAGGTAATTACTATTATTGAAGAGACTCTTAAATGATGACATATGAGCCCCCATAAAATAATCAAACTTACCACAAATCATTTTATTTTTCATCAACACATATTTAATCTTTCAACAATTATTAATCATTTATAACTTGTCGTCTCAATTATTGATTTAATACTATAACATATTATACGAGATGATAATTGTGACAATAATTGAATCAATAATATAAGAGATCTGATCACGTAATTCTTGTAGTAATAATTAAGCATAAATTGAGTGACTTCTCACGTAAGCATCAATAATCAATACTGCAGTGTACTTCTTATGCGACCACAGCGTATTCTTGTACTTTTACCACCGGGTAGTTCAACAGTTTTAACGGTAACACCTCCGTAGTTATTTTTATAAAATATTTTTGTCGTTTTCTCAATCCGACAATAATTCTGTTGTGGGGTCCACCAATGATTGAGCCATTGTACAAATATTCCCTAACAAAAAGAATATTCCCCGACCAAACGAATATTTTATAACAACTTGCATACTTTGCAAAATTTATAAATATTACCCACAACTATAACATTATATCAAATTTATTACATAATATTCAAAAATAATATTTATAGAAAAATTCATCTTTATTTATAAAAGTTGGGGTCTTACAATTATTCTGTTGGAATAACCTGTCTATGCGAAGTACCGCATGCATGTTGATTTCTTTTGTTATTCCATTCTTTATTATACTCAGTTGGTTAAAGTTTTGACTTCTATACTCCATGAAATTAGTAGAATATCCTTGATATTTACGCTTCATCCAGTATCTTTTCATGGAAATATTCTTCTAATCATTCTTGAATTTTACTCTACAAAACAATATCATGTTGACAATTTGGACGTTAATAATTCCTGAATAAAATAATTCTTGAACTTGTTTTATTGAATTCTCATATCATTGTCATCATCCTCATGTTTATATTTTGTTGAAAGTCATCTGTGGCCTGTAGTGCATAGATGGACTTGGTATGATTATGACCAGGGATTATTCGGTGTAATCATGACCGTAATGTTACAAATGATGTGGTAAAAGTTTTCATTGGCCCGTAGTGCATTGATGGATAGTTGTTGGCATGATCATGACCATTAATGAATACACAAATATTCTTGGCCCGTAGTGCATGGATAATTATGGTCGTGATACTAAAGAATATCCTTAGCCGTAGTGCAGGGGTGATTCGATGATGTGAAATATTTATTAAGTTGAGTCTCAGCGATAACAGTGATGAAAAACCTTTTAAATCATAAAAGATAGTAGATTTTATTTTCTACTTGACTCTTTTAATGGATTGCTTGTTCATTGCGCAGCTAAACTTGATGTCTATTATATTTTATCAGTTTAACATTGTTGGAGACTAATGATAATTTATTCTGCATTATCTTAGTCATAATATTTCTTACTGGGCTAGTTGAGCTCACCCTTTCTTTCACTGTTCTCTTTAGGAAATGGGAATATAGCTTGGACGAGTTGGAGAACGGAGTGATGGTCCAGAGGATAGCATTAGTAGTTCTCACTATTCTGTGAAATAGTGTGATAATAATTGTAATGAGGACTCCTTTTGAGTTTGTATAATCTCTAGTAGATAATATTTGTATTCAAACTCACAGTTTATGTTTGTCGTATTGTACACGACAGTTGTATTAGTAAATTGTATTTGAATTCTGTACTATGTATCTGACTACCCAAGATGGGTGATGTATACCTAATTTTGGGGGCGTCACACTTATACACTTGAACGTCTTGCTCGTATGTACATAAACGAGATTATAAGACTGCATGGTATGCCAGTATCCATAGTTTCTGATCTAGACCCAAGATTCACTTCAAGATTTTGGGTTAGTTTGCAAAAAGCTATGGGCACGAATTTACGATTTAGCTTCTAAGATATCATCCTCGGGATCAGACGCATACGATGGAGAGGACCATTCAAACTCTTGAAGATCTATTAAGACTCTGTGTCCTTGACTTCATAGGAAGTTGGGATAAGTTCCTACCATTAGAGGAGTTTTCCTACAACAACAGTTATCAACCAAGTATTGGCATGGCTCCATTTGAGGCATTGTATGGAAGAAAGTGTTGTTCCCCAGTATGTTGGGATGAGGTGGGTGAAGCAATGTTGTTGGGACCGGAGTTGGTAATTATGACTACGAAAAAGATTCAAATGATCCGACAACGTATAAAAACCTCACAAGATCGACGAAAGAGTTATGTTGATCTTCATCGAAAAGACGTGAAATTCGATATTGGAGATCATATGTTATTACGTGTTGCTCCATGGAAGGGAGTTACGAGATTTGGAAAGAGAGGAAAGCTCAACCCTCGATTCATTGGCCCATTTTTAATCCTCGATCGAGTAGGAACTGTGGCGTATAGACTCGCTTTACCGCCATGTATGTCTTGTATTCATAACGTTTTTCATATATCTATGTTACGTAAATATGTGAAAGACCCAAACCACATTATTGAATTAGAACCAAACGAGATAGAGGAAGATTTAACGTATGAAGAGTTACCTGTTAAAATCTTGGATAAAAAGGATCATATTCTACGCTCCAAGGTTATACCTCAAGTCAAAGTTTTGTGGAGAAACCACGCATTGGAAGAAATGACCTGAGAGTTAAAATCTGAGACGCAATCAAGATATCCTTACCTCTTCGACATACCAGGTACGCACCCTAATTTTGAGGACGAAATTTCATCAGAAGGTGAGGTTGTAAGACCCCAACTTTTTGAATAAAGATTAAATTTTCTCGAAATATATTTTTGAATATTATGGTGTGGATTTGATATAATGTTATAGTTGTGGGTAATATTTACAAATTTTGCAAAATCACGCAAGTTGTTATATAATATTCGATTGGTGGGGAATATTCGTTTTAACGAGGGAATATTCGCATGCAATAACACAATCATTGGTGGACCCCCTACAACGGAATTATTGTCGAATTGAGAAAATGACAAAATACTTTATGAAAATAATAACTGAAAAGTTTTACCGCTAAGCTTGTTGAAACACCCAAGATTAAAAAATAATGATACGCGGCGTGGCATAGTAGCACACGGTATTGATTATTGATGCTTGCGTGAGAAGTCACTCAGTTATACTCAATTATTGCTACAGTAATTGCTGCATCATATCTCTCATATTATTGATTCAATTATTGTCACGGTATCATTTGCATAATATTTTATATTATTAAATCAATAATTGAGATGACAAAGTTATTCATATTATTATTTGTAATATTGACAATGTCTAAAAGTTCTGTCAAGGAGAGGTTTGGTCACCAAATTCCGCGTCAATAAAGAGAAATCCTTATCGAAAAGCCCCATCTTTCCTGGGAACAACCTGGTTGTTAAATATTGTGAGTTATAATATTAATGATGAATAAGTTATGTTGATTAAAAATGAATTTTGATAGTTCCATTGTGTTGGGATTATTAGTGTTAGTGGAAATCGACATCTATTCCGATGATAATTGATGTCTAGGGGTTATATTGATAAATCGGGTAATTTATCGGATAAATGAGCAATTAATTGCTACTAATTCACATACTTATATAACTATTTGTTCACATGTGTGTACTATTGAATCACATTATTTACTATTAGGGGAGTTAGTGCAAGATTGATAATACTTGCATGACTAAGTTAAAATGGAGGTATAGATGGAGGTCTTATCTTTGTAATTCAGTATTTTCACATGATTATACTATTGATTCACATGATTGAACTATTGATTCACATTATTTACTATTAGGGAGGTGGTGAAAGTTTGATAATACTTGCGGGACTAAATTAAAATGAAAGAAAAGTTGGAGGTATTGTCTTTGTAATTTTTGAGCCCCAAAACGTGCAATTATCGAAACTATATTTTCCTATAAATAGAAGCTCATTCTTACTTCATTTCTCACCATTCACACAAAAGCTTTAGAGCGATTATTATAAAGAGAAATTATAGAGAGAAAGAAGAAGAGAAGTCTCGCTACCTCACTATTCCAATATCCAGCTTTTTCCAAGGTAGGGAGTATTATTTATTTCTTATCCATGAAGAGAACTTACATTATTCCATTCTTTATTATTCTATTGAATAACTCAGATATCAGTGACCTACCTATACTTGGTGAAATTCTTACATTATTCCATTATTTATCATTACATTGTAACATCATGTATGTGCGTTTCGGCGGGACTGGTTCCATTATTTATCATTCATTTGGAACATCCTGTCATGCGTTTCTACACCGGACTGGTTCCGCCTTTATTATTCTGTTGGAATATATATCACATACGTGCGTTTTTACACGGACTGATTAAAATCTTTATTATTACATTGGAATATCTTGTGCACATGTGTTTTACTGTGGGACTGATTCTCGTTATTTATTATTTTGTTGGAATAACTTTTGCTCAGTGTGGTCTATCGCATGCTGGTGATTTCTTTTGTTATTCCATTCCTTGTTATACTCAGTTGGTTAAAGTTTTGACTTCTATACTCCATGAAATTAGTGGAATATCCTTGATATTTGCGCTTCATTGTGACGCCCCCAAAACAGGTATACAACACCCATTCTGAGTCGCCAAATACATGGTACAGAAATAACTACAACTTTATTAATACAACATAAAAACTGTGAGTTTAAATACAAATATTGTCATCTAGACAATATCCACACTCAAATAAGTCCTCATTTCAATTATTGATACATTATTTTACAAAAATGGTGAGGACTACTAAAATAACTTCTAGAACCATCATTCCATACCCCGACTAGTACTCGCTATATTCTCACCTCCTGAGAAAAAAAATGGAACAAAAAGGAAAAAGGTGAGCTCAACTAGCCTAGTAAAGAACATTATGACTAAGATAATACAGAACAAATTATCTTTAGTCTTCAACAGGGAAAAATCTAATAGAATACAATAGACAACAAGTTTTAAATCAATATTCGCAGCGGAAATAATAATTCATTATAAGAGTTAAGTAGAGAATGAAATCTACTATCTTCTATATATGAATATAAAAGTTCATCGTCTATCTTTTATCCCTGTAACATCAATCAATATATATCTGGAATCAAATATTTATCTTTGCACTACAGGCCAAAGATATTCATTAGTTGGTCATGTTCATCTAAACACTTGTTCATCTTTGCACTACGGGCCAAAGATATTCATCAGAAATCATTCATCTTTGCACTACAGGCCAAAGATATTCAGTTATATCATCATTTAAGACTGAGGATGATAAAAATATTTTAAAGAAAATGAATCCAGTGAAACAAAAGAATAAATATTAAGAATTCGTACTTTAAACAATCCAAGTTCAAAAATACTTCATAAATAACCAGAGTGGAGTAAAATTCAAGAATGATCAAAACATGGATATAATCAAAGCTAGTATCCATAATAGATATTTTGGATGAAAAACAAAATTTAATTTTTCGTGAATAGTCTTGAGTATTCGTGAATAAATACCAGTATCGTGAATAATATCGTATCGTGAATAGTGACTCCGACACTAAAAGATAGAAATTTCACAAAAAAAAATCATCATGCTTCGTGAATAGTACTCGTAAATAGTAATTCGTGAATAGTAACTCATGAATAGTAACTCGTAAATAGTAACTCATGAATAGTAACTCATGAATAGTAACCCCGACATGAAAAAGTTCCAAATTTGATAAAAGTTCCAACCAATATTTCTGCATAATGATATTGAAGAAATAATATCATTTTTAAAAAATAATATCCACTTACCTAAAAAGCGATAAAGATTTCGGCGAATTATACTAGATATAGTCTTTGAAAGAACTTGCAATCAGATATAGCAATACTCAAAGTACTAAAATACTCACAAGAATACGCTCAATATATCGAGAGAGAGAGAGAGAGAGAGAGAGAGAGAGAAATCTGTAGTTTCTGGTGTGATTTTCAATTCTAACCTAAGCACCCTATTTATAGGAAAATGCTTAGAACACCAAAGCAAAAAATTTAATATAATATTAATATATTATAAAAATTTTCCTACGCCCACTAAGACTCCTGAATTCAGCATGTTTACAACATATGGGGGGCCAACCAAAACAATAAAAACGTTTTTCTTAATAAAAATAATTAAAACTTCTAAAAATCAATTATTTCTGAACTTCAATAATTCATAATAAATAGCCCTTTTATCAGAATCGCGATTTTTTATAGGAAATTCAATTCTCTACAACTTTGCAGAAGAAAGTTTTTCCAAATTCCAAACAAAAATTTGGTACCGAATCCACAAACAGACGATTTTACTGTGCTATAATCAAATTTCAATCAAGAAATGGGCCCCACCAGACATGTTTAACATTTTTAAACAACTTTTGTAACAAAATACTCCTCATCCTCATATACTCATATATCCCACATTCATTGTAAAATATCCCCATTATCATATTATAATAATATAATAAAATATTATTTTATCGAAAAAGATAAAATATCGATTTTCAACAATTGTCACTTTAAAAATTTTCTCCATCTATATCCACATAAAATGAATATTTTCCTCATCATATAAATCAATAATTAATTATTCACAAATAATATTACAGAATCACAAGATCTTGCAACCAGTAGTTCCTGTGAAAGAGGGTGTTTTCCAATAAGAATTTCTCCTTCTTGGCGCTTGATTAGGTGACCAAACCTCTCCTTAGACGTAACTTTCTAGAAATTGCCAATAATGTTTTCTGATAATATTATTCAGATAATATGAATTATTGCTTCGATAATGGAAAATACTGTGTAGTGACAATTATTGAAACAACGATAATATAAAATATCAACGCAAAGAATTATTGAATCAATAAATAAAATACTTGAATAGTAACTCATCGTAACAATTATTGAGTATTGCCTTCTTACGTAAGAATCAAAAATTGGTGCAATACTGGTGTCTATCTCTTTGTCTGCAACAACGTATTCTTGTGTTTTAACCACCGGATATTCCAACAGTGTTAACGGTAACAACTACACCATTATTTATAATCAACTTATACTTGTCGTTTTCTTCATCCAACCGCTTTTTGTTATGGGGCCCATAAAAGATTAAGTGCGTCAAATGCGAATATTCCTCGACGGTAGAGAATATTCCACGACCAAACGAATATTCTCAAACAACAATGAATATTTTCTAACCACCGCTTTATTTAAAATATTTAGCATTTTACCCATAACTAACCACATTAATCAAATCAACCCTTACTATTTCAAAATGATAAATAGAGGAAATTAAATTTCATTTATTAATAATTTGGGGTCTTACAACCTCCCTCCTTATGAAATTTCGTCCTCGAAATTGACGTCACGATCTGGTGTGTTTGAAAAGATGAGGATACCTCGCTTTCATTTCTGTTTCCAACTCCCAGGTCATTTCCTCAATAGCATGGTTTCTCCACAAAACCTTAACTTGTGGTATGACCTTCGTGCATAGGACATGCTCTTTCCTATCCAAGATCTTGACAGGTACCTCTTCGTACGTTAAGTCTTCGGCTATCTCATCCAGTTCTAACTCAATAACGTGGTTTGGGTCTTTCAAATATTTACGTAGCACAGATATATGAAAAACATTATGAACACGAGACATACTTGGTGGTAACGCGAGTCTATAGGCCACATTTCCTACTCGCTCAAGAATCTGAAATGGATCAATAAATCGTGGACTGAGCTTTCCTCTCTTCCCAAATCTTGTAACTCCCTTCCATGGAGCCACACGCAACAATTCATGATCCCCAATATGAAATTCTACGTCCTTTCGATGAAGATCCGCATAACTCTTTTGTCGATCCTGTGCCTTTTGTATACGTTATCGAATCGTTTGGATCTTCTCTATAGTCATTCGTACCAACTCTGGTCCCAACAACGTTGCTTCTCCCACCTCATCCCAGCATATTGGAGAGCGACACTTTCGTCCATACAATGCTTCAAATGGAGCCACATCTATACTTGCCTAATAACTGTTGTTGTAGGAGAATTCCACCAATGGTAAATACTTATCCCAACTCCCTTTGAAGTCTAGGACACAGAGTCTTAATAGATCTTCAAGAGTTTGAATAGTCCTCTCTGATTGTCCGTCCGTTTGAGGATGGTATGCCGAACTAAATCGTAAATCCGTGCCCATAGCTTTTTGCAAGCTAACCCAAAATCTTGAAGTGAATCTTGGGTCACGATCCGAAACTATGGATATTGGCATGCCATGCAGTCTTACAATCTCATTTACGTACATACTAGCAAGACGTTCAAGGGAATAAGTCTCACGTATAGGCAAGAAATGGGCTGACTTGGTTAATCTATCAATAATAACCCAAATCGCATCTATGCCTTGAGAAACCTTGGGCAGACCCGTAATGAAATCCATGGTAATGCGTTCCCACTTCCATTTCGGAATCTCAAGTGGTTGCAATGGACCCTTTGGTACTTGATGCTCCGCCTTTACACGTTGACAAGTTAAACAAATCGAGATAAACTTTGCATTCTCTCTCTTCATATTGTTCCACCAAAATGTATGTCGAAGATCACGATACATTTTGGTACTTCCAGGATGGATTGAAAATGGTGTATTGTGTACCTCCATTATGATCTTGTACTTCAAATCAGAATCATTAGGAACACAAAGTCTGGAATGGACTCGAAGTATTCCTTCTTCATCGATTCTTATACGGAATAGCACCTTCTTATACTTTCTTCTTCATACGCATCGACTCAAGATCTCGTGGATTGAGCAACTTTAACTTTTTCGATTAAAGTCGGTTCTATGCGTATATTTGACATCATCGCACTCGTTCCTGCATATGATCTTCTACTCAACACGTCAGCTACCACGTTTGCTTTTCTAGGATGGTATTTAATAGTGTGGTCGTAATCTTTCAACAGCTCGAGCCAACGTCGTTGCCGCATGTTGAGTTCTTTTTGAGTGAAGAAATATTTGAGGCTTTTATGGTCTGAATATATCTCCACTTTTTCCCCATATAGATAGTGCCTCCAGATCTTTAGCGCGAAAACGACTGCAGTCAACTCTAGATCATGAGTAGGATAATTCCTCTCATATTCTTTAAGTTGTCGCGAGGCATAGGCTATGACTTTCCCACGTTGCATGAAAAAACATCCTAACCCTTTGCTCGAAGCATCATCAGAGATAACAAATCCATCCAAGAACCGGATGGTATTGTCAAAACAGTCTTAAAATGAGTCTCCTCTTGAGATCTTGGAAACTCTTCTCGCATTCCTCGCTCCATACAATTTTGTATCTTTACTGAGTCCAGGTGAGTTAACGGAGTAGCGATTCTAGAAAATCCTTCCACAAATCTCCGATAATAACCAGCTAAGCCCAAAAAGCTACGTACTTTGGTCACCGTCTTTGGTTGCTCCCAAATTTGTATTGCTTCAATCTTCGCTGAGTCAATAGACACTCCATGTTTTGACACCATGTGCCCAAGGAATGCTACTTCCTCAAGCCAGAACTCGCATTTCTTCATCTTGGCATATAGCTTGTTATCATGAAGCCTTTGCGATTACCGACTAAATGGCTGCGCCATGATCTTCACGACTTTTGGAATAGATGAGGATGTCATCAATAAAAACAACAACAAACCGATCCAAATATTCCTTGAATACCACATTCATCATATCCATGAAAGCGGCGGGAGCATTAGTCAATCTAAAAGATATGACTAAGAATTCATAATGCACGTCTTAGGGAGTTACGAAGGCGCCTTTGGAATATCCTCGGTTTTAATCTTCAAATGATGATATCCGAGCGAAGATCGATTTTTGAAAAGAAATGTGCTCCTTGCAGAATCGTCAAACAAACAGTCATCAATGATGAGGTAGAGGATACCTATTCTTGATAGTGATATGATTCAATTCTCGTGAGTCGATACAAAAGTCGCATACTTAGTCTTTCTTCTTTACTGAATAACACAGAGAGCACCCGAGGAGATGTACTTGGGATCTAATAAAATCTATGTCCAACAACTCCTATAGTTGAACCTTTAACTCCTGAAGTTCAATAAGAGCCATTCGATATGTGGTTTTAGAAATGGGCTTTGT
Source organism: Panax quinquefolius (assembly GCA_020205615.1). Classification (NCBI taxonomy): domain Eukaryota; kingdom Viridiplantae; phylum Streptophyta; class Magnoliopsida; order Apiales; family Araliaceae; genus Panax; species Panax quinquefolius. The sequence goes on along the minus strand of CM035160.1, from coordinate 22,437,269 downwards.
ACCAGGTTCAAGTTCAATAAAAAATTCAACTTCACGTTACGGGGTAGGCAGGAAGTTTTTCAGAAATACGTCAGGAAAGTCAATAACAACAGGAATATTATTCAAATCTGATGTGTCTTTATTCAAATCCATAACATGGGCTAAGAAAGCTTGACATCCATTTTTCAATAAACGAATAGCTTTATGACTTGATATGACAGTGATTGATTTTAATGGTTTAGTTGGTTGAATTCGCACAACAGGTTGATTAGGAATATGAAAACTAACAACCTTACGAAAACAATCAATTTTGGCATGATGAGTAGTTAACCAATCAATCCCTAAAATCACATCAAAAACAAGTATTTTTAAAGAGATAAGGTCAACAGGTAATGTGATGGTTCCAACTTGGATCAAACAAGATTTATAAACAGTGGATGTGATGAAAGTTTCTCCTACCGGAGTTTCCACAGATAGGTCAAAGTCTAATTTCTCCGGAGTCAAGTTTAAACGTTGAGCACAAGCAGGAGAGATAAATGAATGGGTAGCACCGGTATCAAGTAATGTATAAACTTCGCATAAATTTATGATTAGCTTACCCGTGATCACTTCGTTTGGGTTACTCGCATATTGACCAGTCACGACAAACGCTCTTCCAGGAACAGTTGACTTTGACTTTTCTGGGACAGCCTTTTGAGTCATCATCCCCGCTGGACTTGGTTTCGCTACAGTGCAATCTCGAGCGATATGTCCTTCCTTTCCACAGTTATAACATACCTTAAACTGTTGTACAGTTTGGGCTGATATGTCCCTCTTTTCCACATTTATAGAATACGACCGGTGGTCGTTCTCCTCCCTTAAAACCAGTTGCTGCTGGTGTTGACGTCTTCACATTGTCATTGTTGAATCTCCTCTTTTTAAAATCTCCCCCCGAGTCGCTTCTTTTATTTTCATGGCCACAATTACCACCGGAGTGGTTCTGCTTTTGTTTGAATGTTTTCCTCCCCGTTGGTTTCATTGCTCAGATAATTACTTTGCCACCCAGGTATGACCACAGTTGCGGTCCCTTGGTTGAACGTATACTTTCATGATCTCGCTCTAATAATTGAGCCACATTGACAACATCATCAATATAAAGCAAATTTATGAGAGATAAAATATTGCCGAATCTCGGGTTTTAAACCTCTCAGAAACATCCTCGTCATTCGTTCCTCATTCTCTACCAAATAAGGTTCAAACCTGGATAACTCTGCGAACTTCGCCTCGTATTGGGACACCGTCATGTTGTTTTGTTCTAGTCTAATAAACTCTACCTCCTTCATATGGCGAATACTTTCAGGAAAGTATTTTTCGTTGAAAAGTTTCTGAAACGTTTCCCAAGACATGTTGAGTGCGGCAGGTTGGGTACGTTTCACAGACTCCCACCATGAATCGCTTCGCCACCACGGCATAAAGGTGGCGAATGGAACCTTCTGTTCCTTCGTGCATCCCAAGACATCAAATATCTTGGTAATTTGCTTGACCCACGTTTCCGCCATGATCGTATCCGACTTTCCCTTAAATTCTGGTGGTCCCAACTCTTTGAACTGCTTGGCCGTGACAAGCCGCGCGTTGCTATCATTTCCACCCATATTCTATACACGAGTCTCCCTCGTCTGGTTTTGCATGAACTCCAAAAAGCTCCTAAACATCCCGTCGTTCATCGTCTGCTCAGTGGTGTTATTTACAGGAGGAATATTGCCTTCATGTTGCCGCGTTCCCACAGGTGGTGATTAAAGGTGTTTCCACGGTCTCATTAACTCCACCGTTAATATTCTCAAATTTGCCATTCTTAAATACTGCCATAAACCAAGGGTTAATTAAACAATTTAACAAATCACATAATACCCCTATATTATTACGATGACCCAACAAATAAGCTTAGGTAGGACACACTAGCGAAGGATTTACTCGTCTCTCCCCTCCTAGTTCTATTCCCCGATCTCCGCCAGAGATCATATCCCTAAGCTCTGATACCAACTGTGACGCCCCCAAAACAGGTATACAACACCCATTCTGAGTCACCAAATACATGGTACAGAAACAACTACAAATTTAATAATACAACAAAAAAACCATGAGTTTAAATATAAATATTGTCATCTAGACAATATCCACACTCAAATAATTCCTCATTTCAATTATTGATACATTATTTTACAAAAATGGTGAGGACTACTAAAATAACTTCTAGAACCATCATTCCATACCCTGACTAGTACTCGCTACATTCTCATCTCCTGAGAAGAAAAATGGAACAAAAAGGAAAAGGGTGAGCTCAACTAGCCCAGTAAAGAACATTATGACTAAGATAATACAGAACAAATTATCTTTAGTCCTCAACAGGGAAAAATCTAATAGAATACAATAGACAACAAGTTTTAAATTAATATTCGCAGCGGAAATAATAATTCATTAGAAGAGTTAAGTAGAGAATGAAATCTACTATCTTCTATATATGAATAAAAAAGTTCATCGCTCATCTTTTATCCTCGTAACATCAATCAATATATATCTAGAATCAAATATTCATCTTTGCACTACAGCCAAAGATATTCATTAATTAATCATGTTCATCTAAACACTGCTCATCTTTTTGCACTACGGGCCAAAGATATTCATCGAAATCATTCATCTTTTGCACTACTGGACCAAAGATATTCGGTTATATCATCATTTAGGGTGAGGATGATAAAAATATTTTAAAGAAAAACGAATCCGGTGAAACAAAAGAATAAATATTAAGGATTAAGTACTTTAAAACAATCCAAGTTCAAAAATACTTCATAAATAACCAGAGTGGAGTAAAATTCAAGAATGATCAAAACATGGATACAATCAAAGCTAGTATCCATAATTGATATTTTGGACGAAAAACAAAAATTTAATTTTTCTATGAATAGTGTCGTATTCGTGAATAGTGTCGTATACGTGAATAGTGACTCCGACGCTAAAAGATAGAAATTTCACAAAAAAAAAATCATCATGCTTCATGAATAGTACTCGTGAATAGTAATTCATGAATAGTAACTCATGAATAGTAACTTATGAATAGTAACTCATGAATAGTAACCCCGACATAAAAAAGTTCTAAATTTGATAAAAAGTTCCAACCAATATTTCGACATAATGATATTGAAGAAATAATATCATTTTTAAAAAAATAATATCCCTACCTAAAAAGGATAGTACTTCTGACTGGTATACTAGATATAGTGCTGAAAGAACTTGCACCGTATAGCAATACTCAAAGTACTAAAATATTCATAAGAATAAGAATATATCGAGATATATAGAGAGAGAGAGAGAGATCAGAGAGAGAGAGAGAGAAATCAGGTGTGATTTTCAATTCTAACCTAAGCACCATATTTATAGGAAAATGCTTAGAACACCAAAGCAGAAAATTTAATATAATATTAATATATTATAAAAAATTTCTTACGCCCACTAAGACTCCTGAATTCAGCATTTTTGCAACACATGGGGGGCCAACCAAAACAATAAAAACGTTTTTCTTAATAAAAATAATTAAAACTTCCAAAAATCAATTATTTCAGAACATCGGAACTTCAATAATTCATAATAAATAGCCCTTTTATCAGAAAATTTAAATCTTGAGACTTTTTATAGGAAATTCAATTCTCTACAACTTTGCAGAAGAAAGTTTTTCCAAATTCCAAACAAAAATTGACCGCAATCCACAAACGGACGATTTTACAGGCTATAATCAAATTTCAGTCAAGAAATGGGCCCACAGACATGTTTAACATGTTTTAAACAACTTTTGCAATAAAAATACTCCTCATCCTCATATACTCATATACCCCACATTCATTGTAAAATATCCCCATTATCATATTATAATAATATAATAAAATATTATTTTATCAGAAAAGATAAAATATCGATTTTCAACAATTGTCACTTTAAAAATTTTCTCCATCTATATCCACATAAAATGAATATTTTCCTCATCATATAAATCAATAATTAATTATTCATAAATAATATTACTGAATCACAAGATCTTGGCAACCAGTAGTTCCTCAGAAAGAGGGGGCTTTCAATAAGAATTTCTTCTTCATGGCCTTGATTAGGTGACCAAACCTCTCCTTAGACAGAACTTTCTAGACATTGCCAATAATGTTTTCTAATAATATTATTCAGATAATATGAATTATTGCTTCGATAATGGAAAATACTGTGTAGTGACAATTATTGAAACAACAGTAATATAAAATATCAACGCAGCAATTATTGAATCAATAAAATAAAATACTGAACAGTAATTACTGTAACAATTATTGAGTAGTGCCTTCTTACGTAAGAATCAATAATTGGTGCAATACCGTGTGCTACTATGCAACAACGCGTATTACTGTGTTTTAACCACCGGATATTCCAATAGTGTTAACGGTAACAACTACGCCGTTATTTATAATCAACTTATACTTGTCGTTTTCTTCATCCAATCGCTTTTCGTTATGGGGCCCATAAAAGACTGCGCCGTCGTACGAATATTCCCCGACAGCAATAATATTCCACGACCAAACGAATATTCCCCGACAACAATGAATATTTTATAACCACCTACTTATTTAAAATATTTGCGCATTTTACCCATAACTAACCACATTAATCAAATCAACCCTTACTATTTCAAAATGATAAATAGAGGAAATTAAATTTCATTTATTAATAATTTGGGGTCTTACATTCATCCAGTATCTTTTTATTGAAATATTCTTCTGAGCATTCTTGAATTTTACTCCATAAAGCAGTATCATGTTGACAATTTGGACGTTATTGATTCTTGGATAAAATAATTCTTGAACTTGTTTTATTGAATTCTTATATCATTGTCATCATCCTCATGTTTATATTTTGTTGAAAGTCATCTGTGGCCTGTAGTGTATAGATGGACTTGGTATGATTATGACCAGAGATTATTCGATGTAATCATAACCGTAATGTTACAAATGATGTGGTAAAAGTCCTCATTGGCCCGTAGTGCATTGATGGACAGTTGTTGGCATGATCATGACCATTAATGAATACACAAATATTCTTGTCTCGTAGTTCATAGATAATTGTGGTCGTGATACTAAAGAATATCCTTGGCCGTATTACAGGGGTGATTCGGTGATGTGGACTATTTATTAAGCTGAGTCCCAGCGATAAAAGTGTTGAAAAATCTTTTAAATCATAAAAGATGGTAGATTTTATTCTCTACTTGACTCTTTTAATGGATTGCTTGTTCCGCTGCAGTTAAACTTGATGGTTGTTAAATTATATCAGTTTAACACTGTTGAAGGCTAACAATAATATATTATGCATTATCTTAGTCATAATATTTCCTACTGGGCTAGTTGAGCTCACCCTTTTACTTTCATTGTTCTCTTCAGAAAATGAGAACGTAGCAGGGACTAGTCGAGGAACGGAGTGACGGACCAGATGATAGCATTAGTAGTCCTCACTATTCCATGAAATAGTGGGAAAATAAATGTAATAATATTGAATTTGAGTTTGTATATTGTCTAGACGACAATATTTGTATTAAAACTCACAACTTATGTTTTGTCGTACTTTGCACGACAGTTGTATAATTAAGTTGTATTTATATTCTGTACCATGTATTTGGCGACTCAGAATAGGTGATGTATACCTATTTTGGGGGCGTCACAGAAAATTCATAGCCTATGCCTCAAGACAACTCAAAGAATATGAGAGGAATTATCCTACTCATGACCTAGAGTTGGCAGCTGTTGTCTTTGCACTTAAAATTTGGAGGCATTACTTGTATGGGGAGAAAGTGGAGATCTTTACGGATCATAAAAGCCTCAAATATTTCTTCACTCAAAAGGAACTCAACATGCGACAACGACGTTGGCTTGAACTGTTGAAAGATTATAATCATACCATCCAATACCATCCTGGAAAAGCGAACGTGGTAGCTGACCCATTAAGTAGAAAATCATATGCAAGTACGAGTGCGATATTGTCAACGCAAAGGCCCATTTTGTGTGACTTGCAAAGGATGGAGATAGAGTTAAAGACTTCAGGGACGCATGTCATGATAGCGAGTATACGAGTAGAACCGACTTTAATCGATAAAGTTAAAGCCGCTGCTTCAAGCTACGGACACGAGGCGATGCATATGAGGAAGAAAGTGCAAGAAGGTGCTATCTTAGGAAGCAAGAATCGTGAAGAAGGAATACTTGAGTCAACTCCGGACTTTGTGTTCCTAACGACCACGATTTAAAGTATAAAATCATGATGGAGGCGCACAACATACCATTTGCAATCCATCCTGGGAGTACCAAAATGTATTTTGATATTAAATCATACATTTTGGTGGAGCAATATGAAAAGAGAGAGATAGCGATGTTTATCTCAAGGTGTCTAACTTGTCAACGAGTTAAAGCGGACATCAAGTACCAAAAGGTCCATCAGAACCACTTGAAATTTCGTAATAGAAGTGGGAGCACATTACCATGGATTTCGTTACCAGCCTTCCTAAGGTTTCTCGAGGTATAGATGCGATTTGGGTCATTGTTGATAGATTGACCAAGTCTCGCTCATTTCTTTCTGCCGATACGAAACTTATACACTGGAAACGCCTTGATCGATATATACATAAACGAGATTGTAAGACCGCATGGTATGCCAAGATCCATAGTTTCCGATCGAGACCCGAGATTCACTTCACGATTTTGGGTTAGTTTGCGAAATCTATGGGCACAGATTTACGATTTAGCTTCAAAGATATCATCCTCGAGACCAGACGGGCGTGGAGAGGACTATTCAAACTCTTGAAGATTTACTAAGACTCGTGTCCTTAACTTCAGGAAGTTGGGATAAGTTCTTACCATTGGTGGAGTTTTTCTACAACAACGCTTATCGCAAGTATTTGCATGGCTCCATTTAAAGCGTTGTATGGAAGAAAGTGTCGCTTCTCCAAATCTTTGGGATGAGGTGGGTGAAGCAACGTTGTTGGGACCGAAGTTGATACGTATGACTACGGAAAAGATTCAAATGATCCGACAACGTATAAAAATCTCACAAGATCGACAAAAAAGTTATGTTGATCTTCATCGAAAGGACGTGGAATTCGATATAGGAGATCATGTGTTGTTACGTGTTGCTCCATGGAAAGGAGTTACGAGATTTGGAAAGAGAGGAAAGCTCAATCCTCGATTCATCGGCCCATTTTAATCCTCGATCGAGTAGGAACCGTAGCTATAGACTCGCTTTCTGCCAAAAGTATGTCTCGTGTTCATAATATTTTCACATATCCATGTTACGTAAATATGTGGAAGACCCAACCATATTATTGAGTTAGAACCGGACGAAATAGCAAAAAGATTTGACGTATGAAGAGGTTCTGTTCAAATCTTGGATAAGAAGGAACATATTCTACGCTCAAGGTTATACCTCAAGTCAAAGTTTTGTGGAGAAACCACGATGTTGAGGAAATGACTTGGGAGTTAGAATCAAATAAAATCAAGGTATCCTTACCTCTTCGACATACCGTGTAATGTACCCTAATTTCGAGGGTGAAATTTCATAAGAAGGGAGGTCAGTAAGACCCCAACTTTTATGAATAAAGATGAATTTTCTACAAATATCATTTTTAAATATTATGGAATGAATTTGATATAATGTTATAGTTGTGGGTAATATTTATAAATTTTGCAAAGCACGCAAGTTGTTATATAATATTCGATTGGTCGAGGAATATTCGTTTTAACAGGGAATATTCATACAACGACACAATCATTGGTGGACCCCATAACTAATTATTGTTTGATTGAGAAAACGACAAAAATACTTTATGAAAATAACGGCGGAAGTTTTACCGTTAATCGTTGAAACACCCTTGTTAAAAGTACGATAACACGCGTAGTTACACAAGAGTACACATATTGATTGATTATTGATGCTTACGTGAGAAGTCACTCGGTTTTTCAATTATTATTCTGATAATTCACGCGTAGTATCTCACGTTATTTGATTCAATTATTGTCAATATTTTATAATCAATAATTGAGATGACAAAGTTATTAATATTATTATTTGCAATATTAACGATGTCTAGAAGTTACATCGAGGAGAGGTTTGGTCACCTAATTGCGCTTGATAGGGAGAAATCCTTATTGAAAGCCCCTGCTTTCTTGGGAACGACACGGTCGATTAATATTGTGAATTATAATAATGATGATGAGTTTTGCTTTATTAGTATTATTAATGTAATAAAACAGAAAATCTTTTTATATAAAACGTAATACTTTTATAAAGTTATTCGTTTTATTAGACTAATAGTAAAATCTTTTTATATAAAATGAATACTTTTATAAAGTTATTTGTTTTATTAGACAATAATTAGAATATATTATATTTTATTATGCATAGTGGTTGCGTAAAGGCTGCGTAGTGTTTCAGTAGTAAAATCTTTTTATATAAAATGAATACTTTTATAAAATTATTCATTTTATTAGATTATAAATAGAATATATTATATTTTATTATAAACCAATCTGACCGATCCATTTAAAGTAAATCAATCTGGACCGTTCATGAATTAGTTTCTTATCGAGATCCATTCTTCTATAAATAGAAGCTCATTTCTTCATTATTTCTTACGAATTCACTGAAACTCTGTAGAGAGGAACTATATAGAGTTCTTCTTCTATAATCTTGGCGTATTTTTTTAGAGTTTAAGAAAGCTTTGACGCGCAGCAAAGTTTTTTTTTGAGTATATCCTCGCCTCTACCAAATAAAAATCTTCTTCTTTTTACGGTGGGATATTATTTGTTGTACTCATTAGGGTATTCCTTCTTTCTTATTGGTGAAATTCTTTTGTTATTCCATTCTTTATTATTCATTGGAATAACTTTTGATCTGTGGATACCCTATACTTGGTGAAATTCTTACATTATTCCATTATTTATTATTACATTGGAACATCCATGCATTGCTCGTTTACATACGACTTCGGTTCGTTATTTATTATTCTCGTGGGAATATCCTATCGGTGCGTTCTACGCATGACCGGTTCCATTATTTATTATTACATTTGGAATATCGTGCCGGTGCATTTACATATGACTTTGGTTCCATTATTTATTATTCATTTGAATAACCATGCTCATGCGATCTATCGCGTGCGTGGTGATTTCTTTTGTTATTCCATTCTTTATTATACTCGGTTGGTTAAAGTTTTGACTTCTATACTCCATGAAATCGATTGGAATATCCTTGATATTTGCGCTTCATCCAAGATCTTTTCATGAAAATATTCTTCTCGAGCATTCTTGAGTGTTACTCTCAAAAAGAAGTATCATGTTAAAATTTGGACATTATTAGTTCTCGTATAAATTAATTCTTGAACTTGTTTTATTGAATTCTTATATCATTGTCATCATCCTCATGTTTATATTATGTTGAAAGTCATATGTGGCTGTAGTGCGTAGATGGACTTGGTTTGATTATGACGACTGGGATTATTCTATGTAATCATGGCCAGTAATGTTACAAATGATGTGGAAAAAGTCCTCATTGACCGTAGTGCATTGATGGACAATTGTTAGCATGATCATGATCATTGATGAATACACGAATATCCTTGGTTGTGGTGCATGGATAATTTGTGGTTGTGATATTAATGAATATCCTTGGCCGTAGTGCAGGAATAACGTGGATTATTTATTAAGCTGAGTCTCAGCGATAAAAGTCATGAAAAACCTTTTAAATCATAGAAGATAGTAGATTTTATTCTCTACTTGACTCTTCTAATGGATTGCTTGTTCATTGTAGTTAAACTTGATGTTTGTTATATTTTATCGCTTTAACATTTGTTGAAGGCTAATGATAATTTATTCTGCATTATCTTAGTCATAATATTTCTTCTTTGGCTAGTTGAAATTTCACCCTTTTTCTTTCATTGTTCTCTTCGAAAATGAGAACGTAGCGAGGGACTAGTTGGGGAGCAGGTGATGGTCCGGATAATAGCATTAGTAGTCCTCACTATTCTATGAAATAGTGTGATAATAAATGTAATGAGGACCCCATTGAGTTTGTATATTGTCTAGATGACAATATTTGTATTAAAACTCACAAGATATGTTTAGTCGTATTTTACTACCATTTGTTGTATAATTAAGTTGTATTTGAATTTTGTACCATATATTTGGTGATTCAGAATAGGTGATGTATACCGATTTTGGGGGCGTCACACCGGGCACCTTGGGCTTTTAGCCCAGGGTCGGTGCTGGATCCGGACGACGACCACCTTACGCAAACGTACTGTGAAATTTATCAAACTTGTACTACTATATACTCCCTCCGTTATTAAAATATTATCGTTTTAGAAGAAAAAATATGTTTCAAAATGTTTGTCGTTTATAACTTTCGAGAAGAATAAATTATTTACTTTCCTATATTATCTCTACCTTCTTTCATTGTACTAAAAAATTCTCTTATTTGTATTACTAATAATTTTTAACTTGCGATACAGAGGTAGTAGTATCATAGTCCGGATATATTGTCATCACAATACCATGACAATCAATCGTAACATCATCACTTTTTTAATTATTTTGATTACGGTGAAAGCTAGACCCCGTGCATATGATATGACCATCATTTATTCATCCGTTTCAAAATAATGATTAAATAAATTTATTTTTAAAATATTCTCGACATATGATAAAATTCAATAGAAATGACATGATAATACTCAACTGTAAATGTCATTTCTTTTTATTACTCCTAATTTTAATTTAACTCGTACTATATATATATACTGACCACCTTATTATTAATTATTAGCCCACTTTCCATAAATTAAGAATTAATGTATAACTAACACTAATGTTATAAACTCAACCAAATCCATCGCATAATCAACAACATGCAAACTGATTAGCCAACAAACAGCAACCATTTTAATTATTAGTAGAGACCAAACATCATTATAAACAAATAACCACTTGGGTATCCCCATCGTGGTTCCCAATATTGATGGCACCCAAACAACAGTATCCAAACACCCACTAACGGAATTGAAAAATAAAACACGCACACCAAATAAAATAAAAAGACAAGAAAACAAAATCAAACAGCGACAGAGACAAACGAATCCCAACCGTCGATCTTTACATCATCCCCTACGCTATAGACCCCCACCGAACTTCAGCCCATTTGCCTGGTGGGATTGGTGGGTTCTTTATTAGATAGTGGAGTACAAAACTATACTATTATACTTACGGCCACACCTGATCAGCCCCTTAATTATATTGCAAGAACAAGACCCGGCACAGATTTTCCGGCCAGATTCGAGAGACTGCTCTCCCAAACAGAAGGGCAATGTAGGGAGGTAATTGAAGATGAGATACCCGACCCGTTTCCAAAACGGGTAACGGTGAGGGAAGTGTTGAGATACTCCCGGACTTGGGTGATTATCCCATCCGTGATGGTCCAGGCGTGAATCCAGAAAATTGAACGGCCCTGATCACAGCCCTCGACGAGGATGATTGATCCGAAGGCAGAAAAGGACTGGGGGACAAATTGGAACGACTCTTCTGTGGATGATGACGTGTCAGTGCCAGTGAGGAGGCGCATCATAAACTGGTGGGACGGCGGGCCATGGAACCACCACTCGAGGTCGGAGGGCAGGAGCTTGTGGACAGTGTCAACGTCTCGAGCGGTTAACGCTTCGTATAGGGCGAGTACCACCCTTTTGTTTTGTGTTTCCTCCAGAGCTTCCTGAGGGTTAGCCAGTTCTGGTATATTTTCAAATCGAACTTTCTAGAAAGAGAAAGACGGAAGAAGACGAGATTTTGATGAGAGAGCAAGGAAGAGGTGAATAAATGGTGGGAGAATTCGAGTGGGAAGAGGAGGAGTTTATATAGGTAAGGGGAGGGGTATTATTGGTAATTAATTGACCGCTACAAATCTTACAGAAGGAACGTTAGTGTGGGGTCTCGTGCATGTAATGAATGACATGGCATATAGTGGTCCAATAAGTTTAGGCGGACTTTTTTATCGAACCAGAAAAGTGGATTTTTTTTATTTTTTTTGTTTTTCAAGTAATTTTTAAAAAATGTATAGTATTTATTTTAATTGAAATTTTTACATAATATAGTGTTTTAGGTGTAACTTGGATACATATACAAGAACAAAGTTGTACAGTCTGTATAACCCTAAAATATTACTTCATATTATGTAAAAATTTCAGTTAAAATAAATACTGTATATTTTTTGAAAATCACTTGAAAAACAAAAAAAATAATTAGAAATATCTAATTTTCGGATCCAATAAATAGGTCGTAGAAGGACTCATAATGCTCTAGACTTTCATTGGCTAAAAAGTGGACCCACTTAAAGTTGCAATTTTTCTCCTAATGCAGAATTTAATCACACGGAATTAGGAGCGCTTAAGCAACCTAAACCTTTTTAATAAGAGAAATATTATTTTTATATATGTGTTTTTGATATTTTTATATATTTTTTTATTATATGAAGATAGGATTCACTGTATATTTATATGAAGATAGGATTCACTGTATATTTATATAAGAGATAACCATATAGAAATATTAAAAATAAATATAAAAATATCAGTTCTATTTTAATAAAAAAAAGCTTTGAGAAGAGTAAATTAAAGGCAAATTTATAAATTGTGTTTGGGCTAGAAGTAAGTACTTTTGCCGAATGTATAATTTGAGCTTCTTCTTTTTTCAAAAGTATTTAAGTATTTTTTGGACAGTCTTTACAAACTAAAACAACTTGTGGTTGCTCATCGATCACAAATGTTTCCAAATTTAATATAGAAGTACTTTTATTCCACCTCACAACTCTTCCAAACAAGCTTAATTATTACTGAAAAATATTTTTCTAATTTTGTTTTGTAATATATTAATTTGAGTTGTCTGAATTCAAGTAATTTTATAAGGCTCAGGACAAAACCAAGAAAAATATAGAAAAAGATTATTTAATTATACTAAATGGATATATTCAAATTTATGTACAATTAAAGGAGAGACGTTGCCACTGCGTCTCATATATCTGTCAATTTATTAAATCTTATTTTTTTACTATGACTTAATAATGAAATTATAATAATAAATTTAAATATATTATGTTATTTTATACTATTATATTAGCATGCATTTTCTAGAAACGAGACCTTTTACAAAAAGGAAGATAGTACGTGATATTCTTTCCAACACATGATATATAGGCATGCAGTTGAATTAATCAGGTATTTTCATAAAGAAAAGTTGTAGCACTTATTAATTTGTCAGATGGGAGGCCGTAATTCTAGTTTGGTAAAGAGTAAAGAGAAAGAGAAATGAACGCAGAGAGATGCTTTTCTTCATGATATGTACAAACTCTTTTAATTACCCTAAAAAAGATGAACATAAATAAGGAAAGAGCTAGCTAGATAGCTAGATTCATGGTATAATTTATATCTCTACTTTTAGTATATTAAACTCCTTTTTCAATAAATCTATATGAGCAAAAAAGGGATGAATTAAAAGAGTTGAAAATTGAAATGCAAGTAAGCTAATTTTTATATACTTGGAATTAATTATAAAGTTAAAGGGTCTTATTATCGAAGTATCACAAGGAGGAACTAAACTAAGTAAGTGTGTGTGTGTGTCCAAACTCATGCATGAGCTACAGATCGCTAGTGGAGATAACAGTCGTATACAATCACTTCCACACTGGATAGCTTTCTGTGCGTCTGTCTGAGTACTAATAATTTGTATTTATTTTATTTTAACAAGGCTAGTGTGCATTACATACCTCTATTATTGATGTTTTCTAATCTGTACTTATTCTCACATCAGAGTTATCATTCAACGGCTCCGACCGTCAAACATTTCGGTGTGATCGCTTGTTTATTGTGCAGGTTAAATTCGTTGTTTAATAATTCGACGAACAAATAAATTTTAACGTAAATACAAATATTATATTCGTTGGTACTGTCACCAAAATTAATGTGTCTCTAAATACGTGTCATCAATGGCTTCACTAAAATATTGTATTTATTTCTTTCTTGAAAACGAGGGTCTCATCAATCATCATTTAGTTTGACGGCTCCGATCGTCAAACATTTCGGTGTGATCGTTTGTTTATTGTGCAGGTTAAATTCGTTGTTTAATAATTCGACGAACAGATAAATTTTAACGTAAATACAAATATTATATTCGTTGGTACTGTCACCAAAATTAATGTGTCTCTAAATACGTGTCATCAATGGCTTCACTAAAAATATTGTATTTATTTCTTTCTTGAAAACGAGGGTCTCATCAATCATCATTTAGTTTCTTGTTATGTAAAAAGTGTAGTGGGATTGTACGATCCATCCCACATCAATTCATCACTTAAGAATAGACACTGCATAGACTCTACTAATAAGTATGTTGGATGGCTCCTTTACCTAAAAGGTTAACCTATTAAATGGCGCTTCTACCATACCTTATTAACCCATCTACACTCTTGAATTTATCCAATGTGGGATTCATGTGAAATATCCCAACAATATCTATCTTTCACTTGAATACTCATCACAAGTATCATATCAGAGTATTCACCATTTTAAGCACACCTTCTTTGAATCCTTCAAGAGCTCTGCTCGACTCTAATACTACACCACGCCAGAATCAAACGTGTCTCAGTAATTTTCTAGAGCCATCATGAACCCTACTCCACCAAATTCAAATACTTCATATTTGAGTCCTTCAAGAGCTTTACTTAACTCTAATATTACTCCACCACGCCCGGGCCAAACGTGTCTCAGTAACTTTCCTAGAGCCATTCTAAGCCCGCTCCACCCGACTCAAATCATCCTGTGCTTCACCTGATTCAACTCTATTTGCTCCACCCACGAGGCCTTGCGAATTTACCCTCGCACCCCCCTCGCACTTTGGAGTTGATACTTGGACTTTATTTGCTCCACCCACGAGGCTTGCGAATATTACCTTCACACTCCCCTCGCACCTTGGAGTTGTTCTTGGGCCCATCGAACTATGAGCTCTGATACCATTTTGTAGCAGAATTGTACGATCCATCTCACATCAATTCATCACTTAGTAGCGCACACCTGTGTAGACGGACCCAATAAGTATGTTGGACCACCTCCTTACCTAAAAGGTTAACCTATTAGGTTGAGACTCTACCATACTTATTAATTTATCTACACTCTTAAATTTATCCAATATGAAATTTATGTAAAATATTCCAATAATAAAATTGATTTCGTGTTTGATGATGGTTAATTAATTATAGGTACGGTACACTCATAATTGAATGCTAGAGATGTGGCATATGGTCTACGAAAGCCATTCTGGTGAATTTTTTTATTATCGATTTGTAACGAAATTCAAGTCTTTTTGATTGAATAAATTATTTTTTGTCAAAATTTATTTTAAACAATATTCATTAATTCTTATATAAAAACCCAATAATGTATGTACCCACTCCTGGTTCTCTCTTAAAAGAAAATAAACAAATAAATTATAATTAGTGTCTAGTGATGCAACATGAACCAAATGACAAAATCGAACCAACAAAAGAGAAATAAATAAATAAAGTAGTTCAAGAAAATACTTTTTTTATCAAAATAAAAAATAAAAAACAAAAGGCGGCGCATTTACTTGCTCGTGCCTTGCCGCCATGGGTCGATTAGAAAGACACGTGTCTGGAACTAAAACTCAAATTAATATGTTTGAGTTGTAGTAGTAATAAAAGTAGGAATGGAATGAAGAAAAAAAAATGTGTTTGGTTACGTAGTATTGAAATAAATTGAATTATTCTTATTTTTTGTCAAATTTATAAATTTTATTCTTTGAAAGAGAGAGAATAAAATTATTCATAAATTATTTTATTTTATATTTTATTCTTTCAATTTAAACGTAACGATGCATTTCGCTTGAAGTCCAAAAGATATCAACTTTTCTCATTCGTATGCACCACAAAATTAATTTTATTGCCCTCGAAATTAAACATTCATACATGATTGAAAAGTTAATCTTTAAAAATTCAACATGTTAGATTATAAACTCAAATATCATCTAGCATTAACATCTTATTTTGTAATTATAATGATTTTAATAAGAAATTAAAGATAATTAATCTTTAAAATTATTCAATATGTTAGATTTTAAAACTAAAATGTAATGCATATGCATATGCATCCAACATTATTCAATATGTTAGTTTGTTTGAAGTAATAATTTTATACTTAATAATTATTTTAAAATTATTTAATATCAACTATTGTATTAATTAAGTTAAATAAATTTGTATTAATTTTGAAATTTGGAATTTCACAAATTAAGTCAGGAACGAAACTCTTTTTGTGTAATGAAGCTAGGAAAGTATAAATTTTTTGTTTCATGACAGGAGTATGATAATAATATATGCAACTTAGTGCATTCAAGAATATAATACTCTTTAATTGGTTCTAAACAAAAAAAGAAGAAGAGTAACTTAGATATTTTACTAAAAATGAGTGATGATCAAAAATAGAAACAAAAAATTGTGTGATATATACAAATGAATATAATATTTTTGTAACTGTATATCTTTGTCAACAAGCACCATAGTTCTATTCTAATTCTAATTCTAATGTTTTCATGCTCGATCGGGTTTACAACTTTACATTACTTAATATGGTGATTCGGGTGAACTATTCCTTTGCTAATTCTTTTGTAACAAATAGTTGTTGTTTTAGATAGGGTTGTAAATGAACCGAACCGAACCGAATCGAGTCGAGCCGAATATTGAGTTGCTCAGATTTGGTCCACAAAATTTATCGACTATAAAATAAAGTTTGATTGTAGCTCGTTTGGCTACTAAGTCGAGCACGATCTCGAATCAAGCCCGAGTAATTTGAACTTTTCGAGCGAATATGATAAAAATTGTAGTTTAAAGAGGTTCGAGTATTTATCGAACTTTAAATTTATTCATATTTAAATCATTTATATTTTGAGTCGAGCTCAAATCAAAATTTTAGTCGAACGAAATCAAAGTCGAACTATTTGATTCATTTTACAACTTTAATTTTAGAGCATCATTAGTTTGTTAGTGTTACTACCACTAGGCAATACCAACATTTAACATTCCAACTACAATTTAAGTACTACAATATTTATACTCCAACTTTTTGTTAAGAAGATAGTGTATATATATATATATATATATATATATATATATATATATATATATATATATATATATAGAGAGAGAGAGAGAGAGAAAGTCAATCAGTGATATTCTTTATCTTATTTCATCTTTACAGTTATCCTTTTAGCGGCGGTTTCGATCATATATGATAAAATCGTCTATACTTTTAGCGACGTTATATGTTATCCGTCATTAAAAGTATGTATTTATATTGTATTGAATCAAACCGTCGCCTAAAAGGGGGTGAGCATGATGAGTAAGATAAGTGTATGACTTGATCCCGACCAATATATATATATATATATATATATATATATATATATATATATATATGAGCAAGGATCAAGAGCGTTCATCTTAAATATCATTCTTCTTAATAATAACACTCTTTTATTAAAACTACGCGTTTTGGAGTGACTTAAAAAGAGAGTAATCCCCCACTTGTTTTCTTTTTATTTACAAAAATGTCACCCATGCCCACTCCAAAACGGCGTAGTTTTAATAAAGGAGTGTTATTTAAGAAGAATAATATTTAAGAGAATGTTTCGATCCTCACTTCATATATATATATATATATATATATATATATATATATATATATATATATATATATATATATAGAAGCTTTAAATGAAGCTTAAAAAGCGAACTAAAAGATTTTAACCGTCGTCTTTTGGTGTCTTTGGCGACGGTTTGGCCGAATCGCCGCCAAAGACTACATATATGGCTATGGCGACGGATCGCCTTTGGTTACATTTTTTAAGGTTCGCTTTAGAGATTAGAGATATATATATATATATATATATATATATATATATATATATATATATATATATATAAAGTTGCTAAACAACGGTTCAAAACGATGTAATTTTAATTTTTTATTAATGACCATTTATCATTTATAATTATATGTTGTCATTTCTCTATATTGGGCAACCACAATTATATGCCAGTACAACAAGAAGAAAAATGAGTGATTATTTTGTTATTGAATGATGATAGATATTATTGGATTAATTTTTCACAGATGACTATATACATTGCTCCATCTAACTAATTGTATTATGAACCATAAACATTAAAACCTAGTGCCATATCAAACAAGACATATAAATACAACTATGGACTTCCAAAATTCATGTCATCCCACTATATATCTTTTTCATTTCGAAACTCTCTTTTTATGCTGTTTAATACTACGTGATTGTTTGTGTTTGTCCTTCGTTTTCAAGTTTCATTTAGTTATTACTAATGGACTAATTAATTGTCCATGTTGTTACCTTTAAAAATACAAAAGTTCAATTTACCAAACTGTGTTTAGTTATACTTGTCTAATGTATTTATATATGTATCTTTTATTATCATAACGATTAATGTCGGACTCATTAAACACGAGTCGATCTTAAAAAAAAACAAATAATTAAAGGTGTGAAAGTATAGTATGTAGATATAGGAATAGAGTACTTCTAGGGGGACCGGCTTTTCCGATCGGGGTAGTGACTGGCCGGAATTTTTTTTATTTTTTTTTAATTTTTTTTTTGCTTTTGACTACAAAATAATTAATGTGATTTATTAGAACTGAAATTTTTATAAAATACAGTGATTTAAGTGTCATTTGGATACACGTAAAAAACGAGTTGTTATGCAATTTGATAGCCCCTCATTTTGTTGTGTGTATTCAAAAGACACCTAAATCAATGCATTTTATAAAATTTCGATTAAATCACATTAATTATTTTCAGATTAAAACAAAAAAAAAAAAAATTCCGTACGGTCTACCTTGGCCGGAAAAATCCCTGTCCCCTAGACTTTCTGATAGGAATAGGGTCATGGTTCTAAAAATCATTGGGCTTAAATATGCCCCATAAAACGCTCAAGGGCCAGGTGAAAATTATGTAGAGAAGATGACCTTTATTAGGCATATACATACATAATTGGAGACCACTAATACATTTGATTGAATAATTGCTAGTAAAATGAAAATTTCCACCAACTTTGATCGCTTTTATACATAAGGACTTGTCCTCTCCTAGAAGGAATGGAAGTTTAAAGGAAAGTCAATGACACTTCAGTTTCTCTAAGTTGTCATTTATTTTTAAAATCGTTTCTAAAGTTCATTTCTTTTTCAATTAAGTCCTTAAAGAGATATTTTTTGTCAATTATTTTCCTTTACCCGATTTGACATTTTTTGCAATTATGTCCCTCCAAGTTACCAGATTTGTTTTTACCATTATTATATGTATTTTTTATATTAGAAATTTTAAAAATAAAACATTAAAATAGAAATTAAAATACAAAAAAATAGTAAAAGATAAATAAAACAAATAATTCAATGAGTTTATGGGCTTTATGCCAAACAAAACATCAACATTAGGTTTCATAGCTTGTCATATACTTAATGTTGAGAGATTCAAGTTATTGAAATTCTTATGTGAGTTATTGTATTTGTACCTATATTCCTCTAAAATGAGGCAGTTAAAAAAAATAAAAATATTCATATATAGCAACATATTTTTGAAGAACTTGTGTAATTAGTTTTCCTTGGATTGTTTTACATCCTTCGTGTTCCCACATGAAGGGGAAAAAGTATGATAATAATGATTGTAGTTTTGAATGTAAATGTTTTTCTTCTCACTCGATTGTGAATGTCTTTTTTTCTTTAATATAAATCGTTTTAGAGAAATATTTTTGTTTTTTAATATTTATTGTTTGAGAATTTTAAGTAAGCATTAATTTCTTAGTTTCAATATTACTCCAAGTATTAAATATAACTTTGGTTCTCTCACTATTTTCTATCCAATAAATAATTTTCTTTTTCAATAGAAAGATAATATAGATAATTAATATTATATTTAATGTTATACATGAGTAGTACTTCAGTATTTCTATGAATATGAATATGGAGGTTAATAGTTATAAAAGGCCAGGATAAATCTTGGCATAGATTAAACCTACCATTTGAATGCTTGATTGCTATAAAATAAAACGAATATCTCCACCACAAACTTTAACTCAGTTATGTCACTAACACATATATGTCTTCTTCAAGCGAAACGGAATTAAAGTTTAATGGAGATTAGTGGCTTCTTTAACAACTCCCATTATCCTCGTCCACATACAAAACCCATGTAGATACAAAAAAACTTGGATGGAGACCTCTCAATTTAATGTACCTAAATTCCATCCGATCCAAAATTTAAAATACATTTCTAATACGACAATATTCAAGAAAAAATATTTTTACCACCATTCAAGAATATTAGATGGATAACAGTATAGCAACGGTGAAAACCAGCGACGATTTTCATGTGAAAATATTATTTTCTGTTGTGGATTTATCAGTTTTCCAAAAAAAAATCCCACAAAATATTCTCCTATTTTTTGAATAAATATAAAGTACAGTGATGACAATAACTTATAAAAATATGCTCCTCATTTTGTTGACTAAGAGCATAACTATCGGAATAAACATTAAACTTCCAAGTGTTTTTGGCTTCTTTTTCTCTAAAAACTCTTCAAATCCCTACACTGCAACACCTGTAATCGGACATTAAACTTGTAAATCATGGACACGTTTTAAGGAGAAAGAAACATGAAAATGCATGTCAAAAGTCAAATATTAAGAGTAAAAACTTGTATTTCCGGCAACCTTTTGAGTAAGAGTAAGAAGCAATGTCGCACCTTCACCAGCCAAATAGTTGAATTTTAAACTTATATAGCATAGGAAAAACGGCCCAACAAATATTGGCGAATGCATTTGTAAAAGGATGTTTATAACTAGAGCTATTAGTTCAAATCCGTCTAAATACAAATTGCAGCATTACTGCAAAGTAAAGGCACCACTAGACTAGTCATTCTTCTAGTGCAAACTCTTATCCTAAATGCTAAAACATGAAAAAAGAGTATCAAACATGTAAGTTCAGTAGCCTTTCTTTTTTCTTCAAGAAGACAGTAATCTTGTTTAATAACATATATAAAGAGAAAGATGCCAAAGAGATACAACCAAACCAATCTATTTGCGCTGAGCGCATGGCTCCGCCCTGTCTACCCAGTTATTTGAGCTTCAGTCTGCAAGAAAACTGATACAAACCTTAATGGTTGGGACTCGTCCCATCTACCCACTTATAGGGAGGCTTCACTCTAAGTTAGCAATTTTCACAGGTCGCCTGATTTACGTGCGCGACCCACAAGCATGGACTCTCAATGAAAACACCAATTGATGCATACCTTAAACACCTTGAAAAGCTAAATATCTGCACCAAAAAGGAAAATCAAACCACACCAAATTGTCCTTATAACTGACGTGGGACTAACTATCTCTTGTTGTATAATTTGGAGTTTGCATCAGAAAACACCCACAATTGCAGGATATTAAACCAGAAGGCTCATTGAACTAGTTATAATTTAGCAGATATTGCATTTCTTCTCACGAATTGTACACAAATAAGATGACTAGCAACCCGGGATACTTCAAGTCTATATAAGAAAAACTAGAAGCAAGGAAAGTGCAGTATAAGAACAAAGAATTTTAGTCATTTGCTCAACTTGATATCTGCTATAAACAACTGCATTACCCCCTTGGAATCAGCTGCAAATAGCAATGAACTACTCATCACACATTCAAAACATTAAGGAAGATTAAAACATGACATCCCATGCTTAAAAGAGAAGGCAAATAGATTGGTGGAGAACATCCGTACTGCTATTGGGATAAATTCAGTATTTATAATCTAACCGTGGTCTGACACATTCACAATTAAGTTAGGAAGCCGCACTCATTGAAAGGAAAAATTTATCAATTGTGGTTAGTATTATCTAGTTTATTCAAACTGACAAACTTAGAACATGAATAGAACTGTATTTCCGAAAACCTTCTGGTTTGAATTGTCAAACAACTTCTTGTTCTCTGTTTTATGCAAACTTGATGTTGAAAATTAGTCAAAATTCTAGTCATACCCTAACTCACTAAATTAACTACATTGAACTAGTCTTTTCAAGGCTGCAAAATTAAATTTGAGCGGGAAGTGGTTAAAGGAGTGTCTGGGAAGGGAGCCCTAAAGCCTTGATCAACTATAAGGAGTTTTACTTCACATTCAAGTACAAACAACAGTAAACAACCAGGTAAGATATTGTACATGAAGGACATAATGTACATGAGGGGGGGAGGGGGGCTTACGTAATATTGCTAAACATATTGATTTACTCAAAATACACATAAATTGAATGGGGACAAGCAGTATTTCATAATGCAATTCACATCTGCATTTCAAAATTATATTCTTTTAACTGGCTTCTCTTTGTATCAATGAAGGAGCAGGTGGTGTCATTGTTTCATCCTTACCTTTTGTATCAGGCTCTTCTTCCACCATAGGAAGCTGCCTGCCTGGACTACGATAATCGTTTGAAAACCTACTAGGACTTGGAGAATTTGATTTGATAATTTGGGCTGGAGAGGAGATGTCCCCCGGAGGAGAAGTCGGGGCAGATCTAATAGGGAAATCTCCATCTTCACGGGGCAAAGGAGAAATTGGCAACTGGGTACTTTCGTCCACTTGTTTTCTGCAAAGCTTATCCTCCACAATATCATAGAAATTCCCAGTCCGCACTTCCTGAGCAAGAGTACACCAACAGCAGAAAAGCCACAATGCGCAATCTGCAACAGCTGGTTTACCACCACAAGAATTATATGGTGGCAAATTGAATCTCTTCCTCATCTGAATCCTCCAAAACCCACCATAGAGTAACCCAAAGAGACAAAGAAAAACACCAGTAAGCCCCAATGTCTCCCTCACAATTTCGTTGTTGATATTAATGGCAGCCAAATTAAAAATCCAAAAAGGAGCCATACAGAAGAGAAGAAAAGTTGTAATGTGAACATACATGTTCCCAAATCCAAGTCTCTCCATATTCCACCCAAAAACACAAAAACTACAGAATAAAGAAAGATATGCTAAAGATATGTCATCCCAAAAGTCAAGTACACCTCCACTCCATTGTGGTCTATTTTCTACAATCCTTTCCTCATCTCTAGATGCAAATGAGAATCGCTTTTGTAATGATTTTGATCTCAGCTGGCTTGGCCTGCTACTGTCAGAAGAGGTACTCTGAAGTTGTTGTGCTTCTTCATCCGGTTCAGAATGGTAGTCTTTCCCAAGGGGGCTAACAATGGAGTAAACACCAGCAATTGCAGGGGCACCAATTGCAACAGAAATAGATATACCAACGCCAATTGCAGGTCGCTCTGATCTCTTGTAACCCACATTAAGACCACACAAAGCATATTGTGCAAAACAATTGAGGTTGAGTAGAGATATAACAACCATCATGTGTGCCCACTCGTGAGGTTTATAAGTCCCATTCTTGCAGTAAATCTTCCTGAGCCTGGAAATGTCTTGTGGTCTCCATCTCAGCAAAAGTACAAGGTGGTATAATCGCTGTGGGTGTTGGTACAGACACATAAGGGTAAATAATGCATTGAGAATTTGGTTATTGACTTCAAACCAGGCATTTCTCTGGGACTTTTTTGGCAGGGCACTGTTTAACATTCCAGTCATGACAAGAAATAGAATTGCACCTGACACAGCAACACATATTATCCACACCAAAAGAACCATGTTCATTGGATTCCTTATCCATTCTTTGCAAATCTTCTTAAGGGAGGTCCAATCAATTTTACGACTAAATACTCTACTTAAGCGTTCTCGAAAAGAATGACTACTGGAAGAAGGTACATTACGTGAAATTTCATCTCTCCCCACCACAATCCTCTGAAATTTTGTAGATGGAGACTCTAAAGAACCAAAATTAAGGAACCTCATGTTGTTGGCAATAGCAGTTGAGCTACCATCAGAACGATTTTGAGGGTTGTCAGAGATGATAAGCTCCCTTCGAGCTGGCGAAATGTGCAGAGGGACACGACCCTTGATTATAGCACCATTAGATTCATCGCTCCCTCCATTCTGTTCACCATTATCAGTTGAAACCATTCTCTTCTGCCCCAATTGTTTTCGGGTAAATTTTGAAGTTTTCAAATCACAACCAGTTTTATTTTTCTTCTCAACCGGAGAAAACCTAATTTTGGAAAGCTGTAAACACAAGGTCCTTCATCAACACTTAGGAGAGGTGGTGTGATCCTGATTTTGCTACAACCACAAGAAAAAACAAATAAAATACGCCCAGTAAATCAAGTTTCTACCAGGTATGAATATTTTGTCCAACAAATGATATTAAAAACAAACAGAATTTTGTTTGCAAGAGTGGTGGGTGGGATAGGACTATTTGTATTAACTTATTAACATTCTGTACTATTATATCCCATGATTAATCCGTTATTTAATATCATGGACTATTTTCCATCATTTCTAAGGTCATTTGTGTTAGGATATCACAAAGAGTTGGAGTCCCACATAAGAGAACTAATGAAAAAGTGAAGTACTAATATACATGAATGGGACCAAGACCTAATGGCTTAAGCTTTTGGGTCAAGTTGGGTTCCAAACATATATGTTGTGTCATGTATATTAATGGCTACGGAAGATTAATCTTGGGTTGGGGAACCTCTTCAAAAAGACACAGAATAGTAGTTCAGAAAATTAATTCCAAACAACCTTTTCAAAAGTCACGTGATGGAAAAACACGGTGATTGAAGAGAAGTGTTCAAGAAGTGTTCAAGTGAGGGGAAGAATTCAAGTTTGTAATGAAGAGATAGACTCACTTGTGAGGGGAAGATTGTTAGATATTACAAGTGATTGTAATGAAGATATTATTAATTCAACACAACAAGGATCCATGTCTCACCAAATGTCATGACCCACATGTGGTTTTGCAATAACTAAGACTGACATCCAGACTAAAGAAATTAATCTATATTAAGTGGACTCAAATACACAGGGTCGGCATCACACAATGGGGGTGATTTTCATATACAGTGGTAGTAACACGTATTGATTATTCTTGTATTCAAGAGAGCAGTTAGTAACACGTGTTGCTTATTCCGTGTATTTAGGAGAGCATTTAGTAGTTAGCATAGATAGAAGAGCTCGGACAGTTAAGTCATAACTAACATGTATAGATACAGAATGTATATAGATAGGTTTATAGTTGCATAAATAGAAGTAAGAGATTCATTGTAAAGTAAGTTTTTCTATAAGGTAGTTCCAGTAATTCAGATAAATGAAAATTCATTCATTCAAACATTACTCTACGATTTATTGATTCATTACTCTACAATTCATTGATTCATTACTCTTTGCCAATTGAATCATGAAAATTTTACATGGTATCAAAGCCATATTCAGATCTGAACTGTATCGATTAGCTTCTGCATTTCTTTTTTTGTTCCAGATCTATTTTCTCTATTTCAATTACATTTGTTTTTTTAAGCATTAGATATGTTCATTTTGTTTACAATTTGCCATGGCTGCTTCATCTTCATTGTCTCCTTCATCTTCATCTTCTTCTGTTGATTCACATAATCATCCATTTTATCTACATAATAATGATAATCCTGGAATGATTTTGATCTCTAAACACCTACTCGACATTGAAAATTTCTCTCCGTGGAAGCGATCTATGCAGATCGCATTATTTGCAAAGAATAAAATTGTAATTGGAACCTATGTTGCTCCTGATAAAGCTTCTGATCTTTATCCTCTTTCGGAGCGAGTCAATGATATGGTCATTTCCTGGATCATTAACACAGTTCATGATTCCATCAGTGATCATATGACCTATCTAACCAGTGCAGCTGCTATTTGGCAAGAGTTACATGAACGATTTTCAGGCTTTCAGCTGTGGATACTCACAAGATCTATCAAATTCAGAAAGATCTGCATAAACTTGAACAACATGATGACTTTGTTGAGATTTATTTTCTCAAATTAAAGCACTTGTGGGATAAAAATGATGTTTTAGATCCCTTAGCTGTTTGTACCTGCAATGAATGCACCTGTGGTGTCACTAAACTAAATGAAGAAAAATAACATAATCGAAGAGTCATACAGTTTATCATGGGACTTCATGAAAGTTATACTAATGTCAAGGGTCAGACTCTGATGATGCAGCCCCTTCCTAATGTCACACAAGCCTTTAATCTCATCAAGCAAGAAGAGAAGCAATGTCAAGACTATATTTCTAGTCTGTCTCATAATTCTACTGCTTTAGCAAGTAGTTCCAATTATGCACCTCTTCCAGGACATGGTGTCAATTTTACCTCTAAATATCATCCTCAGAAAATGGATCTTCCTGCATCTATGGGAACACATGTTAACAAGAGTGACTTGATATGTTCTTATTGCCATCTCACTGGTCATACCAAAGATACCTACTACAAACTTATTGGATATCCAGTCAATCATCCTGCCATAGGAACAAAAATAGAAAGAAACCTTACAATTTTGGAGGCCATGTGAAGAATATTTCTACCTCTCAGTACAAGCCAATTGCACCCAAAGTGATGGACTTCACGGCACGCTTGCGTGAGGTGGTCGTTGCCCCGATCGTTTCTAGCAAAGTTGTATGGTGAATTGCTCGCAACACCATAACCCCTCACCTATATATAGATGGTAATCTTGGTACAATTGTTCGCGCTAGGAAATTTGCGTTGAATGGACACCAACGACACCTTGACCCTTCGCTTATTGAAGCGGTAATCTTGATACAATCGACGATGGATACGGTAGAAGACGCCACACACAACTATGAATTGTTGTATGATAAGTCAAAGTTGAATATCAAAGAAAACTAAGAATTAACTCAGGAATTCTTCAAAGAACCAAAGAAGAAAATAACCTCACAAGTATATTGAATAATGAATAATGTGTTCTCAATTACAATAAATGTAACCCTTATTTATACTAGTTACAAAAACCCTAATCCTAATAGGAATTACAAACCAATTTGGAATAGAAATCCCTATTTCTATAAAGCAATTAGAAACTTATTATGGTAATAAAAACCCTAAAATTGTTGCCATAATTTTACCCTAATAGAAGTCTCTAGAATTGCAATCTAAATAAATCAAAAAAACCCCTAGAATCATGCTAAATTACCTAAAATAAAAGGAAACAAAATATAATATAATCTACCTAATATTTTAGGAAACAAAATCTTTTCTACTTCCTGAACTAGGCTTGTATCAAATTGTCTTTCCATGTAATATATAATCCATGGGCTGCTAGGAATTTATATTAAATCAATTAGTCAATAGGGTCAGCCCAATAATGCTTAAATTGCGCTCCCTTGGTCCAATAATGCTTGGGTCAAACTCATTAATTGAGGCACAACTCTTTTATTGAATTTCCTTAATAACATTTAGCCCAATTACTTGAAATCATTTGTTGAACCCTTGGAGCTTGATTCGAAAGATTGTCATAAAATTTTGACCCCCTCATGCTTGTGTCACAAAGCCATGCAATTGACTATTTCAGATACTCATATACATCATCCTGATGATTCTTCTGCAGTTTCTCATTCTTCCATGCCAGTTGCTACTGATGATCCTGAGCTAGAAGCATTAAAACAACAATTCACTCAGTTAATGTACAAGTATAATAAGGCTAAAGGAAAACTACCGCAGGATGATCATATTGCAGGCATCTCGTGCTCTGTTTTAGTTCTTAATTGTTTTGGTGCCAATGACTGGATTGTTGACACAGGGGCAACTGATCATATGTGGTCTAATTTGAATATTATGCATGATTTACATACCATTGACTACCCTGTTCATGTTTCCTTTCCAAATGGTACTAAGGTTTCAATCACACAAATTGGAAATGTTAGTCTAACACCTTCTTTACATATTCATAATGTATTTTATGTTCCATCATTTCACTATAATCTATTATCTGTAAGTAGAATTGCTCAGGATTCCAATCTTACTATGATATTCTCACCAAATCACTGCATTATCCAGGACAAACACCAGATGAAGGTGTTGGCTACTGATAAGATGCAAGGAGGTCTTTATCAGTTCACTTTTCCAGCTTCCCAGCTCTTCAATACGACAAGCAATATTACTGGATTTCTCTGGCATCAAAGATTAGGCCATGCATCCTCTCTGCTAAAAAATATTACTGATGGAGCTAAAAGTTTGTCACATGTTTGTCCCAATAAATGCTATGTTTTTCCATTGGCAAAACAGCATAAAATTCTATTTCCTTCTACTAGTTCTGTTACTACAGCTCCTTTTCAACTAGTTCACGTAGATGTTTGGGGTCCATATAGGGTTCCAACTGTGAATGGTTATTGTTACTTTTTTACTGTGGTTGATGATTTCACCAGATCCACTTGGACTCACTTGTTGACAACTAAGCAACATGTAATAAAAATTTTGCAAAATTTCATTTCTTATGTGCATACTCAGTTTAATTCTTCTGTTAAAGCCTTGCGAAGTGTTAATGGTGGTGAATTTTTTAAAACTCTTTCGAATACCTATTTTTCTGAACAAGGTATAATCCATCAAAGTTCATACTCTCAAACCCCACAGAAAAATGGATTAATAGAAAGTAAACATAAACATTTACTTGAAATCACTAGGGCTTTAAAATTCAAATCTAGAGTGTCTGCTTCATTTTGGGGTTATTGTTTGCTCACAACAACTTATTTTCTCAACAGATTACCTTCTCCAGTTATCAATAATGGCACACCTCATGAAATTTTATTCGGCAAACCTCCATATCAGCACCTTAAAGTTTTTGGATGTCTATGTTTTGCTTCCCACTCATAGTCCTAATAAATTACCCCCTCGAGCCATCCCAGCTTTTTTTCTTGGCTATCCTCGTACACAAAAGGGTTATAAACTTTTTAACATTCACACCAAACAATTTTTTGTTTCCAGGCATGTTGTATTTATGAGGATGTCTTCTCTTTTAAAGATAATCCTAATTTGTTAGGTCTTCATGATTTTCAACACAGAACTCTCTCATATGACACCACTACTTCTTGCATAGATGATAGTCCTTTCTTTCATTCTTCTTCTCCTGATGATTTTCCATCATCTTCAGTTCCATCTCCAGTTCCTGAACCTACTTCCACTGAAATTAATGTTCCTACAGACATTATTGTTCCCCCATCAAGAAATTCTCAGAGACTTAAAGTTCCTCCCAAATGGCACAATGATTATGTTATGCCTCACTCTAATCATGTTCATTCCAAATATGCTATTTCAAATTATATTTCATATAATGCTTTTACCCCTGCATATCAACATTTCTTATATAACTTGGCATTGATCAAAGAGCCAACAACCTATAATCAAGCTAAAAAGGATCCCAATTGGCACGAAGCCGTGAAAAAGGAAATCCAGGCCTTGGAAGCTAATCAAACATGGATTGTAACTCCATTACCATCACGTAAAGTTCCTGTGAGCTGCAAATGGATTTACAAAGTCAAATATCATGCTATGCTAATAGTACTGTAGAAAGATACAAGGCTAGACTAGTAGCCAAAGGTTATACACAAACAGAGGGTGAAGATTTTCATGACACTTTTGCTCCAGTAGCCAAAATGCCTGCAGTCAGGACTCATTTGGCTATCACTGCTATCAAGAACTGGAATTTACATCAACTTGATGTCAATAATGCATTCCTCCATGGCGATCTCCCTAAAGAGGTTTACATGGATTTACCACCTAGGTATGATACTCAAGGTCAGTCCAATTTAGTTTACAAATTGCAAAAATCCTTAGTATGGTTTGAAGCAAGCATCTAGGCAGTGGTTTCATAAGCTTCAAGAAGCTCTTTTAGCTGCTGGATATGTTCAATCTCTCTCAGATTATTCGTTGTTTACCAAGCATGATCAAGATCATTTCACTGTAGTACTTGTCTATGTCTATGTCGATGTCGATGATATCTTGGTTGCTGGTGATCATCTCCCCACCATTGAAGCTCTCAATCTTTTCTGGGCATCAAATTCAGCATCAAAAATTTAGGTCCTTACCCAAATTCAGCATTAAACTTAGGTCTAGAAGTTGCAAGATCTGAGGCTGATATTTTTCTTAACCAAAGGAAATATGCTCTTGATCTTTTAATACTGCAGATACGACAGATTGCAAGCCTTTGTCCTTACCCATGGTTCAAAATACTAAGTTTAATGCTTCTGGTCCTTTCCATGATCCTTCTCTTTATAGGGCTTTAATTGGAAAACTTGTATATCTCACCATTACCAGGCCTGATATAGCTTATTCTGTTCAAACTCTTAGTCAATTTATGCAGGCTCCTACTCTTGTTCATTTTCAAGCAACCCAGCGAATTCTTAGATATATCAAGGCTACAATAGATTAAGGGATTTTATTGTCAGCCACTTCTTCTCTCACTTTGAATGCTTATTGTGATAGTGATTGGGGGGCATACCCCAACACTGGCAGATCAATCACAGGTTTTTGTATCAGACTTGGCGATTCTCTAATTTCATGGCAAGCTAAGAAACAATTTGTGGTTTCTTGATCTACTGCTGAGGCTGAATACCGTGCTTTAGCAACCACCACTTGTGAAGTTCTATGGTTTAAAGGTCTGTTGAAGGATTTTTCCATTGCTATAACTGAGCCTATCTCTATCTATTGTGACAATAAGGCAACAATTCACATTTCTGAAAATCTTGTACATCATGGAAGAACTAAACACATTGATTTGGATTACCATTTTATCCGGGAAGAGGTTACTATTGGCATCATTTCTCCAACTTTTATTTCTTCTGCTCATAAGTCGGCCTCGACATATTTACCAAGGCTTTCAAAGCAGAGATTGACAGGGCTGGTCACTTGATTTAGTCCAAGCTCAAGGCGATCAATACTTTCACCTTTAGTCTTGTCGGGGAGTGATGAAAGTATTATTGATTCAATCAAAAATCTGAAATGCAAGTCGGAAAATCCAAAAATGGGACATCAAAGGTCATTCTACCTAGAAGTGGTATAAATGCAGTAACTAGATGAAGACTGGCATCCAAGACTGACAAAAAGAGGAAGATGAGGATTACGAGTTTGAGTTAAGTGGACTCAAGTCTTGGAGTGATATGGTCAGCATCAGGAGGATGGAGGAGTGATTGACTAAACATTTTGTGCACTTAGTTTCATTTGATTATTCCGTTTTCAACTTAGAGTGTCAAACTATTTGGTTTTACTTAGTTTCCATGTTTTTATTTGATGATTTGTCTTAGTTATGTTATTCTACATACATAGAACTTAGAAGGAGGAAAGATAGTTATATCATTTTAAAACATGAAAATAGATACAGAATGTATATCGATAGGTTTATAGTCTCTATAAATAGAGTAAGAGATTCATTGTAACCGTAAGTTTTTTTGTAATATAGTTTTCTTCTCATCAATTCAGATATATTTAATGAGGCTTTTCATTCATTGACACTGGCACTAATTGTCCAAGCTCATTGTGATCAATCCTTTCTCACCTTTAAACTTGTGGGGGAGTCTTGAAATATTTTGATTCAACACAACAGTGCCAGGATCCATGTCAATAAAAAAGAGTGCATGACCCGCATACATTTCTGCAGTAACTATTGGCATCCAGACTAAAGAAATTAAAGCATCTATAAATAAGTGGACTCAAATACACAGGGTTGGCGTCAAAATGGGGTGATTTTCCAAATATGTATAACAGTGCCTTGTTGCTTATTCCGTGTATTCAGGAGAGCAGTCCCACGTGTTCTTATTCCGTGTATATGGAATTATTTAAAAGTTATCATTTTGGAAGAAGAAATGTAGCCTTAGATCATAACTAACATGTATAGATACAGAATGTATATTCCCAGTATGCTACTCAAAGAATGTATTTAACAAACTAAGCTGAAATTAATTGGTATAAAACATGTTCCAAATCAGTTCTTTGAGCTAAAATATAATGCAATATTCAAGAACAAATTAAAACTTCGAATTGAAAAATCAACAATCTTACAGAACAGAGTTCAATCTCTTCTACAGAACAAAAACAGAAATTCTAATAATCAATCAAAACATAGTAATAATCAACAAATACTGGATAAAATATAAATGATATTGAAAAAGAGAGATATCAAAGAAGATCTACTAGCTCGGAGAATAGAATACCTATGGATTGAAACAGAAGCATGGAAGGTAAGAAATCC
Source organism: Panax quinquefolius (assembly GCA_020205615.1). Classification (NCBI taxonomy): domain Eukaryota; kingdom Viridiplantae; phylum Streptophyta; class Magnoliopsida; order Apiales; family Araliaceae; genus Panax; species Panax quinquefolius. The sequence goes on along the minus strand of CM035160.1, from coordinate 22,404,957 downwards.
AGGTCCTTCCTTCCATGGCGATGAGTAATAAATAATAAAGTAGTTGTATAAGGGAAAAGCATTGATTCGCTCCTTCTTCTTCATCTTCTTCTTCCTTTTCTATCCTTCCACCTGGAAGTAAGCAAGTGGGTCGTTGACAATACGACATCGTGTGGCTGTCGTTGCGGAGACTTCACTAAAAGGATCATTTAATATTTATTTATACTAATTAAGTGTCGCGAAGCACGTGTTTGTTTTCAAATAACATAATTTTTAATTTCTTATTATTTTACATATAATAATTATAAATTATTTTTAAAAATTTTACAAATTAATTTATTATTTTTATTATATTGTATACAAACTTTTCTAAAAAATACAAAATAATATGATTAATAAGCTAAATGGATCTTATAATGAATAAAATTATTGTAGATTACTAAGTTACTATTATGATAAAAATTGAAACTAAAATTTAATCATGCTTTTAATTTATTTTGATAAACATAATAAGTTTTTTATACTAATTATTATTTAGTCATAATATTTTTTATATATATTTTTATATATTTTTTATTTAGTAATAGAATTGTAGTAAAATAATGAGTTACTATTATGATTTTTAGTTTTAAAATTAGTTAACTAAATTTTAATCACTAATATATAATTTCAAATTGATTTTATAATATTAATTAATTAAAGAACTCTTATATGAAATAAAATTAATAATTGAAGTTTAATTATTAATATATTTATAATATATAAAATATATTTTTAATATTAACTATTATTTATTAAGGATATTTTTTTATATTTTCAATGTATAATTATTTAGGGTTTAAAGTTGAGTGAAAGCCTAAAAAAATATGTTTCCTACTTTCTTTCTCCTTTTTATTTTGCACATTAAAAAATACTTTAATTGTAGTTAAAGTTTAGGCCTATTTAAAATAAATTAAAGCCTAAAAAAATACTTTTCCACCTTTCTTTTCCTTCTTTATTTGCACATTAAAAAGTATTTTAATTGTAGTTAAATTTTAGACTTATTTAAAATAAATTAAATTAAAGAAATTTTAAAAAATATTTTAATAATAATTAAATTCTAAACTTATACTAAAAATAAAAATAAAAAAATTATGTTTTGTCATATTATATGTGTGTATATTCTACTATATTTTAAATGATAAATGACAAAAAACAAAAATGAAGAAAAAGATTACTAAAAGGACCGATTTGTTAGAAAAGGTGATTCCCTCATGATGAGGGAACCTACTCGCCCACTTCCTTTTTCCTCCTCCTTTCCCGTGACTCCTTTTTCCCCTTTATTCCTCTTCGTGTTCCCTCCCTTCTTGTCCTCCTCCTCCTCTCATTTCCTATATAAAGGAATGCGCAGAATGAAGAAAAATAAATTCTCTCCTGAAAATTCTCCGAAGGTTTCTCCATCTTTCTCTTTGTTTCTCTCTAAATATTATTAGAGCAATTATAAGAGTATCTTTATACACTCTGTTAAAATTTTATAACACGTTATCAAAGACGAAGCTTCTAACCAACCCGAGACGGTAAAATTAAATTCTTGCAATTTATTATTATACTGCCGGTTGGTCTATGCCACCAATAATATAATTTTATTCTTATAATTACATTTAAATTCTGTTATTTACAATGGTACCATCTATCCTTGTTGATCTTACAAGACTTGGTGGGAACCTTTTTACCGCTTATTAAATTATGGGAATAACCTGTATATGTGAAATATCATATACCTGGTGAATAATCATTTGTATTCATTTCTTATTAAATTGTTGGAATAACTCAGATACGCTTGACTACCCTATACATAGTGAAATTCTTACATTATTCCATTCTTTATTATTACATTGGAACATCCTCATCTTGTGCGCGAATTTCGCCGACACGGTTCCGTTATTTATTATTCATCGGATCCTCACATGCGTGCGTTTACGTATGACTGGTTCCATTCTTTATTATTCGTTGGAATAATCATACATACATCTAACTACCGTGACATCTGGGTGAAGATCCATTTGCATTATACTAATAACATAAATATAAGAATATTTATATTTGCATTTTATCACCACTTGAGGTCGTGACGTAGTTTATTTTTCTATATCATACATGCAATTATTTATTATTTTAATAAATAATAAAATTGTGTTTTAACCTGAATAGATGGCAAACATGACAAAAATAGATTTTTCTATTTTAAAATCTCTAGAGACAACTATTTGGCTTGGACACTTGATGCAAAATTGCACCTTAGTGCAAATGAGTTAGAAAAGACCATTGAATCGAAATACTGGCTACTTGACACAAAATGCAAAAGCCATAATTTTCTTCGTCACCATATTGATGAAGGATTAAAGACTAAGTATTTAACGATCAAAGATCCTTTGTCTTTATGGACACAATTGAAGGAAAGATTTGACCACCAAAAATTGGTTGTTCTCCCTAATACCAAATTTGAGTGGCTTAATTTAAGGCTACAAGATTACAAATCAATTACTGGAATATAGTTCCAATGTTTATAGAATAACCTCTACTTTGGCTTTGTGCGGAGATCCGGTTTAAAAAACCCAATGTTAGAGAAAACACTCTCAACTTTTCATCCCACCAACATGATTCATCATGAACAATATGTATGAGTAAGTTTACAAAATTCAGGTGACTTATTGTCTATCCTCCGGTTGCGAGAAAAAATAATAATGAATCAGAGTTGAAAAACCATCAAATACTGACGCGGTGCTAATATTAATAAAGACGTCATTCCAGCAGAATAAATGTGACAATAGATGGTCATATAAAAAGAAGCCTTGGGGACGAAAAAGAATAAACAAGGCCATCATAACAACAAATTCCAAAACCACGACAATCCAGGCCACCAGAAGTGGCAAGTGTGCCGGTCGGGGTAAAAATAAAGAAAATGCAAAGACCGATAAAGAACAAATCGGATGTTTGTTTTAGGTGTGGGATGAAAGGGCATTGTCACGTGCTGTGCGTGACGCCGAGGCATCTGGTTAATTTATTCCAGAGTCTCAAAAGAACAAAGTAATGGAGATGAAACAAACTTTGTTAATCATCAATTGAATATTGTTGATGTTCCACCAATGACCAACATTGAGGAAAAGGTTGTTGATATTCATCGAACCTTCTCGAAAGTATCTTTTGGGATATCGTTTAATTTCTTGTTTAAATTAAACACCTGCCGCATATATAATATTATTAGTTTTCATTCTATATGTGGTATGTGTTTCTCATGAATAAAATTATATTTGAAATGTAACTTTTCTTATTTATGTTTTATATGTGTGTCGACCATTTTAATGGATATGGAGGATATATGTTTAGCGAACAAAGGCAACAACTCATACAATCCTTCGAAGTGAGAAATATTTTTCACAACTGATCAAAGCTAATGGAAATGTAGGAACTATCTCTGGCACATCAAATTTAATCGAGAAATTTGGAAAAGCTAGTTTCTTGCTACCAAATGAGACACAAGTTTTTCTCAAAGATGCTCTATATTCTAGTAAATCAAGAAGAAATTTGCTTAGTTTTAAAGATATTCGACTGAATGGTTTTCACATTGAAACAACCAATGAAAATAATAATGAATATTTTCTCATTACTTCTACTATTTCTGGAAAAAAGAATATCTTAGAAAAACTTCATTCAATTTCTTCTGGATTATATACTATGAAAATTAGAGCAATTGAGTCTCATACTGTTATGATTCCAAAAAATTATAGATCCCAAATCCTTTATGCTTTGGCATGAAAGACTCGGTCATTCAGGTACTTCTATGATGCGTCGTATTATTGAAAATTCTACTGGTCATCCTCTCAAAGATAAAAGGGTTTTTCCTAGTAGTGAATTTCCTTGTGCTGCGTGTTCTCGAGGAAAATTAATTGTTCGACCATCACCAGTAAAAGTTTATAAAGAAGCCCCAAAATTCCTAGGGAGAATTCAAGGAGACATTTGTGGAGCTATTCAACCATTGTCTGGCCCATTTCGATATTTTATGATTTTAATAGATGCTTCAACTAGATGGTTTCATGTTTGTCTTCTCTCTTCTCAAAACTTCTTGCTCAAATAATCAAGTTACGGGCTCAGTTCCCGGATCATCCAATCAAGTCAATTCGACTTGATAACGCAGCTGAATTTTCATCAATGACTTTTAATGATTTTTGCATGACTATTGGAATTTTCATTGAGCATTCTGTTCCTCATATTCATACACAAAATGGCTTAGCTGAATCTTTAATAAAAAGACTTCAACTAATTGCACGACCATTAAATGTTAAGGGCTAACTTACCTACCTCAGTTTGGGGTCATGCAATTCTTCATGCTGCAGCCATCATTCGAGTAAGACCAACGGCTCTTCATAAATTTTCTCCTCGACAGTTAGTTCTTGGACAGATACCCAACATATCACACTTTCGAGTTTTTGGAAGTGCAGTATATGTTCCAATTGCACCTCCACAAAGAACTAAGATGGGAGCCCAACGAAGAATAAGTATTTATGTTAGTTTTGATTCTCCTTCTATTATCAGATATCTTGAACCTTTAACTGGAGATGTTTTTACTGCACATTATGTAGATTGTCATTTTGATGAATCTGTATTTCCAACATTAGGAGGAGGGAAAGTTTTAAATAAAAAACCCTCTGAAATATCATGGAATGCATCAGATTTAAATTCACTTGATCCTCATACAGGACAATGTGAAATTGAAGTTCAAAGAATCATTCATTTACAAAATATTGCAAATCAAATGCCAGATGCATTTAATGATGCTAGAAAAGTGATAAAGTCACATACACCTGCAGTGAATACTCCAGCAAGGATAGAAATACCTATTGAAAAATCAATTCCTGGAGATTTGACGAATAAGGTAATAGAAAAATCTAAACCACGCCAGAAGCGTGGAAGACAGATTGGTGCAAAAGACACTGTACCACGAAAATCAAAAGCAAAGAAGGGAATCCCAAAAGGAATACCCGCTCCAGAAGTAGCACTTATTCCAAGAGTGGGAATAGCCCCAGAAGAGGTTCAAAATCTCAGTGAAGGGATAAGAGATGAACACCGAGAGATCTCAATAAATTATATACATGATGATAAAATATGGGATTAAAGCAAAGTCATGATTGATGACATATTTTCCTTCTCTATAGCATCAGATATTACTTTGATTCCTGACACGGATCCTGAACCACAAAACGTGGAAGAGTGTCGGAAAAGAAAAGATTGGCCAAAATGGAAAGATGCTATTCAAACTGAGCTACAATCTCTATTGAAAGAGAAGTATTTGGACCAAGATGGTCAAACACCATTGGGTGTAATCCCATTGAAATAAATGGGTATTTGTACGAAAGCAAAATGAGAAAAATAAAATTGTGAGATACAAAGCCCGACTTGTAGCTCAAGGGTTTTCACAAAAACCTGGTATTGATTATCAGGATACATACTCTCCAGTAATGGATGGAGTCACTTTTCGTTTTCTGATAGGTATGACAACCATGGAAGGTTTGGAAATACGTCTGATGGATGTTGTAACAGCATACCTATATGGCTCACTTGACAGTGAGATTTACATGAGAATCATTGAAGGATTGAAAATGGCTGAAACACAATGGCCCCGTCACATATATTCAATCAAGTTACAACGCTCATTGTATGGGTTGAAACAGTCTGGTCGTATGTGGTATAATCGACTTAGTGATTATTTAATAAAAGATGGATATATAAATGATCAAGTATGTCCATGTGTTTTTATTAAGAAATCACAAAGTGAATTTTCCATTATTACTGTATATGTGGATGATTTGAATCTTATAGGTACTCCTGAAGAACTCACAAGAACTGCTACTTATTTAAAAGATGAATTTGAAATGAAAGATCTTGGAAAAACAAAATTTTGTTTGGGAATACAAGTGGAGCATTTAGCATTTGGAATTTTTGTTCATCAATCCACATATGCTGAAAAGATTCTCAGTCGTTTTCATATGGATAAAGCTCATCCTTTGACTACCCCGATGGTTGTTCGATCTTTAGAAGTTGATAAAGATCCATTTCTACTTTTAGAAAGTGGGGAAGAAGTTCTTGAACCCGAAGTTCCATACCTAAGTGCAATAGGTGCTCTTTATGTATCTTGCAAACCGTATATAACGACACGATATTACTTTTTTTTGTAAACTTGTTAGCAAGATACAGTTCTTCTGCGACTAAGAGACATTGGGATGGGATCAAACACATTTTGAGATACCTCCGTGGAAGTATAGATCTTGGGTTATTTTATCCAAGAAATTCAACGTCGCAATTGGTTGGATATGCCGATGTAGGATATTTATCAGATCCACATAATGGAAGATCACAAACAAAGTTATGTATTTACATATCAGACACCTGCCTATATCCCTGAAATCCACAAAACAACCCATGACGCCTACATCTTCAAATCACTCGAGATTCTCGCTATACATGAAATGCAAGCGGAGAGTGTCTTTGGTTGAGATCAATTATTCAAAGATATTCAAAAGTTATGTGGATTACCAACAATCAAAGACATTCCTACAATTACATGAGGATAACGCCGCATTTATTGCTTCAACTTAAAGGAGGGTACATCAAGGGAGATAGAACAAAGCACATTTCACTTAAATTCTTTTTCACACATGAGCTACAAAAGAAGGGTGATATAAATATGCATCAAATTCGATCATGTGATAATCTAGCTGACTTATTCACAAAGTCGCTACCAAATGCAACGTTTGCAAAACTTCGGAAAAATATCGGAATGTGTCGACTGAAAGACTTATGACAACATTTCATCAAGAAGTAATGAATTTCTTTTGAGGGGAAGACTATACTCTTTTTCCTTAGTCACGGTTTTTATCCCAATGGGTTTTTCCTGACAAGGTTTTAACGAGGCAGTCAAATTAAAAGATATTTATGTAAAAGATATGTACTCTTTTTTTCTCTTCGTTAAGTTTTTTTTCACCGGTTTTCTTATGAAGGTTTTTAATGAGACATAATCTTTCATCATAGGGAATCGGGGGAAGTGTTAGAAAAGGTGATTCCCTGCCGATGAGGAACCTACTACTCGCCCTTTTTCCTCCTCCTTTTCCCGTGACTCCCTTTTCCCCTTTATTCCCTTTTCGTGTTCCCTCCCTTCTTGTCCTCCTCCTCCTCTCATTTCCTATATAAAGGGAATCCAGAATGAAGAAAAGAATAAGAATTCTCTCTGAAAATTCTCTGAAGGTTTCTCCATCTTTCTCTCTTGCTTCTCTTTAAATATTATTAGAGCAATTATAAGAGTATCTTTATACACTCTGTTAAAATTTTATAACACGATTACAAATATTTTTTTTCTAAGCTAAAAGTGAGAGACCTGTTTTATTTATAAATTAATTTTATTTTATGTATGTAAAGATTTATAGATGGCACACTCAAATTGAATTTCCAAATAATGTTAATTTTATTAAATTCGGTGATATTAATTTATTAGCTTTACGATTAAATTAATTATTAACTAAATGATGTCATGTCATGAGATGTCATCATCAAATAAAAAGAAAAGTATATTAAATAGACAAATAATCTAGCTGCGTGCAAACTAATGAATAATGATGCTTTGATTTTTATTTTTTTTATTTTTTATTTTTAAATAATTATGTCAATTTTGTATAAGTTTCTTAAATATGTCAATGCTCTATTAGGCATATGTTACAAGTTGGTGTTTAATTACATCTTAATGTATCTGAATAGTATATCTCTTAATGTATTTTAACCACTCACATATTTGTATTAAGAGGTCATCTGAATAGTATAGACTCATATTTGTATCTTGCCTATTTAGAGTACCTCTTAATACAAAGATATGGGTAATGGGTTGTTAAGATGCAGTAGGTTGCTAAGATGCATTAAGATATAATCAAACACCATATAAGCCATGTGAACGTTCCTTTTTGTCGGTTCACCAAATCTTATTTAATTTTCTTAATTATTTCTTTCAAATAATATGCACAATTTTATTAAAGATTTAAAAAAGTTAATTCTTCAAACTTTGTTCAACCTACTTTTTCTTTTTCCTTAGCAGCTATATTATGTCAAAGGAGGGATATTAAAAACTGAAAAAGAATTTGTCTTGTGCTTGTTTTATCTATTCTCTTTTTCTTTACTCTCAAATTTCAAAAGAGGCAGGGGATATCTACAATAAAATCTCAAAACAATTATAACAGAGGCAAACTTTAAATTTTTTATTAAGAGCGAGCTCTAGTTGTACACTTTGAGGCCCTCTTCATTATTAATTATTATATATGGAACACTAACAAAAATAGAGTCGTAACAAATTTTATATTTTTTTCTTTTATAGGTATAGGGATAGGGGTAGAAATAAAATTTTATAAACGTAAGGAATCAGATTTATGAAAAAGTTTAATTTAGAGGGGTCAAAAAAAACTTAAACTACTACCACATCAGCCATTCACTTTTCAAAAAAATCCGTTCCTCTTCAAAAAGATCCGAATCCTTCTACGTGCATGCATGGAATAAATCAAAATTCAGAATCCACCTTATAATTTTAATTATTTTAGTTTCACATTTCCCATGGAATAAATAAGTAATTCAGCAATGAATCCCATTATAATTTTAATTATTTTTGTGTTTAGTGTTTATCTCTTCCTGTGCATGTGCATGACATAAAAGCTTGAGCTTGAGCTAATTTCCAAAAATGTAATGGAAAAATATCCTCCCGCAATTACTTTGAATATCTTCAAAAATCCGGCATACACTTTTTCTCATTCATTAATGAAAAAATGTAAAACAAATAAATTTAAAATCAAATCTCTCTCTCTTGAGGGCTAAGTAAAAGTAAAATGAGGTGGTAAATGTTCAGTTATTTCAATCACCTCAAAGATTTTATCTATATTGATAAATTTGAATACAATCCAACACCTAAATCTATTTCAAAGTAGAAGTCTAAACCAAGAAACTAAGATTCAGTTACAAGCATTCTCACTCCAAAGTTGGTACACAAAAATATCAGTGTGTGAAAAAACCATATAAGATATCATAATGACACAGCCCAACACAATCATAAAAAGCAAATGCAGATCATACAGTGTAAAATACAGACGGGCATATTTAAGTAAGATCGTCCTCCTCTAGCTCCTTTGCCTTCAGCGATTCCTTCACTCTCAATAAGAGGGTTGTCTTCCAAGCGTCCTATGGAGCAAAAATGAGAGGCAGCAAAAGGTTTAGGAGATTTTATGGTTGGGAAATTAAAAAAATAGAAGTCGAAGAAAATTGCAAACCGGAGAATGCATCATAAATATCACTTGAAGAAAAAAAGAAGAGAAAGAGTTTGAGACAAGCTTGAAATAGAAACTTCAACATACCAATTGTGTCATGCTATCAAATTCCTTTACAGCATCAGTAAACTTGGCAACATCCTCCTCATCAATTGCAGCGGCCAATTCCTGCCACAACAAAGGAAAGTGACATAATAAGCGGTAGTTTGTCAGTCGCATTGAAATAAAGATGCATTACAACTTTGTAAACATTTATGCAAGAAACAGATGACGTATTATGCAGTTGACTGATGCAATAGAAATATGCATATCACAATGCAATGGAAAAGATTTGAAATGGACACCATCAAATCCACTTCAGAACAACCAGATAGTGAAAATCACAATTTCACAAGAATAAGAAGGGCGGACGGGATGGGGATGGGGATGGGGACGGGGACGGGGACGGGGATGGGGGGAGAGGGAAAATCAGATGGAAAACCAATGACAATTTTGCAATCCACAACATACCGCAAGCAATCTGTACTCACGCGTTCCTGAAAAAGTAGGATCCAGCTCCTGCAAATGCAAAATCCACTCAATATTTGACCCATTAGATATAAGTTTAAAACGTTTGCTAGAGTAAAAACTGAACCTGATATCGATCCAAAGCATTTGTAATTGCAACAACATCGCATTTACATAGTTGGCAAATTCCAGCATTAAGAAGATGGCCTTTAACTCCATACTTCAACAAGTTATTGTTTAGTGATTGTCGTGCTATCTCCTCATATATGTCGATCGCTCGCTGATAACTGGAAAAATATTGTGATACTATTAGTTACCAAGCAACAAATTGTTCATTTATTTTCAACACTTTGCATCAAAGAAAAGCTACTCCTCTGTCCCAAATAAAAGTGAACTCCTTTAAAACAGGTACATGTTAAGGAGGAGAATAATAATTACTTTACTTTCACTTGAAATCCTTAAAAAAGAGAGTGAATTTTGGAATTTGGACGGAATGCACTCTCTTATTTTGGGAGATCCACAAAGGAAGGGAATTCATTTAATTTAGGATGGAGGGAGTAGAGTAGTGTAATTCCAACTAAATAACAAAGTTATGTAATATAGGTCTAGAAAGGTATAGAAATATGTATTGATAAGAGAACATATCCAGGCATGGAATCGGTAGAAGCGTGCACAACTAAAGCAAAATTCTTTAACTCTCAAACCAATTCATAATTCAGGTCTGAAAAAATAATGATGAATTACAATGCTTAAATATAAAACCTAAATTTAGAGAATAAGTAAAAATCCTGATATCTACGTTACACCAACTCGGATGAAGTGTCTAGTTGGATATAGTATTTTGAAGAGTCCGATACGAGTACTCAATTTTTCCACTAAAACAAAGTGTCTAGTACCCATACCCCCTTGTCCGAGTGTCGAAAACGTGTATTTTAGGACAAAATGTAGTTCGTGTAGCATAGCCTAATATAAAGGAAATTAATCCTAATCATAATTTACTACTATCTTTAGACTTAATCTAATCTAAATATAATAGCATTATTAATCAACTATTTATCTATAATTTACAACACAAAATAATAAATAAATAATTTCTTTATATTCTTCTTCCGCTCCGCATCATTATGGATTTATAATGTCTATCTGACTTGAGGGGTTTAAAGAAAATGATTTACGATAATGAATTATTAATACTCTGTTTTGGAACTAATGTGACTTGCAAGACAAACAAAATCAAGAAAAGAATATTTTTCAAATGCAAGTTGGCAGCTTGCATAATCAGAAAGAAGGGCAGCCAACAGAATTATCACTGAAAAAGGAACAGAAGAAGATTTATACATTCTCCAACGAAATTCTACATGATATTATATCAACAAGTGTCTCAAAAAACCGACATACTTCAGTTTGATACATTTAGAAATGGACAAAACATAAAGATCTGTAGAAAAATTTGTGGGTCCATACTACATGCATAGAGTATTGCATATATGTAGAATAAACAAACTGCATAATGGGCAGGAATAATACACTAAATGATATCATTGACATTCTGCCACTACTTTAAACGCAGAGCAAAACAGGTTTAAACAGGCAACGGACCTGCACCGTAGAATAAATTTACAACTTGGAGCTTTCAAAAGTTATATGTACGAAAAATAATTTACAACAGACTTACTGTTCTAGTTGAGCAGCAAATTGAGCGACTTTCTGCTTGCATTGATTTGCAGAAGTTGATACATCTTCGCTTTGAAAAAGATCAGCTGCTTTATCATAGAAATGAATAGCCTGCTCCAAACTTTGTTCTTGCTCAAATATTTCGGCAATTTCCTGCATGTACAATAGGCAATTAATCAAAATTACTCTCTTTGATAATTGGTATCATCCCATGCAAAGGTCTCAAGTGTATTCTACGTCAGTTCCCTTTATAAAAACCAAATTATTAAGAACTTCAAAAGGAGCAGAACCTGAACCAAAATAGTAACCAGAAAGCCCCCTAAAGCGAGGAAAGAAAACCCAACAAAACCCTTACCAGGGAACGGCCACTAAATAATAAGCATGTACACCCACTAGACACAAGGGAAACAAGAAACTATTGAAGTGCAAAAAATCCAGAAATGCAAAACATGGAATCCAAGGAAAAGTGCCCAAAACAAAAGCACATAATCAGCAACACCAAGTTGTTCATTTACAGATATCCATAACAAAACTTGGGATGTGACAAAGTTACTTTTCTTCACCAAGACTCGATCCAAAAGCCAACTCCCGTACTATCTCCAACCAAAAAAGACAGCATGTTTCCTGAACTCCTACCATCAGCACATGATTAACTTCCAAAGCCTGGAATTCTACAGTTTGAGGAAATACCAAAGACATTGGAGAAGAAGAATTTGGGAGTGCAAGAATATAGCAAATATGGATGCAAGTGATGACTTTCAATATTCTTTCAAATTAAGACATAATATTGTTAAGCTAGTATAGACTGTACCTTATAATATCTTGCTGACATACCAAGCCTTCCAATCTCCAAAAACAAGTTTACTGCTTGTTCTAGGCATGTTACTGATTCTGCAATGCTCCAATGTGTAAGTAAAGATTTTTTTTTACAGTTATGTAATAGTGTAAGCAAAGATAATTTTGTGTATAAAAGTAATAAAATAAATTTATAAATTCCTGAATACTGCTTCCTTATAAGAACTTTGCTAAGATTAAAATACCAAAAAAACTAATATTAACAAATTATCAAATTCTTGAATGTGTATAACTAATATTAATTGAATAAAAGCAATTTATCAGCTATGATCAAACCATTCATCACCTCAGAAACATAGGAGTAACTAAGTGATTCACTGATACTCTTACGTGCTAAACGCATAAAGTCAAGTAACTACTAAATCTATGCATTTGTTTTGTTATAGCTAAAACTAAAATATTAATAGGACTGCTTGGTAGGAACATGGACAAGAAGATGATTATTCCGCTGAAGAACCATGTATCTCGATTGGTGTAGGCATGGCACAGCCCAGTTCTAGCCTCGAAAACCTAGGAGTAATCAAATGCTGATACTCTTACGTGCTAACCGCATAAAATCAAGTAAACACTAAATCTATACATCTGTTATGCTATAGCTAAAAGTAACATATGAACAGGACCGCCTAATTTCTGAATGGAAGAGATCGACAGAAAAATCATATAAGAAGCTTAACAGATTAGAACCTTTAGTATTTGTCTTCTTATAGCAATGGGCAGCGTAAGCATAAGCATTAGCAGCTTCATGTTTGCTATCCAACTGTAACCACAAAAGGATAAGTGTTTTTTTAAGCCTTTAGTACAATACGATTTTGAAACACACTGAAAAAAAGACAAGGAAAGGAGGGGAGCATCTATAACAATCAAGATCAAGCACTTACCTTTATATGACATTGTGCCAACTTAACATACACAGCTCCAGCTTGATCCCCTGAGAAATATGTCATGATTAGCAAGTAGTAACTGCTATCTCATGCAAAGAGGTTTTGGAGAATCTAAATTTTCAAAGTAAGCTGATCCGACTCGCATGCTCTTCTGAATAAGGTTGTGATTGGGGTACTGATTGAAAGTAATAACATAAAGCATGTAATAACAAGTCATAAAGATTACTTAGAGCAACTAAGTAATTGGGTTAATATGACTAATATATAATAGCTGGAAAGTAAATTAAAAAAAAGTCCTTTCGATTTAAGTAGTTTTTTAAAAAGTGTAGTTTAGATTGGATTTCAGCATAGAGAGTGTCATAGTTAGATTATTGGGAATCAAATTATCTAGGACATAACAGAGTTTAAGTAATTTTCCTTGAAGATATTATAGTCACCCTCTAAAAACTTCTGGATCATTCCTATTTAAGAAACAATCTGATTAAAATTTATTCATATAAGCTGCAACAAAGACAACAATACCAGTTTAGTTTAAGTTATTAGTTATAATTAGCACAATTAAGCAGCAACAAGAGCAACCTATATATCTTACAACTCAGCAGACAAGGAAGCAATTGATAACAAAAATAAAACTGTAAGAAACACTTTTAAAGAACACTTGCACTTAAACCTATTTTAAAATGCGAACTCATGTCTCCCATTACTAGTTGCCAAAAATTAACTAAATATGAACAAGTTAGATCAATAATCACTTTATAGAAACTGACAATCAAGTTTCAATGATTTAATTTGCATAACTTTATCATATTTGTTTGACTCCCCCCACAACTTTCTCTCTTTAGAATAACAGAGATGGCTCTTCTTCAGCCTACCCTGGATTTGCAGGAATTGGCCAAGTCACATGACGGCCGAACTATTTTTGGGCTTTTCAAGTGTATGGGCTGTTCGTCAAGCACTAGTTATTTCTTTTAACTCTAAGATGCATTCCCAGTTTATACATGTTCAAACTGAGTCTATGACCTCTTTTAAGAAGTCCTGTGCAAGAGATTGGTGATCGGAATTTGCTCCATGACTGTTGCAGCTTGCATTGTGAGAGTTCATCCGTCGGCTTTTCTTAGAGAGGCTAACCGAACAACAGATATTTGACAAAAGCAGCAGCTGATAGAGCTAATACGAATGCAATGTGGATATACTACTGATCCTTTATTAAACAAAGTCCCTCTACTATTCAATAAAAGAAACTATTCCCTTGCACAATCCACTCCCATCAAAATGCAACATATCAAACAACTTAAATACTTAAGTGGAAAGTCACACCAACCCATAGATTGATCAAACAATCCGATCAGAGAACAGATTCCACAAATTCAATGCAACATCAAATCCAAATAAACCCTAATTCATATCATAATTAGTCATCTAACAGCATAAAAAAATACAAGTTTTCAACAGCATCGCAATAATCAGTCAATCAAAGACTCAAAACATAAATAAATATAAAGATGATCATAATTACAGGATTTGGCGAGTTTGTAGCAATTGGCAGACTTTTCAAACAATTCAGCGGCATCGTCGAAATTAGAACCATACCACCGACCAAGCTTTTTCTCTGCTTTCTTCTCGAAATCTTCCCCTTTCGCTATCTGATCACCCATTTCCGAGTCTCCTTCACAAGTTGTGTGTTTGCCTTGCAGAAATGGTAAATTGAAAAAATAGAGGAGGTGACGTCAAAAAAAGGTGTGGAAATGTTACAATTGCCAGCGTCGAATATTCCAACGCACCAAATGAAAAGGCCCACTTTCTACAAACTAAAAAGGTTGACTGGGTTTTGGGTTTGATTTGGATCATTTAGCCCCAATTCTAAATGGTTGGCTAAATCTGGATCCGGTTACAGTAAATAATCAATCGATTAATACAATCTGATATTGAAGTTAAAATAGAATCTTCCATCTTTCGATATCAACATTATATTAATTAATTGATCAAAATTTACTTAATACTAACTACTCCCGCTAAATCCAAATCCAATTCATTCATAATTTTTAAATATTGAATACTACACTCCTTTAAAGTATAAATAAAATAAGATTTAATAATTATTTAAGTTGGAGTAGTTTTTATTAAGAGTTTGTTTGAAACAGTAATTAATTGAGTTGATCTAAATTTATTATATTACATAAATATGATCAAAATTGACTAGTTTATCTTACAAGTAACAATCATACAATTTTTAGCAACTTGATTTGTTTTACTGTAATACTCTCACATGCATCGGATAAAAATTAGAGAGCATCCAATTCAATAGATATAGTTAAAAGAAAATTTGTTGGTTTGGTTTTAAATGTATATCACAACATTCATGCCTTGTCATGGCTTATTAGTTACTAGTTGTGTTCTGTGTCTTCGGCATTAGGACGGTGGGATTTATCTCAAACTTTGGACGGCCTAGATGATTTATTAGAATGAGCAAAAAATTCAAAAGCAGTTGTATTTTGTTAGATAGATTGGAGGCCCACGTGGTGTTACACTATATAACATTCTTTAAAATGTTTTTTTATATGTTAGAATTTTTAATAGGTTTTCTTGATTTATTCATGTAATTAATATTTTTATGACTATCTTAGATATTTATGGTATTATTTTAGATAAATTAATTTTAATCGTCCATTAGATTTGATTATAACCATTGATTGTATAACTCAAATCTTTTTTCAAGATAGAGGTAGTAATAAATATTATTATATTTTCTTTTATTTAATATTGTACAAAAACAAAACCAACTGTATACTAAAAAATGTAATCAAATTCATAAACATTCTAAATTTTGACATATACTCAAGAAAATTTAACATATAAAAATCATAATATGAAACAAATGTTACGTTTGGATTGGAGTAATGAATGTAGGAATGGAACTACTCCTTCATATGAAATGAAAAATATTGTGTTTGGTTGCGATTGGAATGAAAAAAATTGTGTTTGATTCCTTGGGGGAGGAAGAACATATGGAATAACTCATTCCAGTTAGAATAAAATGAACCATTTCATTCTTCATTCCATTAATTTAATCCAAACGTAGCATAAGAATTCAAATAATAACTTTTGATGTTAAACACAAAAGTAAACTATCAACATACTCGATCACTCTAATTAGAATAACTCCACTAAAAATTTAATTTAAATTATTTAATATTTGTATCACTTATCCAAAAATATGTGTTAATTAAACTAAATTAGTTATTTTATAAGTTACCAACAATTTGAATGAGATAGTCTTAATTACAAATAAAACTATAATTAAAATGTATGGTATTAAAAAAAAAGATAATTAAACATATATATTTGATAACATACAAGGGTAAATATGTAACTTTATATTTTTAATCAATCTCTAAAATCTTTCAGAGGTATTAATTTTTACTTAAAAAACTAGAAGGAATATGAATGTTATTATAATTATTTAGTGAGAGTGTCACTGTATTTTACTCAAAAATTTATAAACTTGACTTAAAAAATCAAAAAAATTAACGATAGAAATCGTCAACTAAAGAATAGTGCAAATTCAAGTTCTCAAATTAATTAGCGATTCATTCTCGCTATCTATGGTTAACGGTAAATTGTAACAAATTAAGTTTTTATCTATGGTTAAGTGTAAACTCTAACAAACTAAGGGGGGTGTATTTAATTAAGATTTTTAAATACTTTTAAATATTTTAAAAGTTTAGTTGTATTCAATCAAGACTTTTAAAGAGTTTATAAAAGTTTAGTGGTATTCAATTACAACTTTTTTAATGTCTTTAAAAATTAGGTGGTATTGAATTAAGATTTTTATAAAGTCTATAAAAGTATTTTGGTATTCAAAAAGTCATAAATTTTAAAGATTTCTATCAAATGGTAGACTTTGACAGACTTTAGAAGAAAATTATAACTATCAACCTATATCCAAAGTCTTATCTTATCAGTAAAGATTTCTAAAGACATCCAAATAAACACAAAGGTGGATAAAACTAGTTATTAATTGGACTTTTTCTTTTATTGGGTCAAATTAGTTATTTATTTTATATGGACTAATAAATATTAATATGTGATGGATAAATAATTTGATAAAATTTTGGCCATAAAAATAATTGGATTTATTATAATAAGAGAATTAACAAGATATATTAATAAGTAAACAAATAACTAGACCTAATCTGAATTAGTGAGGGAAAAAGCAACCGTTCGAAAGCTTCCAATAGAAAGAGGGAAAAAATTTGTTCAACAAAAATGAGATAAAATTATGATACAAATGTATGTAACTCTCATGTTGCCTCGACCACAACCTTACAATGGTACTTTACATAAAAGTATAGTCAAAGACTGTTTTAGAAACTAAAATCTTTGGGAAGTGCTCAAGGAAACCTTCGTACATGGGAGGTCATGCGCGTCAGGTTATAATAGATATCATATGGCCACGTAATTATCATTGGTTGATCTAATAGACCCCAAAGAAAAATGAGAAGATTACTATCATCTTCTTTCCAATGGTGAGTCTTCTCGATATATAACTATCTCCACTGCCTCCAAGTGAATATTATATTTTAAATCAACTCCAAGATCATATAGTAGTGCTCAGTAGATATACTCAAAGAAGTGGATGCGCACAACCCTCGCCTTATGATAACACGAGGTTGTATGTCATTAGACATCTTGTATGATAGTGGCAAAACACCCTTCAAAGTCAGGTTCACCTCACCCTATTTGATTCACCAAATATAACTATTAAATGTTATATAGAATACAACACACTTTTCTATACTGCTTAAGGAGAACCTCCACAAATTTAGAGACCACTGCTTCTATTCCTCTCGTTATCCCCGCCGACCCCCAACACTCTTACTAAGCAACACTCTTATTACCCGAAAGGAATTGTGAAGCGAAGCAAGGGTGAGCACAACTAGCTTCAAGAAAGAATATCATGACTAAAGATAATTAAATTATCAATAGCTTTCATCAATAATAAATCAGAGATTTAGAACATATGGTAGATGATAAAACTTTTCAACCATAGTTGCAGTGGAACGAGCAATCCATTAGAAGAGTCAAATAGACCATAAGGTCTATTATTTTCTTTATGTTAAAAGTCCACCAATAATATTTTATCCATGTAAAATAAATCAATGAGCTTCTCGCCCACAATCATATGAATAACTCATAATCATAATTGTGGTTCTAAATTCCTCTTCGCAACTAGGACGAAGATAATTCCCATCACCTATCTTCACCTGAAACATCAAAAATCATGGTTATACCAAATCAGAATTTCTGCTCATAATCATACTAATAAATTCATCTTTGCACCACTACCAAAGATATTCATTAACAATTCATCTTTGCACTACATGCCAAAGACATACAACCGTATTTTTTAGAAGAGTCAAGTAGAACGATATCTACTATCTTCTACGCATTAAAAGTGTATAATAAATATTTTATCGCCGAGACTCACAAATAAATAATCCACATTATCGAATCACCCCTCGCACTACGGGCAAGGATATTCGTTAATATCACATCCATGAATTTATATTTCATCGCTTGAGACTCAAATTTCGATAATCAATCCATATCATCAATTATCCATGCACTACTGCCCAAGGATATTCGTTAATATCACGACCACGAATTATTCATGCACTACTACGGGCTAAAGATAATCGTGTTTTTCATCAACTCATCCCCGATCACGCCATAAAATAATTCATCTTTGCACCTCGGTAAAGAGAATCCATAGCCATAATCATACCAAAAATACACATCAATGCACTACTGGCCAATGAGGACTTTTTCATTAAGTATCACAACCACAAATTATCCATGCACTACGGCCAAAGATAATCGTGTTTTTATCAATCGGTCTTGATCATGCTATAAAATAATTCATCTTTGCACACTTGGTCAAGAGAATCCATAGCCATAATCATACCAAAAATTATTCATCAATGCACTACGGCCAACGAGGAGGACTTTTTCCACATCATTTGCAACATTACTACCCATGATTATACCGAATAATCCTCGGTAATAATCATACCAAGTCCATCTATGCACTTTCTGTGCCACATATGACTTTCAAATAATATAAATATGAGGATGATGACAATATTATAAGCATTAATCAAACTAAATCAAGGATAAATATTAAAGATTTTAAATTTATCCAAACATTATCAATCACATAATAAAATCATAATCTAATAATCATTAATACTATAACAATATTTTAATCACTTCTTAAACTTATAAACAATTACATTTAATTGTTTACACTTTTTTCCAAATAATGCATTTAATCATTCAAAATTGTCACTCATAAGATTTCATCACCAATAATCAAATTACTCATCAAAAATCTGCATATACCTTATATAGGATTTTCAAACCATAAAATCCTATTTATCAATTCTTCAACTCCACATAACATATTTAACTCACCGTAGCTAAACTATTTTCATGAAAAATACTAAATCAGTCCCAAAAATTATTCTTTTCTAGGATTTAGCAGAATATAGTCCCATCTTGAATATATATTTTTCTCAGAAATTTTAAAATTTATTTACTATTTTTAATATGGATAAAACTGCCGAATATTTAGACATTTATCATAAATTCTACTTTTGTCCAAAAATTCCGATATTTACAGGGTATACTCCTGTTATATACATGTACTCTCAATAAAAATTTTACCAAATTTGGAGTTAACCACAAGGAGTTATAAGAGTTTACTTTTAAAATAGTTTTTTCCCATAAAATTCATAACTCTTAATCTATACATCCAAAAATCGCCATTTTTGACACAATTTAGAAAACTAATTAAATTATCATTTCAAATTTTTCCTGAATTTTTGAGGGTCAGAAAAATTATGAATTTGCCCCTGGCAGAAACCCCTTTTTAATGAAAATACTATTCGTATGAATACGAAGGATCATTCACCATGCATTAAGTAATCCATATGGCAGTGTTATTCCAAATGTAATAATAAAGAATGGAATAATGTAAGATTCACCATGCGTGCGATAGATCGCAATCGAGTTTATTCCCAATGTAATAATAAATAATGGAACCAAGTGTCCCGCCAGAACGCATGCATGTGATATTCCAACGAATAATAAATAATGGAATCAGTCCAAAGATAAATGCACGCGAGATGTGATATTCCTTCCGGGATAATAAAGAACGGAATATTAAAAGAATTTCACCATGTATGCGGTAATTAGCATACAAACAAAGTTATTACAACATAATAATAAAGAATGGAATAATGTAAGAATTTCACCAAGTATAGGGTAGTCACATGATATACGAAAGTTATTCTAACAGTAATAATAATAATATAATATCCTTTACGAAGTACGATAATTATATCCCTACCTTAAATAGAAAAGTATTCCGAATCGGTAGGGGGGAATATACTTGAAAAAAACTTGCACTACGCCAAAGCTTTCTTAAACTCTAAAGAAATACGCTCAAGATTATAGAAGAAGAACTCTCTATAATTTCTCTCTCTAGAGTTTCAGTGAATTAAATAAGAAATAATGAAGGAATGAGCTTCTATTTATAGAAAAATGGATCGCGATAGTAATTAACTCATGAACTAGTCCAAATTGATTTACTTTAATTTGACGGTCCATATTTAAAGCAAAATCTTTTAAATAAAATATAATATATTATATTTATAATATAATAAAACGAATAACTTTATAAAAGATTTTACTATGCAAACACTATGCATAATAAAATATAATATATTCTAATTATTTGTCTAATAAAATAGATAACTTTATAAAAGTATTCTGCTTTTATATAAAAAAGATTTTTTTACTATGCAAAACACTATGCACAATAGAATATAATATATTATATTTATAGAATAACTTTATAAAAGTATCCTGTTTTATATAAAAGCTTTTACATTTTTTATTACATTAATAATACCAATAAAACAAAACCGAGTAACTTATCACATAAGCATCAATAATCAATACCGTGCTATTTACCAAAATAGAAAAAAAATTAATACTTTTATTTCATAAAATTCGGGGTCTCACAATCACCCCTCCTTATAAAATTTCGCCCTCGAAATTTACGTACGTACCTGATATTCGAAGAGATAAAAATACCTTGCTTTCTTTTCGGATTGTACCTTCCCTGTTATATCCTCTCAGATCATGATTTTTCCATTATTCATCTCCTCGTATTTTAGATATCATTCTAGAATATATCTTCAAAACAAAGGTTAATTGACATATCATAATTTGTCAACTTATCAAGTAAACAATTTCACTTTAGGTAAGTCACACACTAAATAAGTATATAACTCGCCTCTCCCTCCTAGTTCTGTACTCTTATCTCCGCCAAATGACCATATCCCTAAGCTCGATACCAACCGCGACGCCCCCAAAATTAGGTATACATCACCCATTCGAGTCGCTTGAACATGGTACAAAAATTTAAATACAACTTCATTTATATAATCTGTTGAAATATCAGATAGAATACGACCACCACGCTAAATGTGAGTTTTAATACAAATATATATAACTCTCATGGTGCCTCACCACAACCTTACAATGGTACTTTACATAAAAGTATAGTCAAAAATTGCTTTTAAACTAAAATCTTTAGGAAGTGCTCAAGAAACCTTCGTATACGTGGGAGGCCATGCGTCTAGGGTTATAATAGATATCATATGGCCACGTAATTATCATTGGTTGATTCAATAGACTCCAAAGAAAAACGAGAAGATTACTATCATCTTCTTTCCAATGGTGAGTCTTCTCTCTTATATAACTATCTCTCTCTCTCGTCTCCAAGTGAATATTATATTTTAAATCATCTCCAAGATCATATAGGTAGTGCCCAGAGATACTCTCGCAAAAGTGGATGCGCACAACCCCGTCTTATGATAACACGAGGTTGTATGCCATTAGACATCTTGTATGATAGTGGCAAAACACCTTTCCAAATTTGGGTTCACCTCACCCTATTTGATTCACCAAATATAACTACTAAATGTTGTATAGAACACAACACACTTTTTCTATACTTTGCTTAAGGAGGACCTCCATAGCTAGAGAGACCACTGCTCTATTCCCCTCATTATCCCCGCTTCGACCGCAAGACTCTTATTACCCGAAAGGAATTGTGAAAGCGTAAAGGGTGAGCACAACTAGCCCAAGAAAGAATATCATGACTAAAGATAATTAAATTATCAATAGCTTTCATCAATAATAAATCAAAGATTTAGAACATATGGTAGATGATAAAACTTTTTAACCATAGTTGCAGCGTGAACGAAGCAATCCATTAGAAGAGTCAAATAGACCATAAGGTCTATTATCTTCTTTATGTTAAAAGTCCACCAATAATGTTTTATCCATGTAAAATAAATCAATAGCCTCATCCACAATCATATGAATAACTCATAATCATAATTGTGGTTCTAAATTCTCTTTCGCAACTAGGGACGAAGATAATTCCCATCACCTATCTTCACCTGAAACATCAAAAATCATGGTTATACCAAATCAGAATTCCTGCTCATAATCATACTAATAAATTCATCTTTGCACCACGGCCAAAGATATTCATTAACAATTCATCTTTGCACTACATGCCAAAGACATACAACTGTATTTTAGAAGATTCAAGTAGAACATGATATCAACTATCTTTTACGCATTAAAAGTGTATAATAAATATTTTATCGCCAAGACTCAGCTTAATAAATAATCCACATCATCGAATCACCCCTGCACTATGGCCAAGGATATTCGTTAATATCACATCCATGAATTTATATTTCATCGCTGAGACTCACCGATAATCAATCCATATCACTTTGAATTATCCATGCACTACAATTAAGGATATTCGTTAATATCACGACCACGAATTATCCATGCACTACGGGCTAAAGATAATCGTGTTTTCATCAACGGTCCTGATCATGCCATAAAATAATTCATCTTTGCACCCTTGGCCAAAGAGAATCCATAGCCATAATCATACCAAAAACTGTCCATCAATGCACTACGGGCCAATGAGAACTTTTTCATTAGTATCACAACCACAAATTATCCATGCACTACGGGCCAATGATAATCGTGTTTTTATCAACGGTCCTGATCATGCTATAAAATAATTCATCATTGCACCCTTGGCCGAAGAGAATCCATAGCCATAATCATACCAAAAATTGTCCATCAATGCACTACGGGCCAATGAGGACTTTTTCCACATCATTTGAAACATTACGGTCATAATTATACCGAATAATTCATGGTCATAATCATACCAAGTCCATCTATGCACTACAGGCCACAGATGACTTTCAACATAATATAAATATGAGGATGATGACAATATTATGAGCATTAATCAAACTAAATCAATGATAAATATTAAAGACTTTAAATTTATCCAAACATTATCAATCACTTAATAAAATCATAATCTAATACTGTTAATACTATAACAATATTTTAATCACTTCTTAAACTTATAAATAATTACATTTAATTGTTTACACTTTTCCAAATAATGCATTTAATCATTCAAAAATGACATACTCATAAGATTTTATCACTAATAATCAAATTACTCATAAAAAATCTGCATATACCTTATATAGGATTTCCAAACCATAAAATCCTATTTACCAATTCTTCAACTCCACATAACATATTTAACTCACCGTAGCTAAACTATTTTCATGAAAAATACCCAATCAGTCCCAAAAATTATTCTTTTCTAGGATTTAGCAGAATATAGTCCCATCTTGAACATATATTTTTCTTAGAATTTTTTAAATTTATTTACTATTTTTCATATATATAAAACTGCCGAATATTTAGACATTTATCATAAATTTTCCTTTTGTCCAAAAATTTCGATATTTACAGGGTATACTCCTGTTATATACATGTACTCCCAATAAAAATTTCACCAATTTTGGAGTTAACCACATGGAGTTATAAGAGTTTACTTTTAAAATAGTCTTTTCCCATAAAATCCATAACTCATAATCTATACATCCAAAAATCGTCATTTTTCGACACAATTTAGAAAACTCATTAAATTATCATTTTAAATTTTTCCAGAATTTTTTAGGGTCAGAAAAATTACGAATCTGCCCCTTGCAGAAACCCCTTTTTAATGAAAATGCTATTCGTTTGAATACGAAGGATTATTCACCATGCATGTGGTAATCCACATAGATGAGTTATTCAATGTAATAATAAAGAATGGAATAATGAAAGATTCACCATGCGTATGATAGATCAGACCGCAGTAAAATGCAGTTATTCCCAATGTAATAATAAATAATGGAACCGGTCCCACGTAAACGCATGCAGACGATATATTCGGATATTAAAGCGAATAATAAATAATGGAACCAGTCCCAAATATAAACGCATACAGAAAGATATTCAAGCGGGATAATAAAGAACGAAATATTAAAAGAATTTCACCATGTATGCGGTACTTCGCATAAACAGGTTATTCCAACATAATAATAAAGAGTGGAATAACGTAAGAATTTCACCAAGTATAGGGTAGTCATGTGATACAAGTTATTCCAACGTAATAATAAATAATAATAATAATAATATCCTTTACTGATAGTATTCGACAATTATATCCCTACCTTAAAAAAAAAAAGTATTCCAATCGGTAGAGGCGGAATATACTTGAAGAAAACTTGCACTATACGCTTCAAAGCTTTCTTAAACTCTAAAGAAATACGCTTTACGATTATAGAAGAAGAACTCTCTCTATAGTTTCTCTCTCAGAGTTTCAAAGAATTAAGTAGAAATAATGAAGGAATGAACTTCTATTTATAGAAAAATGGATCGCATAGTAACTAACTCATGAACTATCCAGATTGATTTACTTTAATTTGACTATCCATATTTAAAGCAAAATTTTTAAATAAAATATAATATATTCTATTTATAATCTAATAAAATGAATAACTTTATAAAAAAGATTTTACTATGCAAACACTATGCATAATAAAAAATATAATATATTCTAATTATTGTCTAATAAAATAGATAACTTTATAAAAGTATTCTGCTTTATATAAAAAGATTTTACTATACAAAACACTATGCACAATAGAATATAATATATTATATTTATAGAATAATTTTATAAAATATTATTTTAAGAAGAATATAACACCCTTTACCTCAAAATATCAATACTTACGATGGAATATCGGTATAAAATTTGAAGGAAACTTGCAGACCGATGAATAGAAACTCACAAAGTATCTAAATACTCACAAAATACACTCAATAATCTAGAGAGAAAGAGAGAAAGCTTATGTTTACGGTGTGATTTTCAATTCTAACTTAGCCTACATTTATAGGAAAATGTTAGCAGACTTGACCCTTTCAAACCTTTGATGGCTTTACTGCTACTATTCCCACCCACCACATTTGAAATAAAATTCAGCACATTTCTTCACCAACCACAAGTGGGGCCCACTCAATTCTAAATTTTCCACCAAAATGCTAAATTCAATACTTTAATAATTTCTCAAACCAAATCACCTCTTAAAATTCATAACAAATCATACGTTCATTTTAACGGTTCAAAATTTGTGGACATATACTCAACTTATATATGTATAACATATCCAAAATTACAATGATCCAACGGTTTGGATTAAAAATTATAACTCACGCAATATATCTAAAAAACACTGGTTTAATTTTTTAATACCTTCATTCCAACAAAAATACTGATAAAACACCTCAACATTAACTCTTTCATTTTTAACCACAATAAATATATCCACATAAAATAAATATTTTCTTATCATATGAATCAATAATTAATTATTCACAAATAATATTATAGAATCGCATTTATGACAACCAAAGTTCCTGTGAGAGAGGGGCTTTCGATAAGAATTTCTCCTTCTTGTGCGCAAATTAGGTGACCAAACCTCTCCTTGATGAACTTTATAGACATTGCCAATAATGCTATCTAATAATATTATTCAAATAATATGAATTATTGATCTGATAATGGGAAATACTGTGCAGTGACAATTATTGAAACAACAATAATATAAAATATCAACGCAACAATTATTGAATCAATAAAATAAAATATTGAATAAGAATTCTCTGTAACAATTATTGAGTAGTGCCTTCTTACGTAAGGATCAATAATTCATCAATCATCGTGCATCCACGCCAGTATTATTGTATTTTAACCACCGGGTATTCCAACAAAGTTAATTGGTAATAACTACGCCAGTTATTTATAACAACTCAAACTTGTCGTTTTCTTCATCCAATAATTATTACATTATGGGGCCCACAATGATGATACTGGCCGCATTTAATATTCCCAAAAACAAGAATATTCCACGACCAAATGAATATTCCCCGACAACAATGATTATTTAATAACCACTTGCATATTTTACAAAATTTGCACATTTCACCCATAACAAGAGAATTATATCAAATTAATACCTTATTATTCCCAATAATAATTAGAGGAAATTCAATTTTATTTATAATAATTTGGGGTCTTACAACCTCCCCTCCTTATGAAATTTCGTCCTCGAAATTGACATATGTACCTGGTGTTTCGAAAAGGTGAGGATACCTCGCTTTCATTTCTGATTCCAACTCCCAGGTCATTTCTTCAATAGCATGGTTTCTCCACAAAACCTTAACTTGTGGTATAACCTTGGTGCGTAGGACATGCTTTTTCTTATCCAAGATCTTAACAGGTACTTCTTCGTACGTTAAATCTTTGGCTATCTCGTCTGGTTCTAACGCAATAATATGGTTCGGGTCTTTCACATATTTACGAAGCATGGATATGTGAAAAACATTATGAACACGAGACATACTTGGAGATAATGCGAGTCTATAGGCCACATTTCCTATTCGGTCAAGAATCTCAAATGGACTAACAAATCGTAGATTGAGTTTTCCTCTCTTTCCAAATCTTGTAACTCCTTCCATGGAGCAACACGTAACAATACATGATCTCCAATATTAAACTCCACGTCCTTTCTATGAAGATCGGCAAGATAACTCTTTTGTCGATCTTGTGAGGTTTGAATCGTTGTCGATCATTTGGATCTTTTACGTAGTCGTGCGTACTAATTACGGTCCCAACAACGTTGCTTCTCCCACCTCGTCCCAAAGATAATCGAGAACGACACTTTCGTCCATACAACGCCTCAAATGGAGCCATTACCTATACTTGCTTGATAACTGTTGTTGTAGGAGAATTCCACCGATGGCAAGTACTTATCCCAACTTCCTTTAAAATCTTGGACACAAAGTCTTAATAGATCTTGAGGGTTTTGAATAGTCCTCTCTCGATTGTCCGTCCATTTTGAGGATGGTATCTTAATCAATCGTAAATCCGTGCCCATAGCTTTACGTAAGCTAACCCAAAATCGTGAAGTGAATCTTGGGTCACGATCCGAAACTATGGATACTGGCATGCCATGCAATCTCACAATCTCATTCACGTATATACTAGCAAGACGTTCAAGGGAATAAATCTCACGTATCGGCAAGAAATGGGCAGACTTGGTTAATCTATCAACAATAACCCAAATAACATCTATGCCTTGAGAAACTTTGGGAAGACACATGCTTGAAATCCATAGTAATGTGTTCCCATTTCCATTTCGGAATCTCAAGTGGTTGTAATGGACCCTTTGGCACTTGATGCTCCGCCTTTACACGTTGACAAGTTAAACACCTCGAGATAAATTCCGTGATCTCTCTCTTCATATTGTTCCACCAAAATGTATGTCAAATATCATGATACATTTTGGTACTCCCAGGATGGACTGCAAACGGTGTGTTGTGTGCCTCCATCATGATTTATGCTTCAAGTCAGAATCGTTAGGAACACAAAGTCTGGATTTGAATCTAAGTATTCCTTCTTCATCGATTCTTGCTTCTGGAATAGCATCTTCTTGCACTTTTTTCTTCATACGCATCAGCTCTATGTCCGTAGCTTGAGCAGCTTTAACTTTATCGATTAAAGTCGGTTCTACTCGTATATTCACCATCATCATGTGGGTCCCTGGAGTCTTTAATTCTACCTCCATCCTTTGCAAGTCATACTGAAATGGGCCTTTACATTGACAATATCGCACTTCGTACTGCGTATGATCTTCTACTCAATGCGTCAGCTACTACGTTTGTTTTTCCAGGATGATATTGAATAGTGTGATCGTAATCTTTCAATAGTTCAAGCCAACGTCGTTGCCACATGTTGTGTTCTTTTTGGGTGAAGAAATATTTGAGGCTTTTATGGTTCGTATAAATCTCCACTTTCTCCCCATACAAGTAGTGTCTCCAAATTTTCAACGAATCACGATCGCCTTAACTCTAGATCATGAGTAGGATAATTCCTCTCATATTCTTTGAGTTGTCGTGAGGCATAGACTATGACTTTCCCATGTTGCATGAGAACGCATCCAAAACCTTTGCCTGAAGCATCGCTGTATAAAACAAATCCATCCGTACCTGATGGTATTGCCAGAACAGGTGCCAAAATGAGTCTCCTCTTGAGCTCTTGGAAACTCTTCTCACATTCCTCGCTCCATACGAATTTTGTATCTTTCCGAGTCAGCTGAGTTAACGGAGTAGCGATTCGAGAAAATCCTTCCATGAATCTCCGATAATAACCACTAAGCCCGAAAAGCTACGCGACTTGGGCCACCGACTTTGGTTGCTCCCAACTTTGTCTTCGCTTGAATCTTTCTTTGGGTCAACAGATACTCTATGTTTTGACACCACGTGCCCAAGGAATGCTACTTCCTTAAGCCAGAACTCACATTTCTTCAGCTTGGCATAAAGCTTGTTTTCACGAAGCCTTTCAAGTATCAACTTCAAATGGTGCTCATGATTTTCACGGCTTTTGGAAAAGATGAGGATGTCATCAATAAAGACAACAACAAACTGATCCAAATATTCCTTGAATACACGGTTCATCATATCCATGAAAGCAGCAGGAGCATTAGTCAATCCAAAAGACATGACTAAGAATTCATAATGCCCGTCATGCAAGGTTACAAGGCGCTTTGGAATATCCTCAGTTTTAATCTTCAACTGATGATATCAAGAACGAAGATTGATCTTTGAAAAGAATTGTGCTCCTTGCAACTGGTCGAACAGGTCATCAATGCGAGGTAGCGGATACCTATTCTTGATGGTGACATGGTTTAATTCTCGGTAGTCAATACAAAGTCGCATACTCTCGCCTTTCTTCTTCTGAATAAAAAACAGGAGCACCCTAAGGAGATGTACTAGGATGAATGAAACCTATGTCTAACAATTCCTGTAGTTGGACTTTTAACTCCTGAAGTTCAATAGGAGCCATTCGATATGGGGTTTTAGAAATGGGTTTTGTACCCGGCTCAAGGTCAATAAAGAATTCAACATCACATTCTGGGGGTAGATCGGGAAGTTCTTCAGGAAATACATCAGGAAATTCTCTAACAACAGAAATATTATTCAAATCTGACTTGTCTTTGTTCAAATCCATAACATGGGCTAAGAAAGCTTGACATCCGTTTTTCAATAAACGAATAGCTTTATGGCTTGATATGATAGTGACTGATTTTAGTGGTTTAGTTGTTTAAATTCGTATGACAGGTTGGTTAGGAATATGAAAACTAACAACCTTACGAAAATAATCAATTTTGGCATGATGAGTGGTTAACCAATCAATTCCTAAAATCACATCAAAAGCAAGTATCTTTAAAGAGATAAGATCAACAGGTAATGTGATAGTGCCAACTTGGATTATGCAAGATTTATAAACTGTGGATGTAACGAAAGTTTCACCCAACGGAGTCTCCATTGATAAATCAAAGTCTAATTTCTCCGGAGTCAAGTTTAAACGTTGAGCACAAGCAGGAGAGATAAAAGAATGGGTAGAACCGGTATCTAGTAAGGTATAAACTTCGCAAGAGTTCAAGATTATCTTACCCGTAATCACCTCGTTTGGGTTCCTCGCGTTTTGGCCAGTCACGACAAACGCTCTTCCAGGAACCACTGATTTCGACTTATCCGGGACAGCCCTTGGAGTCACCATCCCCGTTAAACTTGGTTTTGCTATAGAACAATCCCGAGCTATGTGGCCTTCCTTTCCACAGTTGTAACATACCTTGGATTGTTGTGGACAGTTTGGGCTGATGTGTCCCTCTTTCCCGCATTTGTAACATATGTCGTTCTCCTCCCCTAGAAACAGTTGGTGTTGACGTCTTTACGCTATCATTGTTGTACCTTCTCCTTTTGAAATCACCTCCCGACTCGCTCCTTCTATTATCACGGCCACGATTACGACCAGAGTGGTTACCGCTTTTGTCTAAATGCTTTCCTTCCCTCTGGTTGTCATTTCTCCAGATAATGGCCGCCACCGGTATTGACCACAGTTGTGTTCCCTCGGTTGAACATACTCATTATCTCGCTTTCTAATAATTGAGCCCTATTTACAACATCCGAATATAAAAAATTTATGAGACATAAGATATTGTCGAATCTCTGCTTTAGACCTCTCAGAAACATCCTCGTCATTCGTTCCTCATTTTCGACCAAATGAGGTGCAAACCTGGATAACTCTGCAAACTTCGCCTCGTACTGGGACACCGTCATGTTGTTTTATTCCAGTCTGATAAACTCCACCTCCTTCACATGAAAAATACTTTCAAGAAAGTACTTGTCATTGAATAGTTTCTGAAATGTTTCCCAAGACTTGTTGAGTGCGGCTGGCTAGGTACGCTTCACAGACTCCCACCAGTAGTCTACCTCATCGCGGAACATAAAGGTGGCAAATGGAACTTTTTGTTCCTCCTTGCATCCCAAGACATCGAATATCTTGGTAATTTGCTTGACCCACGTTTCCTCCATGATCGGATCCGGCTTTCCCTTAAATTCTAGTGGTCCCAACTCTTTGAACTGCTTGGCTGTGACAAGCCGCGCATTGCTAGCATTTCCACCCGTATTCTGTGCACGAGTTTCCCTCGTCTGGTTTTGCATCAAATGCAAAAAACTTCTGAACATCCCATCATTCATCATTTGTTCGGTAGTGTTGTTTACAGGAGGATTATTGCCTTCCTATTGCACGTTCTCTTGGTTTGTAACTAAAGGTTGTTCCACAGTCTCATACACTCCATTGTTAATGTTCTCAGCAACCATTCTTAAATACTGCCATAAAACAAGGGTTAATTAAACAAATTAACATATCACATAATATCCCTATTTTATGACTGACCAACAAATAAGCTTAGATAGGACACACTAGCGAAGGATTTACTCATCTCTCCCCTCCTAGTTCTATTCCCCGATCTCCGTCAGAGACCATATCCCTAAGCTTTGATACCAACTATGACGCCCCCAAAATAGGTATACAACACCAATTCTGAGTCGCCAAATACATGGTACAGAAAATAAACTACAACTTCAATAATACAATTATCGTGCAAAATACGACAACACATACTGTGAGTTTAAATACAATTATTGTCTTGTAGACAATATCCACACTCAAATAAGTCCTCATTACAATTATTCAAACACTATTTTACAGAAATAGTGAGGACTGCTAAAACATCTTTCTAGAACCATCACTCCGTACCCCGACTAGTTCCTGCTATGTTATCACCTCCTGAGAAAAATGGAACAAAAAGGAAAATGGTGAGCTCAACTAGCCCAGTAAAGAATATTATGACTAAGATAATATACAACAAATTATTGTTAGTCTTCAACAGGAAAAAATCTGATAAAATATAATAGACAACAAGTTTTAGATCAACAACTGCAGTGAAAACAACAATCCATTAGAAGAGTCAAGTAGAGAAAGAATTCTACTATCTTCTAAGATTTAAAAGTCCATCATCAATATTTTATCCTCAGAATAACAATCAATATACATCTTTAATCAATATTCATCTTTGCACTACATGCCAAAGATATTCATTTATATCACCAATTGGTCATGTTCATCTCAACACTGCTCATCTTTGCACTACGGCCAAAGATATTCATCGATTAATCATTCATCTTTGCACTACAGCCAAAGATATTCATAATATCATCATTTAGGACCGAGGATGATGAAAAATATTTTAAAGAAAACGAATCCAAATGAGACGTAAGGGACAAATAGTAAGGATTCAGATATAACAGGTTTATCCAAGATCAATAATACTCCATAATAACCAATTTTGAAGCAAAATTTAAGAATAAAGATCAAAACATGGATACAATCAAAGATAGTAACCATAATAAACATCTTGGACAAAAGAAGAAAATTTTATTTTTCTATGAATAGTCTTCGATAAGTGAATAGTCTGTATTATCGTGAATAATCTCAGTATCGTGAATAGTAACCCCACACAAAAAGTTCCAAATTTGATAAAAGTTCATACCAACATTTCGGTATAATGATATTGAAAAAATATCATTTTAAGAAGAATATAACACCCCTTTACCTCAAAATATCAATACTTACGATCGAAATATCGGTATATAATTTGAAGGAAACTTGCACCGATGAATAGAAACTCACAAAGTATCTAAATACTCACAAAATACACTCAATAATCTAGAGAGAAAAGAAAGCTTATGTTTACGGTGTGATTTTCAATTCTAACTTAGCCTCATTTATAGGAAAATGTTAGCGAGACTTGACACAAGTAACTGATGGATTTACCTGCTACTATTCCCACCCACCACGTTTGAAATAAAATTCAGCATATTTCTTCACCAACCACAAGTGGGACCCACTCAATTCTAGAATTTTTCACCAAAATGCTAAATTCGGATACCTCAACAATTTTTGAACCAGTCACCTCTTAAAATTCATAACAAATCATACGTTCATTTTTAACGGTTCAAAATTTGTGGACATATACTCAACTTATATATGTATAACACATCCAAAAATTACAACGATCCAACGGTCGGATTAAAAATTATAACTCATGAATATATCTCAAAAACATTTGTTTAATTTTTAATACCTTCATTCAAACAAAATAACGATAAAACACCTCAACATTAACTCTTTCATTTTTAACCACAATAAATATATCCAACATTTATATCCACATAAAATAAATATTTCCTTATCATATGAATCAATAATTAATTATTCACAAATAATATTACTGAATCACATTTATAATGACGAATAGTTCCGAGAAAGAGGGGCTTTCCAATAAAATTTCTCCTTCTTTGGCGGCATGATTAGGTGACCAAACCTCTCCTTGATGAACTTTCTAGACATTGTCAATAATGCTATCTAATAATATTATTCAAATAATATGAATTATTGATCCGATAATGGGAAATCTCATGCGATGATAATTATTGAAACAACAATAATATAAAATATCAACGCAAACAAATTATTGAATCAATAAAATAAAATATTGAACAAACTCACCGTAACAATTATTGAGTAGTGCCTTCTTCACGTAAAGATCAATAATTCATCAATATCACAGATCCATCGCCATTCATGTATTTTAACCATCGGGTATTCCAATGGTGTTAACGGTAATAACTACGTCGTTATTTATAACAACTCAAACTTGTCATTTTCTTCATCCGGCGGTTATTACATTATGGGGCCCATGAATCATTTAGCTGTCATCTAATATTCCCAACAACAAGAATATTTCACGACTAAATGAATATTCCCCGACAACAATGATTATTTAATAACCACTTACATATTTTACAAAATTTATACATTTCACCCATAACAAGAGAATTATATCAAATTAATACCTTATTATTCCCAATAATAATTAGAGGAAATTCGATTTTATTTATAATAAGTTGGGGTCTTACAGAATACCCCTTACGAGTACAACAAATAATATCCCTTACCTTTGAAAGAAGAGTATTCCGACTGGTAGGGCGAGGATATACTCGAAGAAAACTTGTACTACGCTCGAAGCTTTTTTAAACTCTAAAGAAATACGCTCAAGATTATAGAAGAAGAACTCTCTCTACAGTTTCTCTCTCTAGAGTTTTAGTGAATTCGTAAGAAATAATGAATGAATGAGCTTCTATTTATAGAAGAATGGACTGCATAGTAACTAATTCTTGAACGGTCCAGATTGATTTACTTTTAATCGGACGGTCCATATTTAAAGCAAAATATTTTAAATAAAATATAATATACTCTATTTATAATCTAATAAAACGACTAACTTTATAAAAGTATTCTGTTTTATATAAAAAGATTTTACTATGCAGGCACTATGCAACACTATGCATAATAAAATATAATATATTCTAATTATTGTCTAATAAAACAAATAACTTTATAAAAGTATTCTGTTTTATATAAAAATATTTTACTATGCAAAACACTATGCATAATGTAAGACCCCGAAATTTTTTTAAATAAAAAGGAATTTTCTTTATTTATTATTTTGAAATAGTAAGGGTTGATTTGATTAATGTGGATAGTTAAGGGTTAAATACGCAAATATTTCAAAATAAGCAAGTGGTTATAAAATATTCATTTTTGTCGTGAATATTCGTTTGGTCGTGGAATATTCAAATCATTTGTGAATATTCGTATTTACTCTGCCAAGCAATGTGACCATGTGTGGGCCCCATAACGGAAAGCGATTGGATGAGGAAAACGACAAATATAAGTTGTTTAAAAATAACGGCGTAATTGTTACCGTTAATACTGTTGGAATACCCGATGGTTAAAACACACTAATACGCGTTGTTGAACAGTAGCACACGGTATTGCATCAATTATTGATTCTTACGTAAGAAGGCACTACTCAATAATTGTTACAGTAATTACTGTTCAATAGTTTATTTTATTGATTCAATAATTGTCATTGTATTTTATATTATTATTGTTTCAATAATTGTCAACGCAAGATTTTCCATTATCGATCAATAATTCATATTATTTGAATAATATTATTAGATAACATTATTGGCAATGTCTAGAAAGTTCTGTAAGGAGAGGTTTGGTCACCTAATCAACGGCGCCCGAAGAAGAGAGATCCTTATCTGAAAGCCCCTCTTTCCTGAAACCTGGTTATCATAATAATGTGATTCTCGTAATATTATTTGGGAATAATTAATTATTGATTTATATGATAAGAAAATATTTATTTGATATGGATATAAATGATGGATTTATTTATTATATGTGGTTATAATTGAAGGATTTAATGTTGAGGTGTTTTATCAAGATTTTTGTTTGAATGGAGGTATTAAAAATCAAATCAAAGATTTTTACGATATATTGCGTGAGTTATAATTTTTAATCTCGACCGCTGGATCGCTATGCATTTTTGGATATGTTATACATATATAAGTTGAGTATATGTCTACAAATTTTGAACCGTTAAAAATGAACGAATGATTTGTTATAAATTTTAAGAGGTGTTTGATTCTGAAAGTATGGTTATAATTGATTTTGGTGGAAAATTCTAGAATTGAGTGGGCCCCACTTGTGGTTGGTGAAAAAATGTGCTGAATTTTATTTCAAATGTGGTGGGTGGCAATAGTAGCGAGTAAAGCCATCGTGTAAAAGGTCAAGTCCGCTTTCTACGGCTAACATTTTCCTATAAATAGAGGCTAAGTTAGAATTGAAAATCACACCGTAAACAAAGTTTTCTCTTTCTCTCTCTATATTATTAAGCGTATTTTGTGAGTATTTAGATACTTTGAGAGTTGTTTGCTCAAAGATAAGTTTCATTCAAAGATCACTTCCGATCTTTCCTTCCGGCTTTGATTCTTTGAGGTAAGGGATGTTATTTTCTTCTCAAATGATATTATTTCTTCAATATCATTATCTTTGAAATATTGGTTGGAACTTTTATCAAATTTGGAACTTTTTCATGCGCCGGGTTACTATTCATGAGTTACTATTCACGAGTTACTATTCATGAGTTACTATTCACGAGTTACTATTCACGAGTACTATTCACGGAAGCGTGAAGATGTTTTTTGTGGAATTTCTATCTTTTGGCGTCGAGTTACTATTCACGATACTGGCCTTTATTCACGATACTGCACTATTCACGTGATCTGCACTATTCAATAAAAATAAAATTTCTTCTTTTCGTCTAAAACATCTATTCCGGATACTAGCTCGATTGTATCCATGTTTTGATTATTCTTGAATTTTACACCACTATAATTATTTTTGAGGTATTGTTGGACATGGATAAAACAAAGTACTAATCCTTAATCCTTAATCCTTGTCATTTTGTTTCACTAGATTCGTTCTTTAAAATATTTTCATCATCCTCGCCTTAAATGATGATATTATTGAATATCTTTGGCCCGTAGTGCAAAAGATGAATGATTTCAAGAATATCTTTGGCACAGTAGTGCAAAAGATGAACAGTGTTTAAATGAATACGACCGATCGATGAATATCTTTGGCCTTTAGTGCAAAGATGAACAGTGTTGAGATGAATACGACCGATTGATGAATATCTTTGGCTTCAGTAGTGCAAAGATGAATATTTGATTTGAGATGAATATTGATTGATGTTACAGGGATAAAATATTGATGATGGATCGTTAAATTCATAGATTATAGTAGATTTCATTCTCTACGTAACTCTTCTATGAATTATTATTTCACCGCGAATATTGATCTCGAAACTTGTTGTCTATTGTATTCTATCGATTTTTCCTGTGTCAAGACTAACGATAATTTGTTGTATATTATCTTAGTCATAATATTCTTTACCGGGCTAGTTGAGCTCACCCTTTTCCTTGTTGTTCCATTTTTCTTCTCGTGGAGGCGAGAATGTAGCGAGTACTAGTCTGGGTATGGAATGAAGGTTCTAGAGAGAGTTGTTTAGTAGTCCTCACCATTTTGTAAAATAATGTATCAATAATTATGATGGGGATTTATTTATGCGTGTGGATATTGTCTGTAAGACAATATTATATTTAAACTCACAATATATATTGTCGTATTTCACACGACATCGTATTATTGAAGTTGTAGTTTGCTTCTTGTACCATGTATTTGGCGACTCGAATGGGTGTTGTGTATACCTATTTTGGGGCGCCACATGAGTTGGTATCAAAGCTTAGGATATGATCTCTGGCGAGATCGAGAATAGAACTAGGAGGGAGAGACGAGTAAATCCTTCGCTAGTGTGTCCTACCTAAGCTTATTTGTTGGTTGGTCATAATATAGGGGTATTATGTGATTTGTTAATTTATTTAATTAACCTTGTTTTATGATAGTTTTTAAGAATGGTCACGAGAACGTTAACAATGGAGTGAATGAGATCGTGGAGACACCTGTTAATCGCCAACCAGGATAATGTGATGTCAGGCGAAGAAGGAATTAGAGATATCCATGTGGTGAGTGAAGAATTGATAGTTGCACCCGAGATAGTCGCAGAGGTAACAGCTGAGAGTGAGGAAGAAGAGGAAGAAGAGGTACCTGAAGAGAGTTTATTAGAGGTATTTTATGATCAAAATGTAGAATTACAAAATCGTATTCATGATTAGAAGAGCAGGCTGAAGAATTGCAGGCAGTCGTGGAGCAAAAGGATGCAACGATTCAAGCTTGTGTTACCCGATATGTGATGCTTGAACAGAAGCACTCTTTGGCAGAGTATAAGATGATAAAGTCGAATCGAAATGAAAGAAGAAATAACCGAACGAGTGAGAATGAGTGATGCGTGGGTAAAAGCCGCATCGCGCGTTGATATTATGGAAAGAGATGTCCAATCTAAAAGAGAAGATTTAACGATGACGGGAAGACGTCGGAGCGGCAAAGATCCATCATCAACAAATTCTAGGGAAGAGAACGATTGCCGCTTAGATGCTACAGATTTGGAGAGGAGGGACATATAAGGTCAAACTGCTCAAAGCCTTCCAAGGTATGCTATAATTGTGGAAAAGAAGGACATATCGCTCGAGATTATACGATATCGAAACCGATCCAAATGAGAATGGTGACTCAAAAGGATGTCCCGTAAAAGTCAAAGTCAACGGTTCTTGGAAGAAGCGTTTGTCGTGACCAATCAAAATGCGAGGAACCCGAACGTTAGCACTAGTTAGTTAATTATAAATTCTTGCTAAGTATATACCTTACTAGATATTGGTTCTACCCATTATTTTATCTCTCTTACTTTGCGCTCAACGCGTTTGAACTTGACTACGGAGAAATTAAACTTTGACCTATCTATGGAGACTCCATTAGGAGAAACTTTCATTACATCCGTTGTTTAAAAATCTTGCTTGATTCAAGTTGGCACTATCACATTACACCGTTAACCTTATTTCTATAGAGATATTTGCTTTTGATGTGATTTTAAGGTTAACTACTCATCATGCCAAATTGATTGCTTTTATAAGGTTGTTAGTTTTCATATTCCTAAGCAACCTCGTTATTCAATTCAAGCAATCAAACCATTGTAGTCAAACATTTTCATATCAAGCCATGAAGTCATTCGTTTATTACGGATGTCAAGTTTTCTTAGTCCATGTTATGGATTTGAATAAAGACACGCCGATTTGAATAATATTCTTGTTGTTATTGATTTTTCCCGCGTATTTCTGAAGAATTTCTTGGTTTACTCCCAAAACCCGATATTAAATATTGTATCGACTTTGAACCCTAGTACAAAACTCATTTCTAAAATCTCATATCGAATGGCTCCTATTGAACTTCGTGGAGTTAAAAATTCAACTATAAATTTGGTACTGAGCCTTTATCCGGCGACTTCCTTTGTGGAATTTACCTAAGCCGACTTCTCTATAGGGGACGCCATATTCGTGCAATAAGAAAACCGATAGGTGTCATTGTGACGTCTATCCAAGATTGGGATATGAGTTACAGATTGAGAGCAACCTAAGTTAGTAATCGAAATACGTAGCTTTCAGGCTTAGTTGGTTATTATCGAGATTCGTTGAAGGATATTCTCGAATCGCTATTCCATTATCGCAAATTGACTCGTAGAGATACAAAATTCGAATGAGCAAGGAATGTGGGAAGAGCTTGAAGAACTCAAGAGGAGACTCATTTCAAAGACATGTTCGACCATGCCATCCTCGGAAAAGCGAACGTGGTAGGTAGACGTGTTGAGTTGAAAATCGTATATAAGTACGAAGTACGATATTGTCAAAGACTAATTTCGTATAATTTATAAATAATAGAGATGGAGATGAAAACTCTAGGTACCCACGTGATGATATACGAGTATAATTGACTTTAATCGATAAAGTTAAAGTCTGCTGCCAATCCAATTCCGAACCGTCGATGCGTATGAAGAAGAAAGTACAAGAAGGAGCTATTAAGGGCGAGAATTGATGAAGAAGGAATACTTCGAGTCCACTCTAGACTTTGTGTTCCTAACGACTCTGATTTGAAGTAAAAGATTATGATGGAGGCACACAATACACCATTTGCAATCCATCCTGGAAGTACTAAAATGTATCGTGATCTTCGACATACATTTTGGTGGAACAATATGAAGAGAGAGATTGCAAAGTTTATCTCGATGTGTTTAACTTGCCAACGTGTAAAGGCGAGCATCTAGTACCTAAGGGTCCGTTCTGAACCACTTGAGATTCCGAAATGGAAGTGGGAACACATTACCATGGATTTCACGTTACGGTCTTCCTACGGTTTCTCAAGGCATCAATGCTATTTGGGTTATTGTTGATAGATTAACCAAATCGCTCATTTCTTGCCGACACGGAGACTTATTCCTTGAACGCCTTGCTTTGTATATGTACGTAAATGAGATTGTGAGGTTGCATGGCATGCCCAGTATCCATAGTTTGGATCGTGACCCAAGATTCACTTCAAGATTTTGGGTTAGCTTGCAAAAAAGCTATGGGCGCAGATTTATGCGATTTAGTTAAGCATACCATCCCCAAACCAGACGACAATCGAGAGAGGACTATTCAAACTCTTGAAGATTTATTAAGACTCATGTCCTGGGACTTCAAGGCGGTTGGGATAAGTATTTACCATTGGTGGAATTCTCCTACAACAACAGATTATCGAGCAAGTATAGGTGTGGCTCCATTCAAGCATTATATGGGCGAAAATGTCGCTTCCAATATGTTGGGATGAGGTGGGTGAAGCAACATTGTTGGGACCCAAGTTAAGACGTGTATGACTCACCGAAAAGATCCAAATGATTCGACAACGATATCTCAAGCGGCAAAGATCGACAAAAGAGTTATGAGGATCTTCATCGAAAGGACGTGGAATTTAGTGTAGGGGATCATGTATTATCATGAGTTGCTCCACGGAAGGGAGTTACAAGATTTGGGAAGAGAGGAAAGCTTAATCCACGATTTATTGGTCCATTTCAAATTCTTGAATAGAGTAGGAAATGTAGCTTTATAGACTTGCGTTACCTCCAAGTATGTCTCGTGTTCATAATGTGTTTCACATATCCGTACTTCGTATGTGAGACCCGATTTTATCAATAAAGATTTAAATTTTGTTGAAATAATTTTTTTAATATTATGGTGTGAATTTAAGATAATATTATAGTTGTGGGTAGTATTTATAAATTTTGCAAAAGTATGCAAGTGGTTATATTATATTCGATTGGTGGGGAATATTCGGTTTAGCGGGAAATATTCGTATAACGGCTCAATCATTGGTGGACCCTAATGAAATTATTGTCGGATTGAGAAAGCGACAAAAATATTTTATTGAAATAATGGCGGAAGTTTTACCGTGGTTTCTTGTTGAACTACTTTCAGTAGTAAAAATACGATGAATACGTGTGGTTGCAGTAAAGTAGACACCGGTATTGATTATCGATGCTTATGTGAGAAGTCACCGGTTTGATTCCATTATTGTCGATTAATAATATGAATTATTATAGCGATAATGACGCTTTTTGTTTTATTCAGTATTATTAACGTAATAAAATGCGAAACATCTTTTATATAAAATAGAATACTTTATTAAAGTTATTCTATAAATAGAATATATTATATTTTATTATGCATAGTGTTGCATAGTGTTTTGCATAGTATTGCATAGTGTTTGCATAGTAAAATGTTTTTATATAAATAGAATATATTATATTTTATTTAAAAGATTTTTCTTTAAATATGGACCGTCGATTAAAGTAAATCAATCTCTGATAGTTCATGGATTAGTTCTTATGCATTCCATTTTCCTATAAATAGAAGCTCATTCCTTCATTATTTTCTTACGAATTCATTGAAACTACAGAGAGAAATTATAGAGAGAAGCTATAGAGAGAAAATTATAGAAAGAAGAAGAGTATTATCGCTACTTCACTACTTCTATATTCAGGTTCTTTTACGGTAAGGGGTGTTATTCTTTCTTCTTGAAGAGAACTTCATTATTCCATTCATTATTATTCTGGAATAACTCGTAAAAAAAGGCATACCCTATACATAACCTGTGATACGCCAGCGTACCCTATACTTGGTGAAATCCTTATGTTATTCCATTGCTTATTATTACATTGGAATAACTTTTATATCTGCATTTTACCCTATATACTTGGTGACATTCTTCTATTATTCATTGGAACATCCTCGTGCTGTGTTTTACACCTACACAGTTCC
Source organism: Panax quinquefolius (assembly GCA_020205615.1). Lineage (NCBI taxonomy): Eukaryota > Viridiplantae > Streptophyta > Magnoliopsida > Apiales > Araliaceae > Panax > Panax quinquefolius. Next base: position 22,363,088 of record CM035160.1, on the reverse strand, counting down.
GCTTTTTATTATTCTGTTGGAACATCCATGCATGTGTTTTACACCACTGGTTCCGCTTTATCATTCTTCTCGTTGGAATATCCTATCGCATGTTTTTACACCGGATCCGTTCCATCTTTATTATTCTGTTGGAACATCCTGCTTGCGGTGAATTTCACCGACCGGTTCCGTTATTATTATTCGTTGGAATAACTCGTCTATCTGAAGTACCGCATGCATGGTGATTTCTTTTGTTATTCCATTCTTTATTATACCCAAATTGGTTAAAACTTTGACTTCTATACTCCATGAAATTAGTGGAATATCCTTGATATTTGCGTTTCATCCAGTATTTTTTCATGGAAATATTCTTCTGATCATTCTTGAATTTTACTCTACAAAATAGTATCATGTTGACAATTTGGACGTTAATAATTCATGGATTAAATAATTCTTGAACTTGTTTTATTGAATTATTATGTCATTGTCATCATCCTCATGATATATTATGTTATCTTTGGCTTACGTGCATAGATGAACTTAGTATGATTATGACCAGGGATCATTCGGTATAATCATGGCTTGTTATAAATGATGTGATAAAAGTCCTCAGTGGCTTGTAATGCAGTGATGGATAGTTTTTGGTATGATTATGACCAGGGGTGATTCGGTATAGTCATGACCATTGATAATTTGATGAAAATCCTTGGCCGTGAATGCAGGGGATGATTATATGTGGTGGTTTATTTATTAAAAATTCTCTCGTGATAAAAAAAAATTGATGAAAACCTTTTAAAACCTAAAAGATAGTAGACTTTATTCTCTACTTGACTCTTTTAATGGATTGCTAATTCACCGCAGATTAAACCTGGTTGTCTATTGTATTTTATCGGTTTAACATCTTTGTTGAAGGCTAATGATAATTTATTCGCATTATCTTAGTCATAATATTTCTTCTTGGGCTAGTTGAGCTCACCCTTTCTTTCACCTGCTCTCTTGTGAAATGAGAACATAAATTTGGGACGAAGTCGGGAACGAAGTAATGGTCCGGAGGATAGCATTAGTAGTCCTCACTATTACGTGAAATAGTGTGATAATAGTTGTAATGAGGACTCCTTTTGAGTTTGTATAATATCTAGTAGACAATATTTGTATTCAAACTCATAGTTTATGTCGTATTGTATACCTACGCTTAGGTTAAGAAGTTGTATTTGAATTTATGTACCATGTAAGTGGCGACCCAAGATGGGTGACGTATACCTAATTTTGGGGCGCCACGGTTGGTATCGAGCTTAGGGATATGATCCTCAGCTAAGATGTGAGAATAGTACTAGGAGGGAGAGAGGGAATACCTTCGCTAGTATGACCTACCTAAGTTTATTTGGTATTTGATTGGTCGGTTGAGTATAGTGATAATATGTTGTATGTCAATTAACCCTTATTTTGTGGCGGTGTTTGAAAATGGCATCCGAGAATGTTGAGAATAAAGCAATGGAGCACGAGAGACCTGCTGATTCTCCACGGATCAATAATCGGGACAATGTGCAACAGGATGGCGATAATCCTCCGTAAACAACAACACCGATCAATCGATTTAACGACGGTATGTTTAAAAAGTTTTTAGAATTCATGCAACATCAAAGTAAAAGCGACTCGCCCAAAACGTAGCTGAAAACACGGAAAACTCTCGGTGGTCACCGCTAAACAATTCAAGGAGCTGGGACCACCGGAGTTTAAGGGAGAGCCAAAACCACTTCTGGCGGAAGCATGGATAAAGCAGATTACCAAGATATTTGATGTCTTGGGATGCTCCGAGGAGCAAAAGGTTCCTTTATGCTTTTTTATATGTTGCGGAGAGGCGATTCTTCGGTGGGAATCGGTAAAAGCGTACTCAACTTCTTTGTCTCAAGATATCTTGGGAGAAGTTCCAGAGTCGTTCAACGACAAATACTTTCCCGAAAGTATTCGCCACCACGAAGGAGGTGGAGTTTATCAAGTTGGAACAAAACAATATGACCGTGTCGCAATACGAGGCAAAATTTGCGGAGTTATCACGGTTTCGTCCCCACTTGGTGGATAATGAAGAGAGAATGGTACGAATGTTTTTAAGAGGTTTGAAGCAGAGATACGTCAACATCTTATTTCTCATAAAACGTGTTTTTATTCGGATGTTGTAAATAGGGCTCGATTAGTGGAGCGCGATAACGAGTCAACGCAACTAAAAGAGAGCGGTAAGCAAAATTATAATACCAAATGAGTAGTCGTCAAGCGGTGACAATAAGCGTGGAGGAATCAACGGGCGAGATATGATAACCACTTGGTGGTAATCGGGCCAAAATAATAAGAATGGACATTTCAAGAAAAGGAGATTCAACAATGATGGAAAGACGTCGACCAAAGACTGTTGTTAAGGAAGGAGAAGGACCACCTAATATATGCTTCAAATGCGGAGAGGGACACATCGGTCCGAATCTGCGCCCATGCATGATCAAAAGCATGTTATAATTGTGGAAGAGAAGGTCACTTAGCTCGATTTTGTCGTTTATCAAGACAAATTCAACTAGGATGGAGGCACCAAAGGTTGTCCCGCATAAACCAAAGCCGTGTAGTTTAAGAGAGCGCGTTTTTTTCTCGTGACGAGGAACATGAATAAAATTATCACGGTAAGTTAATCATAAGCTCTTGCGAAGTCTATACCGTATTAGATACCGCCTCTACCCACTCTTTTATTTCACCTAGTTGTGTTCAACGTTTGAATTTGACTCAAAGAAGTTAAACTTTGACTTATTGGTTGAAACTTCGTTAGTAGGAGCCTTCGTTACGCTTACTATTTTTAAATCTTGTTTAATTCAAATAAACGTTTTCACGTTACTGTCGATCTTATCTCTTTGAAAATACTTGCCTTTGAGGTAATTTTTGAAAACGATTGATTAACTACTCATTATTCTTTTTGTAAGGTTGTTAGCTTTCATATTCCTAACCAACCCGCTATACTGAATTCAAAGTAACCAAACCCTAAAGTTAATCAACGTTATATCAAGCCATAAGTAAAGAGCCCCGATCCTTTCGTTGTTGACTTCCTTGTGTGGAATGCGTCGAAGCGGACTTTCTCTTAGGCGACGTCGTGAATGAAGATGGTAAGTTTATAGGTATCATTGTGAGATGCTATCTAAGTTAAGGATAGAAGTCACATTGGTATCAATGTGACGTACTATCCAAGTCTTGGATGAGAGTCACGATGATGAATGATATTTCTATTATTAATAAATTTCTTGACGTATTCTTGAAGATTTCCTAGCCTACCCTAGAGCGTGAAATCGAATTTTGTATCGACCCAGTCTAAAAACCCATTTCTTAAACCCTCAAATATTTCTTCAACTAAAATGAACAGTTTACGTGGTTTATGATGAAAGTCATAATAAAAGCATTGGACTAATGAAAATCATGGGTATATGAAGTATTAGTAAGTGTTATGATGAGTTATGTTGGTTATTATGTTGAAACATGAAAGTTTCTTAGAAATCACAAAGAGTTGAAAATCAGATTTTGGTGAAAAACGTAACATGAAATTCAATTGACCATATCTCCTATTATATTTTGAATTTTTGAATGTGGTCAAGTCCTAGAGTTAGATCTACGAGTTACCTAACTAATCCAAGTGGAATTACTGGAAAAGGTGTTGTAGATTTTTGTGTGGACTGATTTTAGCAAAGGAGGCCAAAGTTGTAAATTTCGAAAATGCTACTGCCCAGAAACTTTAAGGGGCTGTTTCGGCAACTTAAATTATGAGAAAAATTCTGGCCTTTTGGGACATGAAGGTATATGGTATAAAGTATCTCCTGTCCAAAAATGAGCTCATTCTGACTTAAAATGAGCAAGTTATGACTATTTCAATATTTAGGTTTTAGGCGAAAAATGCTATAACCTGGAGTTCTATAACTCAGATGACCATGAAATTTAAACCTGAAGCTCACGTTAACATGTGTAAGTCCTGACAAGATTTGGGAATTTTGGAGTTAAACTTGAGGTAGCTAATTTCTTAAGGAATTAATTAGAAATTGATTTTTGAAAAATAGTAAATGAATTTTAAAAATTCGAGAAAATATATTTTCATTATGGGACTATATTATGCTAAATCCCAGAAAATAAATATTTTTGGGACTAATTTGGTATTTTTCATGAAAATAGTTTAGTTACTTAACATATGAGTTAAATATGTTATGTGAAGTAACAAAGTTGAAAATAGGATTTTATGGCTGAGAATCCTATATAGAGTATATGCATATTTTTTGATGAGGATTTGATAATTGGTGATGATATTTTATGAGTATGACATTTTGAATGATTAAATGCATTATATGGTAAAGCGTAAACAATTGAGATAAATTGTTTATAAATTTAAGAAGTGATTAAAATATTATTATAATATTAATGATATTAGATTATGAGATTATTAAGTGATTGATAACATGGGGATATTCTTGAATCTGGATAAATTATATTATAAATGTTTAATATTTATCCTTTATCTCATTTGATTGATTCTTTATATCATTATCCTCATGCTTATATTATGTTGAAAGGTATCTATGGCCTGTAATACATAGATGGACTTGGTATGATTATGACCGGGATTGTTCGGGTATAATCATAATAGAAATGAATACACAATTATCTTTGGTAGTAGTGCATGGATAATTTGTGGTCGTGATACTTAATGAATACACAATTATCTTTGGTAGTAGTGCATGGATAATTTGTGGTCGCGATATCTTAATGAATACACGATTATCTTTGGTAGTAGTGCATGGATAATTGTGTAGTGCATCAGATAATTGTGGTCGTGATACTAATGAATACACGATTATCTTTGGTAGTAGTATACATGGATAATTTGTGGTCGTGATACTAATGAATACACGATTATCTTTGGTAGTAGTGCATGGATAATTTGTGGTCGTGATATTAATGAATACACAAATATCCTTGGCCAAGAAGTGCATGGATAATTCGTGGTCGTGATACTATTAAGCTAAGTCTCGAGATTATTGGTTTTACAGCTTATATATCTTTGGCTTGTAGAAGCAAAGATGAATTGTTAATGAATATCTTTGGTAGGATTGCAAAGATGAACTTAATATTTTCAACGATAAAGGTATTCAAGGTATCCTCACCTCTTTATCATATCAGTATCGCACCTAATTTCGAGGGCGAAATTTCATAAGGAGGGAGATTGTGAGACCCAGTTTTATCAATAAAGATTTAAATTTTGTTGAAAATAATTTTTTAATATTATGGTGTGAATTTAAGATAATATTATAGTTGTGGGTAATATTTATAAATTTTGCAAAGTATGCAAGTGGTTATATTATATTCGATTGGTGGGGAATATTAGGTTTAGCAGGGAATATTAAATATACAACTACTCAATCATTGGTGGACCTGTACAATGTAATTATTATCGGATTGAAAGCGACAAAAAATATTTTATTGAAATAACGGCGGAAGTTTTACCGTAGTTCTTTGTTGAACTACTCGGTAGTAAAAGTACGATGAATCGTGTGGTTGCATAAGTAGCACCTGGTATTGATTATTGATGCTTATGTGAGAAGTCACTCGGTTTGATTCCATTATTGTCGATTAATAATATGAATTATTATAATGATAATGACGTTTTGTTTTATTCAGTATTATTAACGTAATAAAACGAAACATCTTTATATAAAATAGAATACTTTATTAAAGTTATTACATAAATAGAATATATTATATTTTATTATGCATAGTGTTGCATAGTGTTTTTGCATAGTATTGCATAGTGTTTGCATAGTAAAATGTTTTTATATAAATAGAATATATTATATTTTATTTAAAAGATTTTTCTTTAAATATGGACCGTCGATTAAAGTAAATCAATCTGACCGTTCAATGGATTAGTTCTTATGCATTCCATTTTCCTATAAATAGAAGCTCATTCCTTCATTATTTTCTTACGAATTCATTGAAACTCTAGAGAGAAAATTATAGAGAGAAGCTATAGAGAAAAATTATAGAAAGAAGAAGAGTATTACGCTACTTCACTACTTCTATATTCGGTTCTTTTTACTGGTAAGGGTGTTATTCTTTCTTCTTGAAGAGAACTTCATTATTCCATTCATTATTATTATTCATTGGAATAACTCGTAAAAGTGGCATACCCTATACATAACTTTGTGTCATGTGGCATACCCTATACTTGGTGAAATCCTTATGTTATTCCATTGCTTATTATTCATTGGAATAACTTTTGTATCTGCCATTTTTACCCTATACTTGGTGACATTCTTCTATTATTCTCGCTGGAACATCCTCGTGCATGTGTTTTACACCGACCGGTTCCGCTTTTATTATTCTGTTGGAACATCCGTGCATGTGTTTTACACCGACTGGGTTCCGCTTTTTATCATTCTCGCTGAATATCCTATCATGTGTGTTTTACACCGGATCCGGTTCCATCTTTATTATTCTGTTGGAACATCCTGTGCAGTGAATTTCACCCGACCGGTTCCGTTATTATTATTCTCGTGGAATAACTTTTGCATCATCAATACCGCATGCATGGTGATTTCTTTTGTTATTCCATTCTTTATTATACCCAGTTGGTTAAAACTTTGACTTATATACTCCATGAAATTAGTGGAATATCCTCGATATTTGCGTTTCATCCAAAGATTTTTCATGGAAATATTCTTCCGATCATTCTTGAATTTTACTCTACAAAACAGTATCATGTTGACAATTTGGACGTTAATAATTCATGGATTAAATAATTCTTGAACTTGTTTTATTGAATTATTATGTCATTGTCATCATCCTCATGATATATTATGTTATCTTTGGCTTACGTGCATAGATGAACTTAGTATGATTATGACCAGGGATCATTCGGTATAATCATGGCTTGTTATAAATGATGTGATAAAAGTCCTCAGTGGCTTGTAATGCAGTGATGGATAGTTTTTGGTATGATTATGACCAGGGGTGATTCGGTATAGTCATGACCATTGATAATTTGATGAAAATCCTTGGCCGTGGTAATGCAGGGGATGATTATATGTGGTGGTTTATTTATTAAAATTTGAGTCTCAAATAAAAAAAATTGATGAAAACCTTTTAAAACCTAAAAGATAGTAGACTTTATTCTCTACTTGACTCTTTTAATGGATTGCAAATTCTGCTGCAGATTAAACTGTTTTATCTATTGTATTTTATCGGTTTAACATTTGTTGAAGGCTAATGATAATTTATTCTCGCATTATCTTAGTCATAATATTTCTTCTTGGGCTAGTTGAGCTCACCCTTTCTTTCACCGTTTTTCTTGGAAATGAGAACATAGGCCGACGAGTCGGGGAACGAAGTAATGGTCCGAGGGATAGCATTAGTAGTCCTCACTATTACGTGAAATAGTGTGATAATAGTTGTAATGAGGACTCCTTTTGAGTTTGTATAATATCTAGTAGATAATATTTGTATTCAAACTCACGGTTTATGTCAGATTGTACCTGACAGTTAGGTTAGTAAGTTGTATTTGAATTTATGTACCATGTAAGTGGCGACCCAAGATGGGTGACGTATACCTAATTTTGGGGGCGTCACATCGTAAATATGTGAAAGACCCGAACCACGTTATTGAGTTAGAACCGGACGAGATAGCCGAAGACTTAACGTATGAGGAGGTACCTGTCAAGATTTTGGATAGGAAGGAGCATGTCCTACGCGCAAAGGTCATACCACAAGTTAAAGTTTTGTGGAGGAATCATGCTATAGAGGAAATGACACGGGAATTGGAAGCGAAATGAAAGCGAGGTATCCTCACCTTTTGAAACACCAGTCGTCACGTCAATTTCGAGGACGAAATTTCATAAGGAGGGAGGTTGTAAGACCAAAAAATTTTTTTAAATAAAAAGGAATTTCCTTTATTTATTATTTTGAAATAGTAAGGGTTGATTTGATTAATGTGGATAGTTAAGGGTTAAATACGCAAATATTTCAAAATAAGCAAGTGGTTATAAAATATTCATTTTTGTCGGGGAATATTCGTTTGGTCGTGGAATATTCGTCTTTGTCGGGAATATTAAATGCGACGGCCTTGAACCATGTGTGTGGGCCCCATAACTAAAGCGATTGGATGAGGAAAACGACAAATATAAGTTGTTTAAAAATAACGGCGTAATTGTTACCAGATTAATCTTTGAATACCCGGTGGTTAAAACACACTAATACGCGTTGTTGAACAAGAAGATACTGCAGTATTGCATCAATTATTGATTCTTACGTGAAGAAGGCACTTACTCAATAATTGTTACGATAATTATCGCTCAATTGTTTATTTTATTGATTCAATAATTGTTGCGTTGGTATTTTATATTATTGCTGTTTCAATAATTGTCACTGCACAGTATTTCCCATTATCAGATCAATAATTCATATTATTTGAATAATATTATTAGATAACATTATTGGCAATGTCTAGAAAGTTCTGTCTAAGGAGAGGTTTGGTCACCTAATTGCGCGCCAGTAAGGAGAGATCCTTATTGGAAAGCCCCCTCTTTCCTGGGAACTGCCTGGTTGTCATAATTGTGATTCTGTAATATTATTTGGGAATAATTAATTATTGATTTATATGATAAGAAAATATTTATTTGATATGGATATAAATGATGGATTTATTTATTATATGTGGTTATAATTGAAGGATTTAATGTTGAGGTGTTTTATCAGTATTTTTGTCGGAATGGAGGTATTAAAAATCAAATCGATTTTTTTTACGATATATTGCGTGAGTTATAATTTTTAATCGGACGTTGGATCGTTATGATTTTTGGATATGTTATACATATATAAGTTGAGTATATGTCTACAAATTTTGAACCGTTAAAATGAACGAATGATTTGTTATAAATTTTAAGAGGTGTTTGATTCGAAAGTATGGTTATAATTGATTTTGGTGGAAAATTCTAGAATTGAGTGGGCCCCACTTGTGGTTGGTGAAAAAATGTGCTGAATTTTATTTCAAATGTGGTGGGTGGAAATAGTAGCGAGTAAAAGCCATCGTAGCGGTCAAGTCAAGCTTTCTTGGTGGGCTAACATTTTCCTATAAATAGAGGGCTAAGTTAGAATTGAAAATCACACCGTAAACAAAGTTTTCTCTTTTCTCTCTATATTATTGAGCGTATTTTGTGAGTATTTAGATATTTTGAGAGTTCTTTGCTCAAACAAGTTTCATTCAAAGATCACTTGAGATCTTTCCTTCCGAGTAATCTTGATTCTTTGAGGTAAGGGATGTTATTTTCTTCTCAAATGATATTATTTCTTCAATATCATTATCTTTGAAATATTGGTTGGAACTTTTTATCAAATTTGGAACTTTTTCATGTCGGGGGTTACTATTCATGAGTTACTATTCACGAGTTTACTATTCATGAGTTACTATTCACGAAGTTACTATTCACGAGTACTATTCATGAAGCGTGAAGATGTTTTTGTGGAATTTCTATCTTTTGGTGTCTGAGATTTACTATTCACGTATACGGACTATTCACGATATCTGACACTATTCATAGAAAAATAAAATTTCTTCTTTTCGTCCAAAACATCTATTCTGGATACTAGCTCTGATTGTATCCATGTTTTGATTATTCTTGAATTTTACACCACTATAATTATTTTTGAGGTATTGTTGGACATGGATAAAACAAAGTACGAATCCTTAATCCTTAATCCTTGTCATTTTGTTTCACTGGATTCGTTCTTTAAAAATATTTTTCATCATCCTCGGTCTTAAATGATGATATTATTGAATATCTTTGGCTTCAGTGCAAAGATGAATGATTTCTGAAGAATATCTTTGGCTGTAGTGCAAAGATGAGCAGTGTTTAAATGAATATGACCGATGATGAATATCTTTGGCCTTTAGTGCAAAGATGAACAAAAAAGTTGAGATGAACATGACCGATTGATGAATATCTTTGGCCCACATGGTGCAAAGATGAATATTTGATTTGAGATGAATATTGATTGATGTTACGAGGATAAAATATTGATGATGGACCGTTAAATTCATAGATTATAGTAGATTTCATTCTCTACGTAACTCTTCTATGAATTATTATTTCAACTAATAATATTGATCCGAAACTTGTTGTCTATTGTATTCTATCGATTTTTCCTGTTGAAGACTAACGATAATTTGTTGTATATTATCTTAGTCATAATATTCTTTATCTTGGGCTAGTTGAGCTCACCCTTTTCCTTGTTGTTCCATTTTTCTTCTCGGGAGGCGAGAATGTAATGAGTACTTAGTCGGGTATGGAATGAAGGTTCTAGAGAGAGTTGTTTAGTAGTCCTCACCATTTTTGTAAAATAATGTATCAATAATTATGATGGGGATTTATTTGCGTGTGGATATTGTCTAGAAGACAATATTATATTTAAACTCACAGTATATATTGTCGTATTTCACACGACATCTGTATTATTGAAGTTGTAGTTTGCTTCTTGTACCATGTATTTGGCGACTCAGAATGGGTGTTGTGTATACCTATTTTGGGGTGTCACAGCTTGTGCTACTTGTACATTTAAGAAAAATGATTGATTTCTTGATTAACCACCTAGTTCTAATACTTGCAGTCAAATTTGAAAAAACATAAAACTATAAGTATTGGAAGAAATCTTGAAAAAATAACACTGATCCAACTTTTTCTTGTATGACTGTAAGAAAAAAATGTGTACAGTTCTAATTTTTTATTCTAGTGTCATATCTTTATCTTTTTAGATAACACAACTCTCATTGAAACTCACATAAAGGAAAGATGTAGAACTGCAGATAAAAATAATTTGACACAAATTCAATTCTCGACGCAATTGCATCATTCCATTTGAACACTAAAACTACATGCTCATCCAATATTAACAACAACAACAGTTGTACTCACCAAAAGTCCCCAACTCACAAGACCACAACAAATTCAAATAAACTATCAAACAAAAAAGTCCTAATTAGTTAACTCTTAAATCCAAAATAATAACAAATAAATCAAATATGGTTTAACCCCAAGTTCCCAACCAACAACAAATTTTAAATTATCAAACAAAAAAAGTCATAATTTAGTTACATTCTAAATTTGATTGCTCTGATTTGCGCAAGAGGTAATGTCGTAATGGAAATGTAGAATAAGTTGTGGGTCTAGTGGTGAACTTGCGAAGACATAGAAAAAGTAGTGGCGGAGAATGGAAATGTAGAAGTAGTGGTGAAGCCACGAAAGCGGAGATGTAAAAGATAAAAGTAGAATGAATTTACGTTTGTCTATACTTGTACTTAGAATATGAATGAATTTTTTTTACCCCCTCCAAATTTAATTCTTCCGTTAATCTATCTCCTTAAATTTATTCACTTACATATTTTCCCCAACCTCTATACCTATAAAAAAAATCAGCAGGAACATCTGTCTATGATGACCTTCGCCCCTGTCGAGTTAAATCCCTCCCGGACTCATCGGATGTAATACATGGATAAATTGGTATGTGATTTTTGTTGAAAATTTTATAATTGATTACACTTGATAATTGAAATAATTAGAAAGATCCATTTGTATCGATTGAAAATAATCCTTGAAGTAATATCAAAACAATTCTTAAAAATAATGTATTCTTAAATATATTTCATCTAATGTTGTTTATCATTTAGAGGGACACTTTTATACTATTATCAATCTCTAATAGTTAAAAGAGTAGAATATATGAAGTTAAAAAATGTTATTTTGAAATAATATGAAAAAATCAGTATTTGGCTTGACTAAAAGAACTTAAATTTACCATAAAGACGTAAAGATTAACAGTCCAAAATCAATTATTAAATATAAAGAATTTTAAAAAAATGAAAAACATAAACTTGTATGTATTTAAATGGAGGAAAGATACCATCATCCTTAACAAGTTTGATTGATGAACTTTAAGAGGTGTTTGTTACATGTCATGATATATGAATATCTAACTAAACACACATTATTGGGTATTTAATTATCGATAATAGAAAATGATCATATTGTGTCATTTTTATTTGGTAGAAGATACGTGATTACCGATAATTGCTATTGTGAGTGTTTGGTATGAAATTAAGATTAATGGGTGTATTTTTTCTAATATTGATCTTTTACTAAAATATTCTTGTACTAGTTTTAGTTGAATGATTCACCCATATAATTATTGTCAAATGTTGTCAACAATTATCAAGTTACTATCGAACTAATTAATTTTTTAGTACTTAGTAATTGTATTAACATTTTTAATATGTTTATAAAATAAAAATTAATGATTTATTCAATTATTAAGTACAAATTTTTAAGTATGTCGTTAATAATAAATTAAACTTATAATAATAAATAACAAATAAACATCACATACGTTGTATGAACAATGAGTTATTTTAATTAAACTAAACATGTCGGGAATTATTATTTTTTAAAATAAATGTAAAATATGTGATTAATAAAGATATTTATGTCCCAATTATTAAATGTAAATGATATTTTTGTCAAAATAAAATTTTCAGCTTGACCCCTATGTGGTTATTTCATATTATCATTAATTTTTTGGTTATTTAATTACCGGGAATCTTGACATTACTGATATCTGATTACCGGGAATGTCGAATTACCAATGTAATAAACACGATAAATAAAGATGACCAGCTCAAATTATTATCAATGAAACAAACACACTCTATAAAGATGACCAACTCACATTACCGAATATCTATGATGACCACTTTAGATGACCTATAACAAACGTCTCCTTAAGTTAATATGTGACGCCCCCAAAATAGTTCTACACAACCCATTATGAGTCGCCAAATACATGGTACAAAATTCAAATACAAACTTCTTATATACAACTATTAACTGTCGTGTAAATACGACAAAACATAAGTTGTGAGTTTCAATACAAATATTGTCTCGTACACAATATCCAAACTCAAATAAAGTATTCATTACAATTATTGTCACACTATTTATAGAATAGTGAGGATTACTATAGTAACCATCCTGGACCATCACTCCATTATCCGACTAGTCTCATCTATATTTTCATTTTCTGAAGAAAACAATGAAAGAAAAGGGTGAGCTCAACTAATCCAATAAAGAATATTATGACTAAGATAATATAGAACAAATTATGTCAGGAATATGTATGTGAATATTATTCCTTATTTATATAATTTGATGATGAAGTTAATGAATGAATATGCAAATATGTCTGTATTGATAAAAGCTATAAAGTCCTTAATAGATGATAGACAATATGGACAAGGACTGATTGAAATGATCAAATATGTTAGATTGATCTAATATGAATGAATAGTTTTGTAAAAGTCCTTCAAAAGATCATGATGTATAAGGACTATGAATAGAAAGATCAATCTTGTTAGGTTTATCTTATAAAGTGTAATAGATAAGCTTGTCTGATCGAAGAGCACTACACCAGTTACAATAGTTTTCCAAGAAAGTAAGGCAGAATAGTAGTCTATCGAAGCAGAATTATAGATTACACTCGGAATCGTAGAAGTTGTCTACCGAACGCATGCCGACCTAAAACAAGAATCGTATGCTTCACTCGAAATCGTGAAGTCTACAAGTCGTCGCCAATTAGAATAGTAGTTTACAGAACCAGAGCCAAAGTCGTAGTCAGCTAAGTGCTTACATAGCTAAGGCATAATCGTAGAGCAGTACTCTAAGATTCTCAGCAGATGAGCAATCTTGAAATGTATGCATAGATCTCAACTTCTGATAAGAATAGTCAAGTTTCAGAATGTAGTCTACTTGAAGAATATCATAAAGCATTCTCTGAATGACCTGCAAGCAAATAGAAGATCAAAGCACCAACTCTATCAGCAAGGCTGGTTGAGAAGTAAAAAGCCATTCAGAAGGAGTCTACTACAAGCGCTCATCAGAAGACAACGATCATAGTGTTGGCTATAACGATTGCGACGCCCCAAAAAATAAGTTCACACAACTCATTCTAAGTCGCCAAATACATGGTACATAATTCATATACAAACTTCATTTATACAATTATTAATTGTCGTGAAAAATACGACAAAACATAAGGTGGTAGTTTTAATATAAATATTGTCTCGTAGACAATATCCAAACTCAAATAAAGTCCTCATTATAATTATTGTCAAACTATTTATAAAATAGTGAGGACTATTATAATAACCATCTTGGACCATTACTCCACTCCCCGACTAATCACATCTATATTTTCACCTCCTGAGAAGAACAATGGAACCAAAAAAAAATGGTGAACTCAACTAACCCAGTAAAGAATATTATGACTAAGATAATGTAGAACAAATTATCTTTAGTCCTTAACAGAGGAATTTTTTTTAATAAAATACAATAGACAACAAGTTTTCGATTAACTACTGCAGCGAAAATAACAATCCATTAGAAGCGCCAAGTAGAGCATGGTGTCTACTATCTTCTATGATTTAAAAGTCCATCATCAATGTTTTATCCATGTAATATTAATCAATAATTATTTCCAATCAACGAATTTTCTATGCACCACGTGCAAAAAATAAACGTTTGTATCACCAGTGGTCATGATCATGCCAAATACTTGTCCATCTATGCATTACGGGCCAAACAAGACTTTCACCACAAACCTTTATCTGTAACATTAAAGGTCATGATTATACTAATACACAATTCTTTGTCATAATCATGTCAATCAACAGTCCATCTTTGTACTACGGGTCAAAGATGACTTTCACCACAATATAAATATGAGAATGATGACAATGATATAAAGAATGAATCAAGTGAGGTCAATGATAAATATTAGAGATTTATAATTTAATTTATCAAGAGTTCAAGAATGTCTAAATTGTCAACATGATCACTAATTGTGGAGTAAAATTCAAGAATAATATTTAAGATTTAAATTTCAAAGATAATTTGGACAAAGAAAAAAAACTAAATCCCATCGTGAATAGTACTCTGGCATGAATAGTACCCCAGATGAATAGATTAAAATTTAATAAGAAAGTTCAGACCAATATTCCAGTGAAATGATATTAGATGAAGCACAAACTATTAAAGATATTCTACTAATTTCAGGGATTTTCACCATTTAACAATAATGTTATGAAAATAAACAATAATTTTATACCATAAATGGAGAAAAATATGAAAGAAAACGATATCATTTGACTAGCTAGTATAAAAGAAATGATATCCCATATAAGTATGAAAGAATATACGAAACTACAAATGTATTTTCACTCGTCATGTGGTAATCCGCGTAGACAGATCATTTTCACAACTTAATAAAGAATGAATACGAAGGGTTATTCACCAGGCATGTGGTAATCCGCGTAGACAAGTTATTCTCACAGATTAATAAAGAATAGAATGACAACTGTTATGAGTACGAAGAAAATAATATCGTTTTCCTTAGTATGAGACTAAATATGATTGGTATAACGGAGATTATCTTTAGGAATTCTTGCATTTGCTACACTCAAAAGTATCCTTATACTTAAAAAAAATACGCACAATATTATAGAAGAAGAATTCTCTGATTCTGATGTGATTTAATTTCTTAACTAAGCAATCTATTTATAGGAGAATGGTAGGGCACTATTTAAAAGAAAATTACGAACAAGCAGTAAAGAAAACTCACAGACGAATTCTGCGAAAATTTAATTTTACTATGCAACATTATGCAATAAAATATTCTAATATAACAAAAACTTTATATATATTATAATATATTCTATTTATATTCTAATAAAATAAATAACTTTATATATATTATAAAAAGTTTTCTGTTTTATTACTATTATAATAATAATAAAATAAAATTGAGATAATTTTCTACTGATGGTTTGACAAATTGGCACATGGGGGTCCATGAAATAATAATGAAACTTACAACAAACACTTTATGATAAACCCCTCTATTTATATCAAAAATTAAATAAATATCTACTAAATTAGAGCATTCAGGAAGTTATTGCTATTCAGGAAGAATCGTAGCAATTCCCCAATCTAAATTAAATTCGAGTATTCACAACAGTTTCCCCAATAAACTATTTATCCCCAACTTTTGAAAAATACATCAACAAATTATTATCCAACAGTTTCATTATCCTTATTTAACTCTATTTTAATCTTTATATAGGATTTTATTCCTCAGAATGATAGATTCAAAAAACCGTTCTCTATGTATGCAAAATGACATTTCACACCTTCATTTAAGTGAACAACTCATCAATCATTATCCAACTCATCTTCATTTTCAAATTATAAAACTAATACTGACTTATTTTTTAAAAATTAATTTCAAACGTATTCAAATTTAAAATTGATATAAATTTATTTAATTCATGTTAATATAATTTTAAATATTATAAAAGTACTATTAATTATATAATTTATTATTTTTAAATTTTAAATGAATAATATTAATTTTAAATTTAAAAATATCACAAATAATTTTTTAAAAGTTAATATTGATCTTATGTACATTTACAGTACCACAATCCATTCAATACTCACTCCATAAATTATTTAAAATTTAAAATAAAATAATAGTTATTTTATAGTAGAATATAATTGATAAATTATATTCTCTTTTATAAATTATAATATTATTATTAATTTTTATAAGTCAATTCGATGTATTCTCAAACTTAATAATTTTGCTAAGAATTGTAAAAATAATAAAGTTTTATAAGTAGTAATATTATTTTTTCTAAATAAGTTCCAAAATGTATTGATTAAATTTATATTTAAAAATATCGCATACTTACTTCAAAAAAGATTAATAAATTAATAAAAAAGATGTAGTATATTACATCCATCATAAGCTCT
This sequence comes from Panax quinquefolius, assembly GCA_020205615.1. NCBI lineage: Eukaryota > Viridiplantae > Streptophyta > Magnoliopsida > Apiales > Araliaceae > Panax > Panax quinquefolius. Next base: position 22,346,190 of record CM035160.1, on the reverse strand, counting down.
AAGCCTCTAACGCATGAAACCAATTCAAATGTCAAAAAGTTACAACGGTCAAAACATGTTTTGACTGTTAAAATTTTTAAATTTGAACTATTAAATTTTAAATTTTATTATTAAAAAAAAATATAAAGAACCTATTGGATACATAGTGAAAAAAATTGAATCTCTATCCTGACCCAATAGCACTACAGAATAGGGATAAAGATAAGAAAACTCAGTTGATAGTTTTATAACCAAAATAATATTGTTAGAATAAAATAATATTAAATATCATTAAAATAATTATAAAAATATCATTAAATACATTTTCCTTAATATTTTATATGATTGTTAAATTTAGCATAAATCTCAATATTATCCCTTCTAAAATTTATTAAAAAGATAAACTTAACATTTAATGTTAAGAAGTTAAGTCATTAATCCTACTTTTAAATCTACAAATGATAAATAAAAATAAGCACATTTTTCTCTAACAAAGATAAAAGAAAGAACAGAGGGAGTAATTACTTGGAAGTGCCAATGGCACACACTTGGAAATAAAATTTTCATGAATTATTCTTCCAGTATTAAACATTAAAATCAAATTGTGTTATTGGGAAAATTGTCACAAGCCAACTTTAATACGAGTAAAAATTAAGAACTCATTTTCCAATGAAAGAACAATAATAAATTAATAATGCATCAAAAATGAAGCAGATGAGCTTTACTGATTTAGTGTTTGCTAGAGCACTAGTTGAAATTTGAAAAACTGTATTTCCAAATTCCAAGTCTCGGTCATTACATGTAAAGTAGGAAACATCAATATATGGTAGTGCTAAAATTGGAAGGCTTAACAACAGAGATTCACTAAACTAGCAGACTAAATCTGCATAGCACACCAAATCTTCAGGGTTCAAAGGCAGGTCCAACCTCTTGCCCTACTCGATTGTTTAGGTCTTTAGGTGAAAACAATCCCTACTTCCTTCTGCACAAATACAAATTCACATGCAATTGCTATTAATTCTGTATAGTAGTATAAAACTCGTGTACAAACACTTGCATTTAAGCACCTAGGTCGCCTAAATAATCAACTCTGACAAATATGCTTCTATCATGTGACAAATCATGAGATAACTGATGTATGAGACTATATATTAGAAACACAAGGATATTCGGAACAACTACGAGAAAGGGGAGAGCAAAAACAAAAACACTTGCATCTAAGAACCTACGTCACCTAAATAATCAACCTTGACAAATATGGTTTTTTCATGTGGCAAATCATGAGATAATTGATATATGACAATATTTATTAGAAACACAAGGATATTCGGAACAGCTACAAGAAAGGAGAGAGCAATAAAACAAACCTGCTACTCTTAGCTGTTGGCACAATCAATCCTCTTTTCTCTAGGCTCTTAAAACGATCTCTTGCAAGTGTGCAACATCCCTTCAAGAAAGAAGGAGATACAACTTATCTTCACTGAGATAAAAATGTAAAACCTAGTTTGGAAACCTGACTATCATAAGACTATAAAAAGCAAACCTTCAGCTTACGGAGGGAACCAGTGATTTCTTCCGTTAACAAGACTTGAAGTGGGGCAGGCTCAAATCTGAAAAATAGGATATGAGTTATCTATGTTATGTTTGATGCTATTATAGCAGTTCAGCTTCAAACAGAATAAATTGCATGCAACTGGAAGTAATTTCACTTCCCAGGGAAAAAAATAGAATCTTCGATTTTTACTCGAAGTAATACGGAATTATCGAAATAACAATTCTACTACTTGAAATGACATTTATATTCTAGATATTTGGGAAGTGATTGGGGATGCCCAAGGAAATCTCATTTTAAACCCCACGTAGACTTCAAACTAAAATCAATAATAAGCAAATAGAGTTGCATTCATTTTGTAACTATCATAGAAGCGCCTTTCCATTAATAACCATTCACAACAATTAGCAATAAAATCTCATTAAAGGAATAAATTAGGCTAAAGAAATTTAAATTCTTATATTTTTGCTAAGAAACTACCATACTTGTGTTTCCCAAAACGAGGAGGACGTGATTTTAATCTTTCTTGCTTAGAAACAACACGTCGAAGATGTCTTTTATGCTTATCTTCGTCCTCTTTCGCAATTTCTTGGATTATATCAGGTAAACTGTAAGTAACATGAAAACGAATAATCAGGTGAAGTAAAAAAGGTAAACAGATAATTAAGGAGAACAGAACCCAAAGAAAACAAAATGCCTCTCCATGTAGAAATGGTAGGAGCAAACCCATCATAAATTATACCTGTCAATTTCTTTTGAGAGCTCATCCACTTTTTTTGCTTCTGCTTTCATTTTCAACTGTTCTTTATGTCTAGCCCTCCTATTCAACTGAACTCGTGTCACCCTTTTCGTTTTAGAAGGCCTGGAGAAAGTTTATGCAGAAGGTATAAATCCCATGTGGCAATTATCTTTAAAAAAATGAAGTACCAATAAAGAGCATCTACAAAATCATGGTTGATCTCAAACCAATAAAGTATGCCGGGTAAAAAGAGTGCTTTCAAACTCGCCAATAACTAATGAAATTAACACACCTCTTCTCAACATCCATATCACCATTTTCATCAAGATTTTCATTTGAATCATCAGCATCACTACCATTGTCGGCATCAAGGAAATAAATCTGAATAGTTGTTTGTTCAGTAAAGTTGCTCAAGACATATGACATCAAATTAAGACCACTTTTTGACATGTAGCAGATTCATGGAACAAATATACTCACATCTTCTTCATTAACAGCTTCTCCAGGAACAGTTAACGGTACAGGTTGAGGCCCCAGCTCATTTTGATATATTTTCTGCATCTCATCTGCGACTGCGCGAGCTAGAGAATCCTGCGATTGACACCATGTAAAAGTTACAAAAAGTTCCATTTACACACAGCAAGAGCTATCTAACCAACTTCAAATATTAATATCCAAAAAGTAACCTGGTGACTGTCAGAGGAGGGATTGAATGAGCATCCAGAAGGCTCAACTTCTACAGCAGGAATAATCGAAGGCTTGGACATCTGCCAGAAACTGTCAGTGATAAATCCATGGTGGACAACAACTGAAGTAGACACATTATCTTTGAAATACAATGATACTATTTTTACATTAAAGAAGAAATCAATGCCTTTGCCATCCATTTTTGCACAAGAGTAACCATGTAACATCTATGTATTGACAACAGGGGAAAAGAACTGCAGCTAAAGAAGAGGTAACAATATACTTAAATAGTTGCTTTACCTTTTTGGATTTGACTTTTTGTTCACCTGCAGGAATGTAAAAGAGAGTATCAGCTAAAACAATATCACAGCATAGAAACCATAATCACCATCAAATTTTCAATGAAAAAAGAATAAGACCTTTGTCATCCCACAAGTCAACCATGCCGCCACCATCCTGAAAGATATCAGCAAAGGGATTATATACCATAATCCATATCCCATAACTGACCAATTTATATAGTAGAAAATAATGCCAACATGTAACTCACCTTGGCAGCATCTTGAGTAGCGTCTTTTGCTATCTGAACCTCTTTAAGTTTCTTCTTAGATTTTTTCAGAGTTGAAGATGGTACGGGTTGAACAAAGGAGTTTCTTTGAAGTATGCTATCACAACGGAGTACTTTCTCTCTGTGTTTGTCAATCTTCCGCTTAACAGAAAGATCTGAAGGCAAAAATCTAAAGTATAAGTCAACCATTCAATTTGTTTTAAAAGAAGGAAACTAGAATAAAAGTAAACCGAGAGAAAGCAGAGGGATGCTTGGCATATCACTGATCACATAAGAAAGAGAATAATACCAATTGTTTTGAATAGTCATTATTAGACTACTTCATGATAGATAAATGCCAAATTTTAAAAGTAACATCTATACTGAATTTGAGTGCTAGACTGCTAGTAAATATAAATTTTTCCAAAACAAGAAGAGAACCACAATCACCACCACACACCACTTCCACAAAATTGTTCAAATACTGGATGTTGGGTTGTTTGTTTTTACTTTAATTTTTACTTTCTACACTAAAGTTTGCTCAACCTGAAGATATAAATGTTTCCAAAACATGACAAGAGCCCACCAAAAATTCCACAAAATTGTTCACAAAACCAAATTTGGTTTGTTTGTTTTTTGGGCTAATGACAAAACTGTACCCCAAGTTTGGACGAAAATCAATTTGACACTTAAAATTTGGAAATCGTCAATCAATACCAAGTATTTTAAAACAACAATTGTGTTGCCTTTTTTTTTACTTTAATTTTTTTATTTTTTCACTTTTACTAAGCTCAACATGAACACTTCTATCAATTACAATAGCTAAAGGGGTAAACTGAAATGCATTTGTAAACTATAAAATTGCACACATCATATCTAACACATAGCAACACTGAAGCAATCTTCATAATAAATAATTTAATTCAGCAATTCTTACTGGGTTTTTCTTTTCCAAAACAAACAGACCAAAAAAAAGGGAAAAGATAACTGTTTTGTACCTCTGGATTTATCGACGTAAAAGAGAGAATCACTAGGAACAGTAGTAAGGGAACCGCCGGAGAGAGCATCTTTGGTTGATTTCTCAAAGTAATCTTCAATGTCTTCTGTGCTTATGTTTGCTCTCCATGCCTTCTTCCCCTTCCTTGAGGTTTTCGCTCTCTTCCCCATCTCTCTCCCTTCGCTTTTAATTCTACTGAGAAGAAGAAATTGTAGAACACCAGAAGCAGGGCGAGATATTAGAAAGAGAGAGTATAAAGAAACCTGTTTGTCCCCCCAAATGAGAGAGGGAACTCAGAGACGATAACCCTAACCTAGCACGTGAAAGCCACACGTGTGCCTCACGACTCGAGTTAAAATAATCGGGCCGACTAGAGGGATTGGATTGGGCGCGGTTCCAGTCTAGACCAAAACCAAAAGTAAGAAGCCCCGTAGTTAGTATTTTAGTCTTGGGCTGGGCTGGTCACACTTTGGTGTAGTCCGTTGACAGTGTATGCGGCACACACCTATCCCGTGTGAATATATTTTTTATATAATAAAATTTTAAAAGTTTTTAATTACGAGTTAGGGTACAATAACTTATCTATCTAATAGAATATAAATAATTTTGAATTTTTCGCTCACTCAATAAATTATTTGAGCCGTCCAAAGTTTGAGATAAATCATACCGTTCATATCCGGCACGGCACATCTAGTTTTAAAATAACTTAGAAGTGTCTGGCAATGATTCATAAAGAAAAGTGTTTGACATCATTTTTATTTATAAATTAAAAATTAAATTAAAATAAGTTGTGAAGGTGTTTGACTAAAATGATTTATAAGTTCAAATAAGTTCTAAAGATAGTTAAAATGAGGGCAATTTTTTTTTTACATTTGGTTAAACTTGTTTATTTTAAAATGACTTGTAAGTCATTTTTTGAGAAGTAAGAAATTATTACTTTTCAAATATATCTTATAAATTATTTTATAAGTTAAAAAATAAGTCACAAATAAACACTTGAATAGTAAACACCTACTTATAAGTTAATTTGAACAACTTATAAGTACTAGGCGATCGGGCTCTAAAAACAAGAAATTAGTTAGTGGATAAGCCAAAGTTGAAAAAACAAGAGAGAGGATAAAGTCAAAATAAAATTTTATTTTGAAATGTTTCAAATTAATTCTAAAATGTCAAAATAAGTTACATACTTTTTATATATTTTTGATTAATTTATGAAAAATTAAAAATATAATATAATATTTTAAAAGTTTAATTTAAATAATTATAATAATTATTATAAATTAACTAAACAATCTTGTTTAATTATTATATTTTTATTAAAATATAAAAAATCAAATTTGTGAGACCCCAGATTTTATCAATAAAGATTTAAATTTTGTCAAAATAATTTTTAATATTATAGTGTGAATTTGAGATAATATTATAGTTGTGGGTAGTATTTATAAATTTTGCAAAAGTATGCAAGTGGTTATATTATATTCGATTGGTGGGGAATATTAGGTTTAGCGAGGGAATATTAAATAACTACTCAATCATTGGTGGACCCCATACGTAATTATTGTTTGATTGAGAAAACGACAAAAATATTTTATTGAAATAACGGCGGAAGTTTTACTGGTTGATCTTGTTGAACTACTTGGTAGTAAAAGTACGATGTCGTGTGTGGTTGCATAAGTAGCCACCTGTATTGATTATTGATCTTTATGTGAGAAGTCACCACCGGTTTGATTCCATTATTGTCGATTAATAATATGAATTATTATAATGATAATGACGTTTTGTTTTATTCAGTATTATTAACGTAATAAAATGTAAACATCTTTTATATAAAAGTAATCTTTTATTAAAGTTTATTCTATAAATAGAATATATTATATTTTATTATGCATAGTGTTGCATAGTGTTTTGCGTAGTGTTTGCGTAGTAAAATGTTTTTATATAAATAGAATATATGATATTTTATTTAAAAGATTTTGCTTTAAATATGGATCGTCAGATTAAAGTAAATCAATCTGGACCGTTCATGAATTAATTACTATGCATTCTATTTTTCTATAAATAGAAGCTCATTCCTTCATTATTTTCTTACGAATTCACTGAAACTCTAGAGAGAGAAATTATAGAGAGAAGCTATAGAGAGAAAATCTATAGAGAGAAAGAAGAAGAGTATTCTGGTACTTCACTACTTTGATATCCAGTGTCTTTTACGGTAAGGGGTATTATTTGTTGTACCCGTAAGGGATATTATTCGTTTGTATTCATGAAGAGAACTTCAGTTATTCCATTCTTTATTATTCTGTTGGAATAACCTGTATACGCGGCATACCCTATACTTGGTGAAATCCCTCTGTTATTCTATTCATTATTATTCTGTTGGAATAACCTGTAAAAGTGGTATACCCTATACATAACCTGTATATGCGGCATACCCTATACTTGGTGAAATCCTTATGTTATTCCATCCTTATTTATTCTATTGGAATAACCTGTATACGCGGAATCCCCTATACTTGGTGATCTTCTTCAGTTATTCCATTCTTTATTATTACATTTGGAATATCCTATCGTGTGTTTTACACCTTACACTGGTTCCATTGTTTATTATTCTGCGCATTTATTATTACTCGTTGGAATATCACATCATGTATTTTTACACGGACTGGTTCCATTGTTTATTATTCAAATTTATTATTACATTTGGATCATCCTGCTGATGCAGAATTTCACCCGACCGGTTCCGTTATTATTATTCTCATTGGAATAACTCATACATCACAATCTGCATGCGTGGTGATTTCTTTTGTTATTCCATTCTTTATTATACCTAGTTGGTTAAAACTTTGACTTCTATACTCCATGAAATTAGTAGAATATCCTTGATATTTGCGTTTCATCCAGTATCTTTTCATGGAAATATTCTTCTGATCATTCTTGAATTTTACTCTACAAAATAGTATCTTGTTGACAATTTGGACGTTACTAATTCCTGGATAAAATAATTCTTGAACTTGTTTTATTGAATTATTATGTCATTGTCATCATCCTCATGATATATTATGTTATCTTTGGCTTACGTGCATAGATGAACTTAGTATGATTATGACCAGAGATCATTCTAATATAATCATGACTTGTTATAAATGATGTGATAAAAGTCCTCGGTGGCTGTAATGCAAAGATGGATAGTTTTTGGTATGATTATGACCGGGGGTGATTCGGTATATAGTCGTGACCATTGATAATTTGATGAAAATCCTTGGCCGTGGTACGAGGGGATGATTAGATGTGGTGGTTTATTTATTGTCGAGTCTCAAATGATAAAATTGATGAAAACCTTTTAAAACCTAAAAGATAGTAGATTTTATTCTCTACTTGACTCTTTTTTAATGGATTACGTATTCATTTATGCTTAAATTGGTTGTCTATTGAATTTTATCGGTTTAACATTTGTTGAAGGCTAATGATAATTTATTCGCATTATCTTAGTCATAATATTTCTTCTTTGGGCTAGTTGAGCTCACCCTTTCTTTCATTTGTTCTCTTGAAAATGAGAATATAGTTGGAACAAGCTCGGGGAGCGGAGTAATGGTCCGGAGGATAGCATTAGTAGTCCTCACTATTCTTACGTGAAATAGTGTGATAATAGTTGTAATGAGGACTCCTTTTGAGTTTGTATAATATCTAGTAGACAATATTTGTATTCAAACTCACGGTTTATGTCGTATTATACCAATTGTTATATTAGTAAGTTGTATTTGAATTTATGTACCATGTAAGTGGCGACCCAAGATGGGTGGCGATACCCAATTTTTGGGGCGTCACGGTTGGTATCGAGCTTAGGGATATGATCCACGGCTAAGAGGTGAGAATAGTACTAGGAGGGGAGAGATTTGGGAATACCTTCGCTAGAATGACCTACCTAAGTTTATGTGCTATTTTATTGGTCGGTCAGAATGTAGGGATAATTTGTTACATGTCAATTAACCCTTGTTTTGTGGCAAGTGTTTGAGAATGGCATCCGAAAAATCTTTGAGATAAGCAATGAAGCACATGAGAGTGTTGATTCAAATTTCAAACAAAAGGTAACGACCAACAACACGATAATAATCATACTTGGTGTGGCAATTATCGAAACAATGATAACCATCGTGGGGGAAATTATCATGCTAAGAATGGTAACCACTTGGTGGTAATCATGGCAAAGATAATAGAAGTGGAAATTTCAAGAAGAGAAGGTCATTTAGCTCGATTTTGTCAGATAGTGAAGTCAAGTCCAGGTGGGATAGTGGCACCAAAGGCGGATCTGGACAAAACAAAGTCGGTGGTTTTTAAAGAAGCGTTTTTCGTGACTTCTCGAAAAGTGGGTAACCCGAACGAAGTTAACACGGGTTAGTTAATTATAAATTCTTGCGAAGTCTATACCTTATTAGATACCTGGTTCTACCCATTCTTTTATCTCTCTTGCTTTGCGTTGAGCGTTTAAATTTGACTCAGGAGAAATTAGACTTTGATTTATCTATTGAAACTTCGTTGGGAGAAACCTTCGTTACCTCCATCGCTTTATTAATCTTGTTGTTTCAAATAAACACTTTCACGTTACTGTAGATCTTATCTCTTTGAAAATACTTGCCTTTGAGGTAATTTTTGAAAACGATTGATTAACTACTCATTATTCTTTTTTGTAAGGTTGTTAGCTTTCATATTCCTAACCAACTGTTATACTGAATTCAAAGTAACCAAATCCTAAAGTTAATCAACATTATATCAAGCCATAAGTAAAGAGCCCGATCCTTTCGTTGTTGACTTCCTTGTATGGAATGCACCGAAGCGAGACTTTCTGTAGGCGACGTCGTGACTGAAGATGGCAAGTTGATAGGTATCATTGTGAGGTGTTATCCAGGTTAAGGGATAGAAGTCATTGTGAGGTGCTATCCAAGTCTTGGACGAGAGTAACAGTTTTGAATGATATTTCTATCATTAATAAATTTCTTGGCGTATTCTTGAAGACTTCCTAGCCTACCCTAGAGCGTGAAATCGAATTTTGTATTGACCCCAGTACAAAACCCATTTCTTAAACCCTCAAATATTTCTTCAACTAAAATGAACAGTTTACGAGGATTATGATGAAAGTCATAATAAAAGCATTGGACTAATGAAAATCATGGGTATATGAAGTATTAGTAAGTGTTATGATGAGTTATGTTGGTTATTATGTGAAAACATGAAAGTTTCTTAGAAATCACAAAGAGTTGAAAATCAGATTTTGGTGAAAAACGTAACATGAAATTCAATTGACCATATCTCCTATTATATTTTGAATTTTTGAGTGTGGTCAAGTTCTAGAGTTAGATCTATGAGTTACCTAACTAATCCAAGTGGAATTACTGGAAAAGGTGTTGTAGATTTTTGTGTGGACTGATTTTAGCAAAAGAGTGCAAAGTCGCAAAAACCAAAAAAAAATTTGCTACCATGATTTTAGAGGGGCTGTTTTGGCCACTTAAATTATGAGAAAAATTCTGGCCTTTTGGGACATGAAGGTATATGGTATAAAGTACCTCCTGTCCAAAAATGAGCTCATTCGACTTAAAATGAGCAAGTTATGACTATTTCAATATTTAGGTTTTCCGATTTAAAACGCTATAACCGGAGTTCTATAACTCAGGTGACCATGAAATTTAAACTAGAAGCTCACGTTAACATGTGTAAGGTCCTGCCAAGATTTGGGAATTTTGGAGTTAAACTTGAGGTAGCTAATTTCTTAAGGAATTAATTAGAAATTAATTTTGAAAAATAGTAATTGAATTTTAAAATTCCGAGAAAATATATTTTCATTATGGGACTATATTATGCTAAATCTCAGAAAAAGAAATATTTGTGGGACTAATTTGGTATTTTTCATGAAAATAGTTTAATTACTGAACATATGAGTTAAATATGTTATGTGAAATGTAACAAAGTTGAAAATAGGATTTTATGGCTAAAAGAATCCTATATAGAGTATATGCATATTTTTTTTGATAGGGATTTGATAATTGGTGATGATATCTTATGAGTATGGCATTTTGAATGATTAAATGCATTATATGGTAAAGCGTAAACAATTGAGATAAATTGTTTATAAATTTAAGTAAGTGATTAAAATATTGTTATAATATTAATGATATTAGATTATGAGATTATTAAGTGATTGATAACATGGGGATATTCTTGAATCTGGATAAATTATATTATAAATGTTTAATATTTATCCTTTATCTCATTTGATTGATTCTTTATATCATTATCCTCATGTTTATATTATGTTGAAAGTCATCTACATGGCTTTTGTAATGGTGCATAGATGAACTTGGTATGATTATGACCGAGGATTGTTCAAAGATAATCATAACCGTAATTGAAAACACGATTATCTTTGGTAGTAGTGCATGGATAATTTGTGGTCGTGATACTAATGAGTACACGATTATCTTTGGTAGTAGTAGTCATGGATAATTTGTGGTCGTGATACTAATGAGTACACGATTATCTTTGGTAGTAGTGTATGGATAATTTGTGGTCGTGATACTAATGAATACACGATTATCTTCGCCGTAGTGTATGGATAATTTGTGGTCGTGATACTAATGAATACACGATTATCTTTGGTAGTAGTGCATGGATAATTTATGGTCGTGATACTAATGAATACCGATTATCTTTGGTAGTAGTGCATGGATAATTTGTGGTCGTGATACTTAATGAATACACGATTATCTTTGGTAGTAGTGCATGGATAATTTGTGGTCGTGATACTTAATGAATACACGATTATCTTTGGTAGTAGTGCATGGATAATTGTGGTCGTGATACTAATGAATACACGATTATCTTTGGTAGTAGTGCATGGATAATTTGTGGTCGTGATACTTAATGAATACACGATTATCTTTGGTAGTAGTGCATGGATAATTAAGTGGTCGTGATACTAATGAATATCCTTGGCACAGTAGTGCGGGGATGATTCGATGATATGGATTAATTATTGAGCTGAGTCTCAGCAATGAAATATTAATTCATGGATGTGGTAAAAGTCATCTTTGGCCGTAGTGCATTGATAGACTTGGTATGATTATGACCACGGATTATTCGGTATAATCATGACCATAATTGAAAACACGAATATCCTTAGCCAATAGTGCATGGATAATTCATGGTTGTGATACTATTAAGGTGAGTCTCAGTATATTGGTTTTACCAGTTATATATCTTTGGCTTTTATAGTGCAAAGATGAATTGTTAATGAATATCTTTGGCCTGGATTGCAAAGATGAACTTAATGTTTTCAACGATAAAGGTATTCAAGGTATCCTCAACTCTTTATCATACCGTGTATCGTACCATTCTAATTTCGGGCGAAATTCCATAAGGAGGGAGATTGTGAGACCCAGATTTTATCAATAAAGATTTAAATTTTGTCGAAATAATTTTTAATATTATAGTGTGAATTTGAGATAATATTATAGTTGTGGGTAGTATTTATAAATTTTGCAAAGTATGCAAGTGGTTATATTATATTCGATTGGTCGGGGAATATTCGGTTTTAGCGAGGGAATATTAGTACAACTACCAATCATTGGTGGACCCCAGCGAAATTATTATCATTTGATTGAGAAAACGCAACAAAAATATTTTATTGAAATAACTATGAAAGTTTTACTGGGTGATCTTGTTGAACTACTCGGTAGTAAAAAGTACGATGTCGTGTGGTGATTGCAAGTACACCGGTATTGATTATTGATGCTTATGTGAGAAGTCACTTCCGGTTTGATTCCATTATTGTCGATTAATAATATGAATTATTATAGCGATAATGAAGTTTTGTTTTATTCAGTATTATTAACGTAATAAAACGAAAAACATCTTTTATATAAAATGAATACTTTATTAAAGTTATTCTATAAATAGAATATATTATATTTTATTATGCATAGTGTTGCATAGTGTTGCATAGTGTTTGCATAGTAAAAATGTTTTTATATAAATAGAATATATGATATTTTATTTAAAAGATTTTGCTTTAAATATGAATGAGTGATTAAAATAAAATCAATCGGATGTTCATGAATTAATTACTATGCATTCTATTTTCCTATAAATAAAGCTCATTCCTTCATTATTTTCTTACGAATTCAATTGAAACTCTGAGAGAAATTATAGAGAGAAGCTATAGAGAAAATCTATAGAGAGAAAGAAGAAGAGTATTACGGTACTTCACTACTTTGATATCCAAAGGTCTTTTTACTAGTAAGGGTATTATTTGTTGTAATTCGTAAGGGATATTATTATCGTTTGTATTCATGAAGAGAACTTCAGATTATTTCATTCTTTATTATTACATTGGAATAACTTTTGTATACGCTGGCATACCCTATACTCGTGAAATCCTCTGTTATTCTATTCATTATTATTACATTGGAATAACTCAGTAAAAGTGGTATACCCTATACATAACTTTGTATATACGGCATACTCTATACTTGGTGAAATCCTTATGTTATTCCATCCTTATTTATTACATTGGAATAACTTTGATCTGTGAAATCCCCTATACTTGGTGATCTTCTTCATTATTCCATTCTTTATTATTCATTTGGAATATCCTATCTGTGTTTTACAGGACTGGTTCCATTGTTTATTATTCCGCATTTATTATTACATTGGAATATCCTATACGTGTGTTTTACACCGAACACAGTTCCATTGTTTATTATTCAAAGATTTATTATTCATTGGATCATCCTCGCTTGTGTGTGAATTTCACCCGACTTTGTTCCGTTATTATTATTCTCGTGGAATAACTTTTATCTGCATCAAGCAATCTGCATGCATGGTGATTTCTTTTGTTATTCCATTCTTTATTATACCTAGTTGGTTAAAACTTTGACTTATATACTCCATGAAATTAGTAGAATATCCTTGATATTTGCGTTTCATCCAAAGATCTTTTCATGGAAATATTCTTCCGATCATTCTTGAATTTTACTCTACAAAAGCAAAGATCTTGTTGACAATTTGAGCGTTACTAATTCTGGATAAAATAATTCTTGAACTTGTTTTATTGAATTATTATGTCATTGTCATCATCCTCATGATATATTATGTTATCTTTGGCTTACGTGCATAGATGAACTTAGTATGATTATGACCAGGGGATCATTCTAAGATAATCATGGCTTGTTATAAATGATGTGATAAAAGTCCTCGGTGGCTCACAATGCACGTGATGGATAGTTTTGGTATGATTATGACCGGGGGTGATTCGGTATAGTCATGACCATTGATAATTTGATAAAAATCCTTGGCCAGTGGTACGAGGATGATTAGATGTGGTGGTTTATTTATTAAGTCGAGTCTCAAATGATAAAAATTGATGAAAACCTTTTAAAACCTAAAAGATAGTAGATTTTATTCTCTACTTGACTCTTTTAATGGATTGCATATTCCACGCAGCTAAATTGGTTGTCTATTGTATTTTATCGCTTTAACACTTTGTTGAAGGCTAATGATAATTTATTCGCATTATCTTAGTCATAATATTTCTTACTGGGCTAGTTGAGCTCACCCTTTCTTTCACTGTTCTCTTCAGGAAATGAGAACATAGCTGGGACGAGTCGGGGAACGGAGTAATGGTCCAGAGGATAGCATTAGTAGTCCTCACTATTCGTGAAATAGTGTGATAATAGTTGAAATGAGGACTCCTTTTGAGTTTGTATAATATCTAGTAGACAATATTTGTATTCAAACTCACGGTTTATGTCGTATTGTACCCCATGCTTTATATTAGTAAGTTGTATTTGAATTTATGTACCATGTAAGTGGCGACCCAAGATGGGTGACGTATACCTAATTTTGGGGGCGTCACAAAATTAGTTTTGAATTTTAAGATTTCGGAAACATACTTTTATATCGTGTAGGGAAAATAATTAAAATCTCTCCAAATCCCATGTTTGTTAGTTTTTTTAGGAAAATGAAAGAGATTTGAAGGTAAAATTGATTTAATTTTTAGCTCAAATTTTCCTCTCAAAAGTGAGAGGATTTAGAGAGATGGAAAATTAATATATTTTACATTATTAAAAATAACCTTATAAAATAAATAATATGACAATTTTGCACTTACTGTTATAAATCTTAATTACGTTATGAAACTCTCATTTTTCTCTCTCTACACTGGTGAAATTTTTCTATCTCTACACTTTGTTGAGTTCAGCGCTTACTCACCGAGTTCTTCCGCAATTTTCGCCGCCGTTGTGGTTCTCTTTTCCGTCGTCAATTTTTTCGATCTGCTTCTTTGTGTTGAAATCTCTGGTAAAATCCCCAAATCACGTGCACAATGATTTTTATAAGACCCCGAATTTTATGAAATAAAAGTATTTAATTTTTCATATAAATATTATTCGAAATAGTAAGGTGCTAATTTAATAAATGATATAGTTATGAGTGATATATTCAAATTTTACAAAGTAAGTAAGTTGTCATAAATTATTCGTTGTGCCAGAAAATATTCGATTGGTCGGGGAATATATTCTTTTTGTCGGGGAATATTCGTATAACGGCGCAATCATTGGCGGACCCTACAACGGAATAATTGTCAGATATAGAAAACGACAAAAATAACATTTTTATAAAAATAACGGCAAGACTATTACCGTTAAAATGTTGAAATACCCAGTGATAAAAGTACAGTAATACACGTTGTTGCACAGTAGCACACGGTATTGCACAGTATCTCTGATTGTTGATGTTTACGTAAGAAGTCACTCAGTATTTCATTCATTAATTGTCACAGTAGTTGCTGAATAGTATCTCATATTATTGATTCAATTATTGGCACAGTATCATCTGCACAATACTTTATATTATTAAATCAATAATTGACATGACACAGTTACTCATATTATTATTAGCATTATTGGCAATGTCTAAAAAGTTCTATCGAGGAAAGGGGTTAGGTTATTTAATTGCGCGCCAGTAAGGAGAAATCCTTATCGGAAAGTCTCATCTTTTATGGGAACGATCTAATTGTCAATATTGTGAGTTATAATATTAATGGTGAATAATTATTGAAAAGATTAAAGATTTTGTTGATTAAAGATAAGTGAATTACAAAAGTTAAAGGGGGGATAATGCGAACTTAGAAAACTTTAGGGGTACTAAACTGTAATAAGTCAACCAATCCATGTGAACTTGAATCAACCAATCAGAAAAGAGATGATGCAAGCATGATGTAAGTATGATATCATCCCTAAATAGATGATGTCACCTGGTGGAAGATGATTGAGGGACCAAGGTGCAATTAATGAGGTACTAAAGTGTAATTAACTTAGGTACCAAATTGTAATAAGCATATCCCCTAACGTGCAATTATCGAAATTATGTTTTTCTATAAATAGAGAGCTAAGTTCATTTGTTCTTCACTAATTTACAAAGCCAATTTATAATCAAGAGTTAAAAAGAGAGAGTTCTTGTGAGCATACTTTGAGTGTAGTGCAAGATTTTTTCAACTCCACTATTCTAGTCATAACTACTCTCCTATTAAGGAAATAAAAGTGTAGCTAGGTCGAGCGGGGATAACAAGATAATAGAGCGATGGTCTGTGACTGCTGAAATTTCTCAATACATTATAAAACAACATGACAATATACGATTGTATTGAGGACTTAAAATATATGTGTCGTATTTTATACGTCATTTAATAGTTGATTTTGGTGAACAACAATATGGTGATGAGAACCCGATTTTAGAAGCGTAAAAAAATGTACCCCATTAGAATGAGGAAGATAGAATTATACTATGAACTTAAAGGGTGTGTTGCCACGATCATACATGGCGTCTAACCACATACAAATTCTTGTTATCATAATATATGGTTGTGCGCATCCACTTGCTGACTATATCGATGAACATTATCTATATAATCTTGAACTATGATTGGAATATAATCCTCAACTTAAAACAATAGAGATAATTATATAGCAAGAAGATACACAACATTGGAATGAACATGATAGTAATCTTCTCGTTCTTCTTTGAGGTCTATTGGGTCAACCAATGTTATTCTCGAGTCCTCTGATATCTATTATAACTTAGATACATGGTCCCATGTATGAAAGTTTCTTGAGCATTTTTGAAATATTTTAATTCCTAAAACAGTTATCGGCTGTACTTTTATGTAAAATATCAATGGTTTGGAGTGTGAGTACTGTTATTTGTATTGAAACTCACATCTTATGTGTTGTCGTATTTTGCACGACAATTTAATAGTTGTAAATAGGAATATTTGTATTTGAATTTAGTAGTGTGTATTTAACGACTCAAAATGGGTTGTGTGGACCTATTTTGGTAATGTCACAATTTTGGTCCATGATTAAT
This sequence comes from Panax quinquefolius, assembly GCA_020205615.1. Taxonomy (NCBI): domain Eukaryota; kingdom Viridiplantae; phylum Streptophyta; class Magnoliopsida; order Apiales; family Araliaceae; genus Panax; species Panax quinquefolius. Next base: position 22,329,281 of record CM035160.1, on the reverse strand, counting down.
TGTTAATGTTATTTAATTTTATCTATATCTTTTGAAAAACAAATTTATGCTTGTTTGTTTCTTGAGGTGTAATCGATGAAATTTTTATTTTATTCTTCTAATTTCTTGTTGAATTGGATTTTTGTGTTTATTCAAATTAAGTATGTCTTTTTAACAAAAATAAATATAGTACAAGTCAAATTACAAACATATTTTTTTTAACAAAAATAAATATAGTACAAGTAAATCAATATATATATATATATAGAGGCCGGATCAGGTCCGGACTTCAAAATTCGGACTTTTTTTCCTTTTTTGTTTTTTTTAAATAACTAATTTTTTTTTATAAATATTTTTTGGCCTGAATTTTTATATAATACAACTGATTTTCGTTGCTAAAGGTGACAAATTTCGTTGCTAAAGGGTTTTGGCAACGACTTTACTGTCGTTGCATCTTTCGTTGCGCAATGAGCGTTGCTAATTGTTCCGCAACGAACTTATTTTTTTCGTTGCCAAAAGTAATACATTTTACAATAAAATTTGGCTTTCGTACAGAGACATCGGTCATTTAGCAACAAAATGTATTGTTGCAGAATAATTAAAATATCTTTGCTAAAAACCCCATTTCGTTGCGAAAGCCTGCTAATTGGCAACGAAATGATTTCTTTTTTTTTTGCAACGACCATACATTTTCGTTGCAATTGACACCATTTTGTAACAACATTTTTCGTAGCAGTAAATTATGAAAATTGTTGCCTAAGCTTGCTTTCGTTGCGGAATGTAAACTTTTTAGCAACGATTTTTGTTGCTAATTATATTATTTAGCAACGACATTATGCTGAATCAGCAACGGAAATGTTTGTTGCTGATTATTTTTCAATAGCAACGAAAGTCGTAGATTAGCAACAATATTATATGTTGTCGTTTCTTTATATGTGCAACAAAAGTTGATATGATTTGCAACAATATTTTATTTTAGTATTAGCAACAATATCCTCTTCGTTGTTATTAGGTTAATTTTTCGTTGCCAAACATTATATTTTTAATGTCATTAGTAACGAAAATTTGTTGCTAAATGTATAAAAAATTGTTGCTATATTAAAACTTGTTCAATGCTTTGGTAACGAATTATATTGTTACCAAATCAAAATTTGACATTCATTCTGTGTACCTGGCTGACTCAATGTCCCCATAGTAAATAATGGCAAAAATACAAAAAACTAAAATATTATTAACTTAATAAAATCATCCACTACATAATTATTCATTATCTTTACAATTAACCATCTAAAGCTACCACAATTCTTCAATCAAAGTATATATCTACATATATAGAGAGAGTACACTTCATAATTTTGTCTCTAAACTACAGGGAGAGAATGCTTGCACTTCTCCAACATGCTCACTATCAAATCTTCCTGCAATTACACAAGAATTCGTATTGATTGCTATTATATTATTTATAATCCATGAATACTAGAACTACACAACAAAATAATCTGGCCAGAAGGAAAATTGCACGGATAGTGTTATATAACTCTGGCATTTCTAAGTAGAGAATCCACCTTGCTTTTTTCCATCGTTATTTCCTGTAAGGTGCCTTCTTTCCCAAAAGCGGAAGCTAGTTCATCATAACCTTAAGTGGTCACATGATGAGCGATAATACACCTGGAGGTAATTCATAAAATATCACTCAGCAATCACTAAAAATGTTGTGTTACTATAGTTACATCTTGCAGATCAACACAAAGGCTACCCATAAAATCCATGAACCCATGGAAGAGTTCTTCTTTTAATTTTGACTGTTTTCTCACTTGTAGATTATAATAGATCAATACATACGAATCATTTTCACATGACCAAACTAGATGCAGAAAAAATATAAGATATAAGTTATATTTGTCAAGAAAAAAAATAAAATAAAACGTATGTAACTAACCTTTCCCAGATTTACTTATAATAGAAGCTGCAAGAACAACCTACACAAAATAAAATAAAGTGACATTGAAGTAAAAACTATACCAAGGTTTACAATAGAAGACGTAAATATGACATCAAGAACATTATGCCCTTCTCTGGTGACTAGCGGAAAGTCACCACCTAGTGGATCTGCATGCCCTACGGATGGTCTCCTCCACACCTTCATTTACAAAAGGAGAATTTTTAGAGTACAAATTTATCATGAGTACAGAACTACTGGCCAATCATGGCTCACCAACTTTGACTTAAAATTTTGGTACAAATTAGAAATTGATTTGATAATTGTAAATTATGCTTAATTCATGCCTTCTAAAATTTGAAATGTTGTTTGGGTGAGATATATTACTTGAACATAGTTGAAACGAATCTGCATATATGAAAGGCAGAAGCTAGCTTATCTCCATACAGAAAAAATATGATTTCCATAGTAAAATGTGTCCTGACTGATCCTATATATACTCTTTTTTAGGTGATTTTTTTTTCCAATTATTTAGTTGATGTGGCATCTTACACTAGATGTACTCAACCAGGAGTAATCAAAATGTTTTTTTATTACTATTGATATTTACTTATTTTTAGATAAAACATGCTTTATGATACTATTATTTATTTTGAACTAAAAAAACACACGAGAGCGAAAGCGTAACCCGGAGGCGATTTAAAAATCAAAATGTTATAGAAGCTTGGCTTTTATTTAGTCTTCTTCCTTAGTTTGGAGAGTATCTTAAGTTTGATTTTTATTTAACCTTCTCTCCTTAGTTTGGAAAGACAAGATACCTAGTCTTTTACATATGATAAAAAGAATTGCATTGTAATGATACCACAACATATTACCTTAGCATCACCTACGAACAGTCCTCAATCTCCTCTGCAATTTCAATCCAGTTCAACCTGAAATGTAACTTTTAAATGTCAAGTCGAGGCATCAATAAAACATTCAAACTTCAGAATAAAATAAAGATTGCAAAACTACTTGTAACAGATTGACACTTGTATTCATCAAATACTAAAGGAACAATCAAATTACCATCTTGATCCAATTAAAACCCAACAGCTACTAATTCAAAAGCGTCCGACCAGCTTAAAAATTAGACACCTGCAAAAATCAAAACAGTTGAATATTGTAAAATACAAGAAAAAAGATCCCCAAACTATTATCAAAGAACGGTGCAATTCAAGCAATTACAATTACACATACAATGATACAAATTAAAAACAATATTAGATCTAAACAACGTAAATTCGGATAGATTTCAACCCTAGCCAAAATTATAGCCAGTAGTTATTCTGGATCTCAACCTAGATGCGAGAGTGATCACGAACTAAAATGTAGATCGGATCAAAACCGTAGATCTAAGTCCAATATTGTGGAAAAATAAACAAAACTAAAGGAATTAAGGATCAAACAAAGATCAATCGGTTTAAACGTCATCAAATTCTCGATGTGTGTTTTGTGTGAGAGAGAAAGTACTTGAAGCGAAAACCCGGCGGAGGAAATCACCGAATCGGAGCGAGAATAAGCGGGATGAAGATGTGTAGAAGGGAAAATGGATGATATTTATTTATTTATATATGAAAGAGTTTAATTTCGAGGATTATAAATAGACAATGTGAATAGTTTTGGACCTTAGGCGGCTTAAATAATAATAATAATAATAATAATAATAATAATAAAATAAAAATAATAAATATCGATAAAAATAATAATAACAATAACAATAATAATAATAATAATAATAATAATAATAATAATAATAATAATAATAATAATAATAATAATAATAATAATAAGTAGTAGTAGTAGTAGTAGTAGTAATAATAATAATAATAATAATAATAATAACTATGTACGTACTCTTTGTGTCATTCCAACAAATAAGTAATGTACAACTATAATCAAAACCTTGAGATTCATCATCTAATTGGCCAGTCCACTCCCTCCAATCATCTTTAAAAAGTTTACATAAAAAAGTACTAAAATTTTATATTCAAAACAACATAAGCTCCTCTGTTTTATAATGAGGGTTCCCATTTAAAAAACATACACATCATATACACAAATCGATAAGCATAAGGTAGAGATGAAAAATAACTACAAATCTAAATTAAAAGTTACCTAAAATTGATGGATACACAAATCAAAATTACCTAAAATTGATGAATACACAAATCAAAATTCACCTTTCTTGTGCTCCTCACGTGATATATATGACACAAAACCATAGAGAGAATTAAAGAGAGAGAGAGAGAGAGATTGATTTGAATGTATAATTAAAGACTCGTTGTAAGACCCCAAATTATTAATAAATGAAATTTATTTTCCTCTATTTATTATTTTGAAATAGTAAGGGTTGATTTGATTAATGTGGATAGTTATGGGTAAAATACGCAAATATTTCGAATAAGCAAGTGGTTATAAAATATTCATTATTGTTTGGGAATATTCGTTTGGTCGTGGAATATTCGTCTCGTCATCTTATTGAAAAGCCCCTCTTTCTCGAACTACCGACCGCCAAAGATCTTATGATTCTGTAATATTATTTGTGAATAATTAATTATTGATTTATATGATGAGGAAAATATTGATTTTATGTGGATATAGATGGAGAAATTTTTAAAATGATAATTGTTAAAATTAATATTTTATCTTTTTCGATAAAATAATTCATTTAAATATATTATTTTAATAATATATTAACTATGATATTTTTATAATGAATGTGGGATATATGAGTATATAAGGAGGAAAAGTATTTTTGTGGCATTAAATGTTTAACACATATTACATGTGTTGGGTGGACACAATTATTGATTTAAATTTGATTATAACTTTATAAAATCGCTTGCTTATGGATTTCTACAATTTTTGTTTGGAATTTGGAAAAACTTTCTTCAGTAAAGTTGTAGAAATTGAATTTCCTATAAAAGTAGCGAGATTCGAATTTTTTGATAAAGGGCTATTTATTATGAATTATTGAAGTTTCGAAGCTCCAAAATAATTGATTTTTGGAAGTTTAAAATAATTTAAATAAGAAAAACGTTTTTTTTGTGTTTGGTGGGCATCTTTAACATGTGCTTTAGACCTAATTCGGATGCTTGGATGCGTAGGAAGATGTGGAAAATAAATAATATTAATTTATTAAATTTTCTACTTTGGTGTTCTAAGCATTTTCTATAAATAGGGTCTTAGGTTAAATTAAAAATCACACCGAAACTCAAATTTTCTCTCCTATATTATCGAAATTATTCTTGTGAGTATTTTGAGTATACTTTGAGTATTGTTATACGATGCAAGTTCAAGTCATAGCCTATATCCTGTGTTTAACTAAAATACTTGCCTTTTCGAGGTAAGGGATGTTATTTTATTCAAAATGATATTATTTCTTCAATATCATTATGCCAAAATATTGGTTGGAAATTTTTATCAAATTTGGAACTTTTTCATGTCGGGGTTACTATTCATGAGTTACTATTCATGAGTTACTATTCACGAGTTACTATTCACGAGTACTATTCACGAAGCGTGATGATGTTTTTTGAGAAATTTCTATCTTTTGGTGTTAGAGTTACTATTCACGTATACGACACTATTCACGAATACGGCACTATTCACCGAAAAATAAAATTTCTTCTTTTTGTCCAAAATATCTATTATGGATACTAGCTTTGATTGTATCCATGTTTTGATCATTCTTGAATTTTACTCCACTCTGATTACTTATGAAGTATTTTTGAACTTGGATTGTTTAAAATACGAATCCTTAATATTTGTTCTTTTGTTTCACTGGATTCGTTTTCTTTAAAATATTTTTCATCATCCTCATTCCTAAATGATGATATTCTTTGAATATCTTTGGCACAGAATGCAAAGATGAATGATTTCTTGATGAATATCTTTGGCCGTAGTGCAAAGATGAACAGTGTTGAGATGAACATGACTAACTAATTAATATCTTTGGCCCGTAGTGCAAAGATGAGCAGTGTTTAGATGAACATGACCAATCGATGAATATCTTTGGCTTTGTAGTGCAAAGATGAATATTTGATTCGGTATATATATTGATTGATGTTACAGGATAAAATATCGACGATGAACTTTTAAATTCATATATAGAAGATAGTAGTTTGCATTCTCTACTTAACTCTTCTAATGAATTATTATTTCATTGCTGAAGATTGATTTAAAACCGGTTGTCTATTGTATTCTATTAGATTTTTCCTGTTGAAGACTAACGATAATTTGTTGTATATTATCTTAGTCATAATATTCTTTACTGGGCTAGTTGAGCTCACCTTTTTCCTTTTTATTCCATTTTTCTTCTCGGGAGGCGAGAATGTAATGAGTACTAGTCGGGGGTATGGAATGAAGATTCTAGAGAGAGTTGTTTAGTAGTCCTCACCATTTTGTAAAATAATGTATCAATAATTGTGATGGGGATTTATTTATGTGTGGATATTATCTGAAGATAATAATTGTATTTAACTCATAAAGATATATGTTGTCGTATTTTGCACGACAAATGTATTAATAAAGTTGTAGTTATTTCTGTACCATGTATTTGGCGACTCAGAATGGGTTGGATGGAATGGACCTATTTTGGGGGCGTCACACTCATCATGGTTTGGAATTGAGAGGTTTGGTAGTTAGGAGAGAAAGAAAGAAAATCTACGAACAGTCAACAGAATCAATTTCTAGCGAACAAATCTACGAATAAATACATGCATATAAATATCCTACTAATGTATAGAAATTTCAAAAATCGTAACCCACAAATGATCCCAAATTTTAGTTTGAAATTCAAAATATATCAAATTAAAGTTGGAAGCCAAATAGGTGATCCACTACAAGGAGAATGATGTGTTGCATTTGATGTCTATTAATGTAACTAAAAGCAGTAAGGAAGCCTCAAGTTATTATTGAAATCTCTTAAAATAATGGGACATGGATGCTTCAAGGTAAGAGACCCTAAATTTGTGTTTGTTATCTCTATTGGGGTGTTGAACTCTCACACCCCAATGTTACTCTGAATCCATCCATACACACCAAAGCTTATGATATAGCTATAAAAATAGAAGAAATCACTATAACCAACTCCAATTTAATAACAATTTCCTTATATTCATATTCCAACACAAAACCAATTGTATGCTACAATTTCATAAATTCCCCAATGTTGTCTTACATTTGGTCTCCACAAAGGCACAATCTAAGTACTGATAATCAAGAAAGAAAATGCCAACACCTTTGAACTAAAAAGGTTCTTAAGTTGATTCCTATATAACAATTTACATCACATATACCTCAAAGTGGTAACTACTTTTGTTGTCTTTTTTGGACTAAGCGCGATAGCAAGGAGAATCTTCTTCCTTGGTCCCTACAAATAGAGAAGTCTTCAAAAGAATACAAGCTATTATAGAAATTTTAACGACACAAAACCATACACAATTAACAACATAAAATTAGAAGCAGGTGAGTCTAAAAATAGTAGAAATTATTAAGGAAAATAGAAAACTAGGGCATAATTAGTACATTTTCAACAAATTTGACTACAAAGTAAGAGAATGGGCTCTTCCTATGATGAGCAAACAAGAGGAAAAGAAAAGAGAAGAAATTAGGAAAGAGAAGAAATTAGGGTTCCAAATTGTTAAAATAAGAGAAATTAACTGGAAGTTTCAATTTGTGAGAAATAGAGCTAAGTTTTCTATAACAAGCTATTACATAAATTTACTGATTATATACTAGCGCAGCAATTTGAGAAGCGAGAGTTTCAATTCGAGAGAGGAAAACTTCAATGTAAGATAAGAGAGCTTCAATTTGAGACTAGTGGCAAGGTGGCAACGACAACAAGGTAGCGACAGGATGACAAGGCAGGAGACAAGGCACCAACAAGATATAGATCTAAAAGGCACCTTGGACAAGGCGGATCTTGAGTCAACATTTGGGATTTGGGGTTTTGGGTGAGGCTAGAGACAATTGAGAGAGACAAAGACTGATTTGGGTAATTGGTAATTGTTGTCAAGGAGTCATATAAATTACAATTTTAGCTTATAAGTTAAATTTTTTTTATATGCTAAGGAAGATAGGTGAACCCAAATTGATCTCTGTTTCATGAATTTATAGACGACACACACAATTCAAGGACTCTGTTTCAAAAAAAAGAGTGATAACATTTTAAAAAAAATCTCTTTTAAAAGTAATATTAAATATTAAATTATTATTTCAAAAACTTAAAGATAAATTTAAATTTAAATTTAAATTTTAGGATATCATAAATTAATTATAACAAGCTGAAATACAACTTTTTTATAGAATAAAAAAGTAATATTTTAACATTTGTAATTTGTTCCACAAAAAGAGTCATAATTATTATAATTTTATTTATTGTCAATTTATAATATTTTAAAATTTTAATTATTGTAACTTAATATTTTAATTAATACAATTAATATTGCAAATTACTTAAAAATTATTATTAAAGAAAAAATTCAAAGTTAACTCTTTTTGTAGATCGTGTGAGTAATTTTTTTGACATTTGCACTCTATTCCACAAAAGAGCGTCACTATCTTCTTATTTTTTCTCTTTTTTTTTGTCATGATCAATGTATGAAATTTAAAAATTTTCTCGTAATGTAAAGTTATTTACTTTATAAATTATGAAAAGAAATAATCGATATTGTAAGTTACTAAAAAGTGTTATTAAAAGTAAATTTACTACTATAAAAATTTAACGATTTATATTACAATTCATATAATAGAACAACTAGATACACTTCCTCGAGAGCTTTTAGTAGCTTTTAACTTATGCTCTCGATAATCACGAATTATTGATATAATAGAACAACTAGATATAAAATCTCTTCATTATAGTTTATTTAAAGCAACTTAAACTCTTTTTTTAATAAATAAGTTTAATAACTGATGCAAAATACAACTAAATTTATAAATAATTTATTAGATAAATTTTAAATATGACATATTTTAATGACAATATTTATAATAATAATTTGATTAATTTTAGGTGATATCATTATAATATATCACTTTAATTGGAATAAGAATATAAAAAGGGACACCATATATGTATTTGATTTGCGAATTTGAGATTTTATTGTAAGTTTATGAATTTGATAAGCTATTACAAATGAATCTATGATGCACAAACAAAGATACCAATGTAAACGAAAAACTTTAAATATATTCGAATTCATATTCTATTTGAAATTTATTTGAAATTTATATTATAATAACTATATATATATATATATATATATATATATATATATATATATAACCTTATTAACTACATACAATTTAGTTTTAATCTTAGGTAACATTTCATTTGTTCATGTTTAAAATATCGTTAAATTAATTAAAATTTTCATTCAGTAGACTTTTTGAAGAGTTACACAATATATTATAATTGAAACTCTTTATAAATGTCACGTATAACAAAATATAATAAAATAATATATATTGAGGTTAAATAATAAATGAAACTAACTATAAGCATATTATTAATGTTTTAATCAAATATTTTTAAAAATAAAAAATAATCACATATTCAATGTAAACTATTGAATTTAAGAACTTAAAGAAAATTTCCTTAAAAAAATGTTACTCACGAGTATCGAACACCAAACCTCTCCAAACTAGAAACCTTACATGTGAGACCCCAGATTTTATCAATAAAGATTTAAATTTTGTTGAAATAATTTTTTAATATTATGGTGTGAATTTAAGATAATATTATAGTTGTGGGTAGTATTTATAAATTTTGCAAAGTATGCAAGTGGTTATATTATATTCGATTGGTGGGGAATATTAGGTTTAGCGGGGAATATTAAATAACTATCAATCAATCATTGGTGGACCCTGACGTAATTATTGTCCGGATTGAAAACGACAAAAATATTTTATTGAAATAACGGCGGAAGTTTTACAGTGATTTCTTGTTGAACTACTCGGTAGTAAAAAAATGCGATGTACGTGTGGTTCCATAAGTAGCACACCGGTATTGATTATTGATGCTTATGTGAAAGTCACTCGGTTTGATTCCATTATTGTCGATTAATAATATGAATTATTATAGCGATAATGACGTTTTGTTTTATTCAGTATTATTAACGTAATAAAAATGCGAAACATCTTTTATATAAAATAGAATACTTTATTAAAGTTATTACATAAATAGAATATATTATATTTTATTATGCATAGTGTTGCATAGTGTTTTGCATAGTGTTTTGCATAGTATTGCATAGTGTTTGCATAGTAAAATGTTTTTATATAAATAGAATATATTATATTTTATTTAAAAGATTTTTCTTTAAATATGGATAGTCGATTAAAGTAAATCAATCTGGATAGTTCATGGATTAATTCTTATGCATTCCATTTTCCTATAAATAAGCTCATTCCTTCATTGTTTTCTTACGAATTCATTGAAACTACAGAGAGAAAATTATAGAAAAGAAGCTATAGAGAAAAATTATAGAAAGAAGAAGTGTATTCTGCTACTTCACTACTTCTTATTCATTTTTTTTTACGGTGAGGTGTTATTCTTTCTTCTTGAAGAGAACTTCATTATTCCATTCACTATTATTACATTGGAATAACTTTGTAAAAGTGGTATACCTATACATAACTTTTGTATATCATGGCATATCCTATACTTGGTGAAATCCTTATGTTATTCCATTCTTATTTATTACATTGGAATAACTTTTGTATCATGCCGATTTACCCCTATACTTGGTGACATTCTTCTATTATTACATTGGAACATCCTGTGCATGTGTTTTACACGGACACAGTTCCGCTTTTTATTATTACATTGGAACATCACATGCGTGTGTTTTACACCGGACTGGTTCCGTCTTTATCATTACATTGGAATATCCTATACGTGTGTTTTACACCGGATGCAGTTCCATCTTTATTATTACATTTGGAACATCACATGCGGTGTGAATTTCACGACACAGTTCCGTTATTATTATTACATTGGAATAACTTTGTACATCTGAATCTGCATGCATGGTGATTTCTTTTGTTATTCCATTCTTTATTATACCCAGTTGGTTAAAACTTTGACTACTATACTCCATGAAATTAGTAGAATATCCTTGATATTTGCGTTTCATCCATTATCTTTTCATGGAAATATTCTTCTGATCATTCTTGAATTTTACTCTACGAAACAGTATCATGTTGACAATTTGGACGTTAATAATTCATGGATTAAATAATTCTTGAACTTGTTTTTATTGAATTATTATGTCATTGTCATCATCCTCATGTTATATTATGTTATCTTTGGCTTACGTGCATAGATGAACTTAGTATGATTATGACCAGGGATCATTCGGTATAATCATGACTTGATATAAATGATGTGACAAAAGTCCTCAGTGGCCTGTAATGCAGTGATGGATAGTTTTTGGTATGATTATGACCAGGGGTGATTCGGTATAGTCATGACCATTGATAATTTGATGAAAATCCTTGGCCGTGGTAATGCGAGGGGATGATTAGATGTGGTGGTTTATTTATTAAGTCGAGTCTCAAATGATAAAAATTGATGAAAACCTTTTAAAACCTAAAAGATAGTAGACTTTATTCTCTACTTGACTCTTTTAATGGATTGCATATTCCACTGCAGATTAAACCGGTTTATCTATTGTATTTTATTAGTTTAACATTGTTGAAGACTATTGATAATTTATTACGCATTATCTTAGTCATAATATTTCTTCTTGTCTAGTTGAGCTCACCCTTTCTTTCAATTATTCTCTTGAAAATGAGAACATAAATTTGAACGACAGTCGGGGAACTAGAGTAATGGTCCGGAGGATAGCATTAGTAGTCCTCACTATTACGTGAAATAGTGTGATAATAGTTGTAATGAGGACTCCTTTTGAGTTTGTATAATATCTAGTAGACAATATTTGTATTCAAACTCACAGATTTATAATAAATATTATACCACGGCAGTTATATTAATAAGTTGTATTTGAATTTATGTACCCATATAAGTGGCGACCCAAGATGGGTGGCGTATACCAAATTTTGGGGGCATCACAATTGATATCAAAGCTTAGGATATGATCCTGGCTAAGATGTGAGAATAGTACTAGGAGGGAGAGACGGGGAATACCTTCGCTAGTATGACCTACCTAAGTTTATTTGGTATTTGATTGGTCGGTCGAGTATAGTGATAATATGTTGCATGTCAATTAACCCTTATTTTGGCGATGGTGTTTGAAAATGGCATCCGAGAATGTTGAGAATAGCAATGGAGCACGAGGAGATTGATTCTCCACGGATCAATAATCGGGACAATGTCAACAGGATGGCGATAATCCTCCTGTAAACAACAACACCGATCAATTGACGAGCAGCGAATGTTTTTAAAAGTTTTTAGAATTCATGCAACATCGGTAAAAGCGACTCCATCCCAAAACGTAGGTGAAAACACGGAAAACTCTCGGGCGGTCACCGCTAAACAATTCAAGGAGCTGGGACCACCGGAGTTTTAGGGAGAGCAAAACCACTTATGGCGGAAGCATGGATAAAGCAGATTACCAAGATATTTGATGTCTTGGGATGCTCGAGGAGCAAAAGGTTCCTTTTTGCCTTTTATGTTCTTGTGAGGAGAGGCGATTCTTGGGTGGAATCGGTGAAAAACGTACTCAACTTTCTTTGTCTTGAAGATATCTTGGGAGAAGTTCCGGGGAGTCATTCAACGACAAATACTTTCTGAAAGTATTCGCCACATGAAGGAGGTGGAGTTTATCAAGTTGGAACAAAACAATATGGCCAGTGTCGCGAATACGAGGCAAAATTTGCGGAGTTATCACGGTTTCACGTCCCACTTGGTGGATAATGAAGAGAATGGCACGAATGTTTTTAAGAGGTTTGAAGCGGAGATACGTCAACATCTTATTTCTCATAAACCGTGTTTTATTTCGGATGTTGTAAATAGGGCTCGATTAGTGGAGCGCGATAACAGAGTCAACGCTAACTAAAAGAGAAGCGGTAAAGAAAATTATAATACCGGTGAGAGTAGTCGTCGAAGCGGTGACAACAAAGCGTGGAGGAATCAACGAGGCGAATATGATAACCACTTGGTGGTAATCGGGGCCAAAATAATAAGAATGGACATTTCAAGAAAGGAGATTCAACAATGATGGAAAGAGCGTCGACCAAAGACTGTTTTTGTTGTTAAGGAAGGAGAAGGACCACCTATTATATGCTTCAAATGCGGAGGAGAGGGACACATCGATCCGAATCGCGCCATGCCGTCAAAGCGTGTTATAATTGTGGAAGAGAAGGTCACTTAGCTCGATTTTGTCGTTCTGACAGACAAATTCAACTAGGATGGAGGCACCAAAGGTTGTCCCAGACAAACCAAAGCCGATAGTTTAAGAGAGCGTTTTTTTTCTCGTGACGAGGAACACGAATAAAATTATCACGGGTAAGTTAATCATAAGCTCTTGCGAAGTCTATACTGCGTATTAGATACCGAGTTCTACCCACTCTTTTTATTTCACCTAGTTGTGTTCAACGTTTGAATTTGACTCAAGAAGAAGTTAAACTTTGACTTATTGGTTTGAAACTTCGTTGGTAGGAGCCTTCGTTACCGCTTACTATTTTTAAATCTTGTTTAATTCAAATAAACGTTTTCACGTTACTGTCGATCTTATCTCTTTGAAAATACTTGCCTTTGAGGTAATTTTTGAAAACGATTGATTAACTACTCATTATTCTTTTGTAAGGTTGTTAGCTTTCATATTCCTAACCAACTTTGTTATCTGAATTCAAAGTAACCAAACCCTAAAGTTAATCAACGTTATATCAAGCCATAAGTAAAGAGCCCCGATCCTTTCGTTGTTGACTTCCTTGTGTGGAATGCGTCGAAGCGGACTTTACGTAGGCGGCGTCGTGAATGAAGATGGCAAGTTTATAGGTATCATTGTGAGATCTTATCTAGGTTAAGGGATAGAAGTCACGATTGGTATCGATGTGACGTCTTATCCAAGTCTTGGATGAGAGTCACGATTTTGAATGATATTTCTATTATTAATAAATTTCTGGCGTATTCTTGAAGACTTCTTAGCCTACTTAGAGCGTGAAATCAATTTACGTATTCACCCCAAAGATAAAACCCATTTCTTAAACCCTCGAATATTTCTTGAACTAAATGAGCAGGTTTACGTGGTTTATGATGAAAGTCATAATAAAAGCATTGGAATAATGAAAATCATGGGTATTAAGTGGTATTAGTAAGTTTTATGATGAGTTATGTTGGTTGGTATGTAAAACATGAAAGTTTCTTAGAAATCACAAAGAGTTGAAAATCAGATTTTGGTGAAAAAGCGTAACATGAAATTCAATTGACCATATCTCTTATTATATTTTGAATTTTTGAATGTGGTCAAGTCCTAGAGTTAGATCTATGAGTTACCTAACTAATCCAAGTGGAATTACTGGAAAAGGTGTTGTAGATTTTTTGTGTGGACTGATTTTAGGAAAGGAGGCCAAAGCTGTAAATTTCGAAAATGCTACTTGCCATGAAACTTTAAGGGGCTGTTTCGGCCACTTAAATTATGAGAAAAATTCTGGCCTTTTGGGATATGAAGGTATATGGTATAAAGTATCTCCTGTCCAAAATGAGCTCATTCGACTTAAAATGAGCAAGTTATGACTATTTCAATATTTAGGTTTTTAAATGAAAAAATGCTATAACCAGGAGTTCTATAACTCAGATGACCATGAAATTTAAACTAGAAGCTCACGTTAACATGTGTAAGGTCCTGCCAAGATTTGGGAATTTTGGAGTTAAACTTGAGGTAGCTAATTTCTTAAGGAATTAATTAGAAATTGATTTTGAAAAATAGTAAATGAATTTTAAAAATTCCGAGAAAATATATTTTCATCATGGGACTATATTATACTAAATCCCAGAAAAGAAATATTTTTGGGACTGATTTGGTATTTTTCATGAAAATAGTTTGAATTCTGAACATATGAGTTAAATATGTTATGTGAAATAACAAAGTTGAAAATAGGATTTTATGGCTAGAGAATCCTATATAGAGTATATCATATTATTTGAGAGATTTGATAATTGGTGATGATATCTTATGAGTATGGCATTTTGAATGATTAAATGCATTATATGGTAAAGCGTAAACAATTAAGATAAATTGTTTATAAATTTAAGAAGTGATTAAAATATTGTTATAATATTAATGATATTAGATTATGAGATTATTAAGTGATTGATAACATGGGGATATTCTTGAATCACGGATAAATTATATTATAAATGTTTAATATTTATCCTTTATCTCATTTGATTGATTCTTTATATCATTATCCTCATTATTTATATTATGTTGAAAGTCATCATGTGGCTTTATGGTGCATAGATGGACTTGGTATGATTATGACCAGGGATTATTTTGGGTGGTATAATCATAACCGTAATTGAAAACACGATTATCTTTGGTAGTAGTGCATGGATAATTTGTGGTCTTGATCTTAATGAATACACAATTATCTTTGGTAGTAGTCATGGATAATTTGTGGTCGCGATCTTAATGAATACACAATTATCTTTGGTAGTAGTGCATGGATAATTTGTGGTCGTGATACTAATGAATACACGATTATCTTTGTCCGTAGTGCATGGATAATTCGTGGTGCGTGAATCTTAATGAATATCCTTGGCACGTAGTGCGGGATGATTCGATGATATGGATTAATTATTGAAATGAGTCTCAAAGAATGAAATATTAATTCATGGATGTGGTAAAAGTCGTCTTTGGTAGTAGTGCATTGATAGACTTGGTATGATTATGACCACGGATTATTCGGTATATAATCATGGTAGTAATTGAAAACTCTGAATATCCTTGGCCCGGAAGTGTATGGATAATTCATGGTTGTGATACTATTAAGTCGAGTCTCGATATTATTGGTTTTACTGATTATATATCTTTGGCTTTAGTGCAAAGATGAATTGTTAATAAATGTCTTTGGCTCAGTAGTGCAAAGATGAATTGTTAATGAATATCTTTGGTAGGATTGCAAAGATGAACTTAATATTTTCAACGATAAAAGGTATTCAAGGTATCCTCACCTCTTTATCATATCGGCGTACCCTAATTTCGAGGGAAATTTCATAAGGAGGGAGATTGTGAGACCCCAGTTTTATCGATAAAGATTTAAATTTTGTTGAAATAATTTTTAATATTATGGTGTGAATTTAAGATAATATTATAGTTGTGGGTAGTATTTATAAATTTTTGCAAAGTATCACAGTGGTTATATTATATTAGATTGGTGGGGAATATTCGGTTTAGCGAGGAATATTAAATGCAATGACTCAATCATTGGTGGACCCCACAAGAATTATTGTCGGATTGAGAAAAACGACAAAAATATTTTATTGAAATAACGGCGGAAGTTTTACAGTAGATTCTTGTTGAACTACTCGGTAGTAAAAGAAATGCGATGTCGTGTGGTTCCATAAGTAGCATTACGGTATTGATTATTGATGCTTATGTGAGAAGTCACTCGGTTTGATTCCATTATTGTCGATTAATAATATGAATTATTATAGCGATAATGGCGTTTTGTTTTATTAGTATTATTAACGTAATAAAAGCGAAACATCTTTATATAAAATAGAATACTTTATTAAAGTTATTACATAAATAGAATATATTATATTTTATTATGCGTAGTGTTGCGTAGTGTTTTTGCATAGTGTTTTGCATAGTATTGCGTAGTGTTTGCATAGTAAAATGTTTTATATAAATAGAATATATTATATTTTATTTAAAAGATTTTTCTTTAAATATGGATAGTCAGATTAAAGTAAATCAATCTGGGATAGATTCATGGATTAGTTCTTATGCATTCCATTTTCCTATAAATAAAGCTCATTCCTTCATTGTTTTCTTTGCACGAATTCATTGAAACTACAGAGAGAAATTATAGAAAGAAGCTATAGAGAAAATTATAGAAAGAAGAAGAGTATTACTATTACTTCACTTCTTATATTCGGTTCTTTTTACGGTAAAGGGGTGTTATTCTTTCTTCTTGAAGAGAACTTACATTATTCCATTCACTATTATTACATTGGAATAACTTTTGTAAAAGTGGTATACCCTATACATAACTTTGTATATCTGTGATATCCTATACTTGGTGAAATCCTTATGTTATTCCATTCTTATTTATTACATTGGAATAACTTTTGTATCTGTGATTTACCCTATACTTGGTGACATTCTTATATTATTACATTGGAACATCACATGCATGTGTTTTACACACGGACTGGTTCCGCTTTTTATTATTACATTGGAACATCCATGCATGTGTTTTTACAGGACTGGTTAAAATCTTTATCATTACATTGGAATATCTATCGTGTGTTTTTTTACCGGATCTCGGTTCCATCTTTATTATTACATTTGGAACATCCCGCTTGTGAATTTCACACGACACAGTTCCGTTATTATTATTACATTGGAATAACTTTGTACATCTTAATCGCATGCATGGTGATTTCTTTTGTTATTCCATTCTTTATTATACCCAGTTAGTTAAAACTTTGACTACTATACTCCATGAAATTAGTAGAATATCCTTGATATTTCGTTTTCATCCATTATCTTTTCATGGAAATATTCTTACGATCATTCTTGAATTTTACTCTACGAAACATTATCATGTTGACAATTTGGACGTTAATAATTCATGGATTAAATAATTCTTGAACTTGTTTTATTGAATTATTATGTCATTGTCATCATCCTCATGTTATATTATGTTATCTTTGGCTTACGTGCATAGATGAACTTAGTATGATTATGACCGAGGATCATTCTAAGATAATCATGACTTGATATAAATGATGTGACAAAAGTCCTCGATGGCTTTGTAATGCGGTGATGGATAGTTTTGGTATGATTATGACCGAGGGGTGATTCGGTATAGTCGTGACCATTGATAATTTGATGAAAATCCTTGGCCAGTAGTACGGGATGATTAGATGTGGTGGTTTATTTATTAAAATTTGAGTCTCGGTGATAAAAATTGATGAAAACCTTTTAAAACCTAAAAGATAGTAGACTTTATTCTCTACTTGACTCTTTTAATGGATTGCATATTTATTGCAGATTAAACCGGGTTTATCTATTGTATTTTATCGGTTTAACATTGTTGAAGACTATTGATAATTTATTACGCATTATCTTAGTCATAATATTTCTTCTTGGGCTAGTTGAGCTCACCCTTTCTTTCTTTTATTTCTCTTGAAATGAGAACATAGGCGGAGACGAGAGCCTCGGGAACGGAGTAATGGTCCGAGGATAGCATTAGTAGTCCTCACTATTACGTGAAATAGTGTGATAATAGTTGTAATGAGGACTCCTTTTGAGTTTGTATAATATCTAGTAGACAATATTTGTATTCAAACTCACGATTATGTCGTATTATACCTGAGCTTATATTAAAGTTTGTATTTGAATTTATGTACCATATAAGTGGCGACCCAAGATGGGTGGCGTATACCAAATTTTGGGGCATCACATTACATTCCAACAAAGCCACTTTGGACCAATTACATATCTTCTTTAGAACTTATGTAACGGCACTAATATTTAAATCACTAGCATCATTTCTATCGCATGTAAAGATGATATAATACACTTTTTTGCCAATTGTATGTACTAAGAATTGTTATAATAATAATAATAATAATAATAATAATTGTAATAATTATTATTGTATTAATAATAATAAATTTTAAATACTTAAAATAATAGTAATAATAATAATTATTAAAATACCCTAAAATAATATAAAGCGATTACAAATTAAATACCCTAAATATAAAATTACATTCAAAGTTTTTTAACCACTCAATCAAAATTTATTTTTATTTTTTTGTACTAGTCAAATGGGTATCAATATTTTTCTAATAAAATATATTGATGATTTTTTCTTTTTATTGTTATAGGACTCGATCAAGTTAAATTTAAATTAAAAAAACCATGGGTAAATATAAGAATCAATATAATAAATTACAAAGATGAGTACATTAGCAAATAACAAATATTTATAATAGAAAGATTTGTCATAGTTCAATGATTAAAAATAGTCACTACAATTACAATTATTTAAAAAAAAAAACAATATATTTATCGTTAAATTTCATAATAAAGTCATATTACAACTAAACTCTAATGGATAAGATAGAATAATGATGTGTGAGTCCTTTTAATTTTTTTTCAATTCATATATTCATATACATTGACATTTAATAAAGACAATTTGTTGGATCACTCTTATTTTAATTTTAATTATTATTATTTTAATTATTATTATAATAATATTAATACTAATAATAATAATTATTATTAATATTATTGCAATTATTATTATTATTACAATTATTAGTATTAATAATAATTATAATAATAATAATTGTAATAATCGTAATAATTAAAATAATAATAATAATAATTAAATTAATAATAACAATAATAATAATTAAAATAATAATTATTATTTAAAATTTCAATTATCGCATTGGTAAACACTTTTGTCTTGTGAACACTTTTTAGTTTCTAACATTGGTAAATCTGTACGCATACGACACCATTTTATTTATTTCATACGTGACAAATCTATGTTGAAATTTATATCTCAATATATCATCTTTTGTATTTTGTTCAGGTCTTATCTTGTGAAGCCTTGCGAGATTAGTACCATAATAATAATAATAATAATAATTTTTTTATTATTATTATTATTATTATTATTATTATTATTATTATTATTATTATTATTATTATTATTATTATTATAGTTATTATTATTATTATTACTATTATTATTATTATTATTGTTATTATTATTATTATTATTATTATTATAATTACTTTTATTGTTATTATTATTATTATTAGTACTTATTATTAGTATTATTATTATTATCTTAATTTAAGGCAACATGTTAATAATAAGTTTGCAAAAAGTTGTATAAAATATCTGTGAAAAAAAAATGTTACTTGATGAATGTGGTCCATATTAGGCATGACGAAATATAGCAACAAAAAACTTTCGTTGCTTAACTTTACGATGAGAGAAATCAAGTGGTTATAAATTTTGTAATTTAATTTCTAGCAATTTTGTTTCCAAATTTTGCAACGACTTATGAATTTCGTTGCAAAAAGTGTAAAATGACACAATCATGCAACGAAGGACAAGTTTCGTTGCTAAACATACACTTTTAGCAACGACTTATAAAGTTGTTGCTGAAAAATCGTTCTTAAAATCCTCATTTTAAGCAACAAAAAAATTTCGTTGACCACGATGACGGAAATCAAGTGGTAGAAAAATTTTTGCAATCAATTTCTAACGAATTTTTTCCATTGATGAATTAGCAACAAATTTTGCAACGATTTATGAATTTCGTTACAAAAATGAAAGACACCTGATCTGCAACGAAGGACAAATTTCGTTTGCTAAACATATATTTTTAAAGAACGACTTATAAAGTCGTTGCCCGAAAAATCGTTGCTAAAGGTCCATTTTTTTGTAGTGGTATAACAAAATAGGTCTGTACAGTCTGTGCAGACTGTATATATATTTTTTGGTATAGGTATCCAAATCACACCAAAAACACTATTTTATGTAGAAATTCAAGTTTCATAAAAAAAAAATTAGTTGTTCTAAAAAAAAAGAAAAAAAGAAAAAATGTTTTTTGCGCATTTTACTCCGGTCAGGACTCGATTTGGATCAATCTAATATATATATATATATATATATATATATATATATATATATATATATATATATATAAACAAAGCAAAAAAAAACAAACTAAACAAAATAATTCTAATAGATAGACATTATTAAATTATATCATTTCTTATATTTATATATAAGGATAATTTAATAATAATATAATTTAAAAATAAGAATTCCATAAAAAAAAATTCATATTTCTAAATTCACAAACAATAAAAAAATATAATTAAAATTTCATTCCATATCCATTTTAGTCTAAAACTCAAAAACATGACAAACTGAAAACTATAATCCCTTCCGATCCCGTTCTATTCCATTCCATTCCATTCTTCTCTTCTAAACTGACAAACGCAGAGTTATTTAAACCGAGATTGCAAAACATTCACAAAATAATTAATGTGATTTATTGGAACTGAATTTTTTACAAAATGCAGTGATTTAGGTGTCACTAGATACAAACCCGCGCTTTGCAGCGGGATTATTCATTTTGTTAATAATAAATTTATACATGCAATTAATAAATTAAAATATAATAAGATGGTAGATTATTTTGGGATTATCAAATTTTAATAGCATATGTTATATAGTGTTGCATAAAAATTTTATGTGCAAATACATATCCAAATATATAATTAATCTGATCATTAAACCCCAGAACATTACATAACAGTTGTGTGTGTGTGTGTATATATATATATATATATATATTAATGTCTTGATTAAAATGTTTATAATGTAACCAATATGGTTAAAAATAGGTAACCCTTTCATTCTAAAGCACTAACAAATATTTAGAAAGTGTCATGCACAATGTCATTGAATTGTTATAATATATGATTGCTAGTGGTATATTTTAAGTCTGTTACACATTACACAAAACTCACCAAGCCTCAAATATCTGACACATGTACTTGATGCATTTTGAAGAGTCCATGTCTCGTATACGCTTATTTGCACCAGAATTCTAACATCCAAACGAAAGGGAAAACAACAAAAGAATGTCTCAATTTCGGTCCTCAGACATGATGTGACGCCCCCAAAATTAGGTATACATCACCCATTCTGAGTCGCCAGATACATGGTACAAAATTCAAATACAACTTCATTTATACAACTGTTGAGCTGTCGTATAGAATACGACCACAATTAACTGTGAGTTTTAATACAAATGTATGTAACTCTCATGGTGCTTCGACCACAACCTTACAATGGTACTTTATATAAAAGTATAGGCAAAAACAGTTTTAGAAATTAAAATCTTTGGGAAGTGCTCAAGGAAACCTTCGTACATGGGAGGCCATGCGTCTAGGTTATAATAGATATCATATGTCCACATAATTATCCTTGGTTGACCCAATAGACCCCAAAGAAAAACGAGAAGATTACTATCATCTTCTTTCCAATGGTGAGTCTTCTCTTGACATATAACTATCTCCACTGTCTCCAAGTGAATATTATATTTCAAATAAACTCCAAGATTATATAGGTAGTGCTCCGTAGATATACTCAAAGAAGTGGATCATGCAACCCCATCTTATAATAACTTGAGGTTGTATGTCATTAGACATCTTGTATGATAGTGGCAAAACACCCTTCCAAAATTGGGTTCACCTCACCCTATTTGATTCACCAAATATAACTACTAAATGTTGTATAGAATACAACACACTTTTCTATACTGTTTAGGGAGAACCTCCACAGCTAGAGACCACTGTTCTATTCCCCTGTTATCTCCGCTCGAATTCAAGACACTCTTACGGCAACACTCTTATTACCTGAAAGGAATTGTGAAGCAAAAGGGTGAGCACAACTAGCCCAGTAAAGAATATCATGACTAAAGATAATTAAATTATCAATAGCTTCCATCAATAATAAATCAAAAATTTAGAACATATGGTAGATAATAAAACTTTTCAACCATAATTGCAGCGGAACGAGCAATCCATTAGAAGAGTCAAATAGACCATAAGGTCTATTATCTTCTATATGTTAAAAGACCACCAATAATGTTTTATCCCTGTAACATCAATCAACAATTCCCGTCCACGATCATGTGAATAACTCATAATCACAATTGTGATTCTAAATTCCTCTTCGTACCTGTGATCGAAGATAATTTTCATCACTTGTCTTCACCGAAATATCAAAAATCATGGTTATACCAAATCACAATTCACGTTTCAGTAATCATTAAATCATCTTTTGCACTACTACCAAAGATATTCATTATTATCACATCCATGAATTAATATTTCATTCTTTGAGACTCATTTCGATAAATAATCCACATCATCGAATCATCCCCGCACTACGTGCCAAGGATATTCTTTAGTATCACGACTCACGAATTATCCATACACTACGGGCCAAAGATAATCGTGTTTTCATCAACCATCTGATCATGACATAAAACAATTCATCTTTGCACCCTTGGTCAAGAGAATCCATAGCCATAATCATACCAAAAACTATCCATCAATGCACTACGGGCCAATGAGGACTTTTTCATTAGTATCACAACCACAAATTATCCATGCATTACGGGCCAAAGATAATCGTGTTTTTATCAACGGTCCTGATCATGCTATGAAACAATTCATCTTTGCACCCTTGGCCGAAGAGAATCCATAGCCATAATCATACCAAAAATTTTCCATCAATGCACTACGGGCCAATGAGGACTTTTTCCACATCATTTACAACATTACGGTCATGATTATACCGAATAATCCCTGGTCATAATCATACCAACTCCATCTATGCACTACATGCCACAGATGACTTTCAACATAATATAAATATTAGGATGATGACAATATTATAAGCATTAATCAAACTAAATCAATGATAAATATTAAAGACTTTAAATTTATCCAGACATTATCAATTACTTAATAAAATCATAATCTAATACTGTTAATACTATAACAATATTTTAATCACTTCTTAAACTTATAAACAATTATATTTAATTGTTTATGTGACGCCCCCAAAATAGGTCCATTCCATCCAACCCATTCTGAGTCGCCAAATACATGGTACAGAAATAACTACAACTTTATTAATACATTTGTCGTGCAAAATACGACAACATATATACTGTGAGTTTAAATACGATATTGCCATCTAAGACAATATCCACACGCAAATAAATTTCCATCATAATTATTGATACATTATTTTACAAAAATGGTGAGGACTACTAAACAACTCTTTCTAGAACATTCATTCCATACCCCGACTAGTACTCGCTACATTCTCACCTCCTGAGAAGAAAAATGGAACAACAAGGAAAAGGGTGAGCTCAACTAGCCCAGTAAAGAATATTACGACTAAGATAATATCTGACAAATTATCGTTAGTCTCCAGCAGGGGAAAATCTAATAGAATACAATAGACAACCAGTTTTAAATCAATCTTCGCAGTGAAAATAATAATTCATTAGAAGAGTTAAGTAGAGAATGCAAACTACTATCTTCTATATATGAATTTAAAATTTCATCGTCGATATTTTATCCCTGTAACATCAATCAATATATATCTGGAATCAAATATTCATCTTTTACCTACAGGCCAAGATATTCATCGATTAGTCATGTTCATCTAAACACTGTTCATCTTTGCACTACAGGCCAAAGATATAATCGATCGATCGTATGTTCAACTCAACACGTGTTCATCTTTTACACTTCTGACCCAAAGATATTTATCAAGAAATCATTCATCTTTTGCACTACTGGGCCAAAGATATTCAATAATATCATCATTTAGGGTGAGGATGATGAAAAATATTTTAAAGGAAGCGAATCCGGTTGAAACAAAAGAACAAATATTAAGGATTCATATTTTAAACAATCCAAGTTCAAAAATACTTCATAAGTAATCGAGTAGAGTAAAATTCAAGAATGATCAAAACATGGATACAATCAAAGCTAGTATCCATAGTAGATATTTTGACACAAAAGAAAAAATTTCATTTTTACGGTGAATAGTGTCAGATTCGTGAATAGTGCAGATATCGTGAATAAGAACTCAGACACCAAAAGATAGAAATTTCACAAAAAAAACATCTTCACGCTTCGTGAATAGTACTAAATGAATAGTAACTCGTGAATAGTAACTCATGAATAGTAACTCATGAATAGTAACCCCGACATGAAAAGTTTCAAATTTGATAAAAATTTCGACCAATATTTCGGCATAATGATATTGAAGAAATAATATCATTTTCGAATAAAATAACATCCCTTACCTCGAAAAAGACACAGACTTCTTAGTTGAAACAGGATATAGGCTATGACTTGAACTTGCACCGTATAGCAATACTCAAAATATACTCAAAATACTCACAGAAAAACGCTGATAATATAGAGAGAAAACTTGAGGTTTAAATTGTGATTTTCAATTCTAACCTAAGCACACTATGTGTAAGACCCCAAATTTTTTAAATAAAAGGAATTTCCTTTATTTATTATTTTGAAATAGTAAGGGTTGATTTGATTAATGTGGATAGTTAAGGGTTAAATATGAAATATTTCAAAATAAGCAAGTGGTTATAAAATATTCATTTTTGTCGGGAGAATATTCGTTTGGTCGTGGAATATTAAATCTTTGTCGGGGAATATTAAATGCGGACGGTAGCGACCATGTGTGGGCCCATAACGGAAAGCGATTGGATGAGGAAAATGACAAATATAAGTTGTTTAAAAATAACAGGCGTAATTATTCACAGATTAATCTTTGTTGGAATAACCGGTGGTTAAAACACACTAATATCTGGCGTTGTTGAAAGAAAGAGCACGCAGTATTGCATCAATTATTGATTCTTACGTGAAGGCACTACTCAATAATTGTTACGATAATTCTTGTTCAATAGTTTATTTTATTGATTCAATAATTCTTTGCGTTGGTATTTTATATTATTGTTGTTTTAATAATTGTCACTTGCATGTATTTCCCATTATCGGATCAATAATTCATATTATTTGAATAATATTATTAGATAACATTATTGGCAATGTCTAGAAAGTTACATCTAAGGAGAGGTTTGGTCACCTAATTGCGGCGCCCGATGGAGAGATCCTTATCGGAAAGCCCCTCTTTCTGAGGCCTTTGGTTATCGTAATTGTGATTACGTAATATTATTTGGGAATAATTAATTATTGATTTATATGATAAGAAAATATTTATTTGATATGGATATAAATGATGGATTTATTTATTATATGTGGTTATAATTGAAGGATTTAATGTTGAGGTGTTTTATCGGTATTTTTTTGTGGAATGGAGGTATTAAAAATCAAATCAATATTTTTACGATATATTAAGTGAGTTATAATTTTTAATCGTAGTTGGATCGTTGCGATTTTTGGATATGTTATACATATATAAGTTGAGTATATGTCTACAAATTTTGAGCCGTTAAAATGAGCGAATGATTTGTTATAAATTTTAAGAGGTGTTTGATTAGGAAAGTATGGTTATAATTGATTTTGGTGGAAAATTCTAGAATTGAGTGGGCCCCACTTGTGGTTGGTGAAAAAATGTTTGAATTTTATTTCAAATGTGGTGGGTGGCAATAGTAGCGAGTAAAGCCATCGTGCAGTGTGTCAAGTCTGCTTGGTAATTAACATTTTCCTATAAATAGAAATTTAAGTTAGAATTGAAAATCACACCGAAACAAAGTTTTCTCTCTTTCTCTCTCTATATTATTGAGCGTATTTTGTGAGTATTTAGATACTTTGAGAGTTCTTTATTCAAGTGAAGTTTCATTCAAAGATCACTTCCGATCTTTCCTTAGAAATCTTGATTCTTTGAGGTAAGGGATGTTATTTTCTTCTCAAATGATATTATTTCTTCATATCATTATCTTTGAAATATTGGTTGGAACTTTTTATCAAATTTGGAACTTTTTCATGTAGGGTTTACTATTCATGAGTTACTATTCACGAGTTACTATTCATGAGTTACTATTCACGATTCTTATTCACGAGTACTATTCATGAAGCGTGAAGATGTTTTTGTAGAATTTCTATCTTTTGGTGTCAGAGTTACTATTCACGTATCGGCGGACTATTCACGTATCTGACACTATTCATAGAAAAATAAAATTTCTTCTTTTAATTCCAAAATATCTATTACGGATACTAGCTTTGATTGTATCCATGTTTTGATTATTCTTGAATTTTACACCACTATAATTATTTTTGAGGTATTGTTGGACATGGATAAAACAAAAATACGAATCCTTAATCCTTAATCCTTGTCATTTTGTTTCAATGGATTCGTTCTTTAAAATATTTTCATCGACCCTCGGTCTTAAATGATGATATTATTGAATATCTTTGGCTGTAGTGCAAAGATGAATGATTTCTGAAGAATATCTTTGGCACCAGTGCAAAAAGATGAGCAGTGTTTAAATGAACATGGCCGATCGATGAATATCTTTGGCCTTTAGTGCAAAGATGAGCAGTGTTGAGATGAACATGATGGATTGATGAATATCTTTGGCACAGTAGTGCAAAGATGAATATTTGATTTGAAATGAATATTGATTGATGTTCTGAGGGATAAAATATTGATGATGGGTATTAAATTCATAGATTATAGTAGATTTCATTCTCTACGTAACTCTTACATGAATTATTATTTCATTGCGAATATTGATTTGAAACTTGTTGTCTATTGTATTCATCGATTTTTCCTGTTGAAGACTAACGATAATTTGTTGTATATTATCTTAGTCATAATATTCTTCTTGGGCTAGTTGAGCTCACCCTTTTCCTTGTTGTTCCATTTTTCTTCTCGGGAGGCGAGAATGTAGCGAGTCTTAGTCGGGGTATGGAATGAAGGTTACAGAGAGAGTTGTTTAGTAGTCCTCACCATTTTTGTAAAAATAATGTATCAATAATTATGATGGGGATTTATTTGCGTGTGGATATTGTCTAGAAGACAATATTATATTTAAACTCATTAGTATATATTGTCGTATTTCACACGACATATCATATTATTGAAGTTGTAGTTTGCTTCTTATACCATGTATTTGGCGACTCGAATGGGTGTTGTGTATACTATTTTGGGGCGCGTCAGTTAATATCGAGCTTAGGGATATGATCTCTGGCGAGATCGGAGAATAGAACTAGGAGGGAGAGCAGAGTAAATCCTTCTTTAGTGTGTCCTACCTAAGCTTATTTGTTGGTTGGTCGTAATATAGGGGGTATTATGTGATTTGTTAATTTATTTAATTAACCCTTGTTTTATGATAGTTTTTAAGAATGGTCACGAGAACGTTAACAATGGAGTGAATGAGATCGTGGAGACACCTCTAATCGCCAACCGAGGATAATGTGATGTCGGTGAAGAAGAATTAGAGATATCCATGTGGTGAGTGAAGAATTGATAGTTGCACCTTGAGATATAGTCAGAGAGGTAATAATGAGAGTGAGGAAGAGAAGAGGAAGAAGAGGTACTTGAAGAGAGTTTATTAGAGGTATTTTATGATCAAAATGTAGAATTGCAAAATCGTATTCATGAGTTAGAAGAGCGAAATTTGAAGAATTGCGAGCGATCGTGGAGCAAAAGGATGCAACGATTCAAGCTTGTGTTACCCGATATGTGATGCTTGAATGAAGCACTCTTTGGCGAGTATAAGATGATAAAGTTTGGAATCTGAAATGAAAGAAGAAATAAGCGAGCAGTGAGAATGAGTGATGCATGGGTAAAAAGCCGCGACGCGTTGATATTATGGAAAGAGATGTCCAATCTAAAAAGAAGATTTAACGATGACGGAAAGGCGTCGGCGACGACATCGGCACCATCAACAAATTCTAGGGAAGAGAACGATTGCCGGTTAGATGCTACGAGATGTGGAGAGGAGGGACATATAAGGTCAAACTGTTCAAAGCCTTCCAAGGTATGCTATAATTGTGGAAAAAGAAGGACATATCGCTCGAGATTATGCGATATCGAAAACCCGATCCAAATGAGAATGGTGACTCAAAAGGATGTCCCGAAAAAGTCAAAGTCAGCGGTTCTTGGAAGAAGCGTTTGTCGTGACCGATCAAAATCGAGGAACGACGACGAAGTTAGCACGGGTTAAGTTAATTATAAATTCTTGCGAAGTATATACCTTACTAGATATTGGTTCTACCCATTATTTTATCTCTCTTACTTGCGCTCAACGTTTGAACTTGACTACGGAGAAATTAAACTTTGACCTATCTGTGGAGACTCTATTAGGAGAAACTTTCATTACATCCGTTGTTTAAAAATCTTGCTTGATTCAAGTTGGCACTATCACATTACACCGTTAACCTTATTTCTATAGAGATATTTGCTTTTGATGTGATTTTAAGGTTAACTACTCATCATGCCAAATTGATTGCTTTTGTAAGGTTGTTAGTTTTCATATTCCTAAGCAACTTTGTTATTCGAATTCAAGCAATCAAACCATTGTAGTCAAACATTTTCATATCAAGCCATGAAGTCATTCGTTTATTACGGATGTCGAGTTTTCTTAGTCCTTGTTATGGATTTGAATAAAGACACGTCGATTTGAATAATATTCTTGTTGTTATTGATTTTTCTGATGTATTTCTGAAGAATTTCTTGGTTTACTCCCAAAACACGATATTAAATATTGTATCGACTTTGAACCCCAGACAAAACTCATTTCTAAAATCTCATATCGAATGGCTCTATTGAACTTCGTGAGTTAAAATTCAACTATAAATTTGGTACTGAGCCTTTATCTGGTGACTTCCTTTGTGGAATTTACCTAAGCGGACTCTCTATAGGGGGCGTCATATTCGATGCGATAGTAAAGCGATAGGTGTCATTGTGACGTCTTATCCAAGATTGGGATATGAGTTACGATTGAGAGCAACCTAAGTCGATGTCGAAAATCGTAGCTTTCTGAAGCTTAGTTGGTTATTATCGGAGATTCGTTGAAGGATATTCTCGAATCGCTATTCCATTATCGCAAACTGACTCGTAGAGATACAAAAGTCGAATGGAGCGAGGAATGTGGGAAGAGCTTGAAGAACTCGAGAGGAGACTCATTTCAAAGACATGTTACGACCATACCATCTGGAAAAGCGAGCGTGGTAGGCGGCGTGTTGAGTTGAAAATCGTATACAAAAATCTGAGTACGATATTGTCAAAGACTAATTTCATTATAATTTACAAATAATAGAGATGGAGATGAAAACTCTAGGTACCCACGTGATGATATCTGAGTATAATCAACTTTAATCGATAAAGTTAAAGGCTGCTTTCGAGCCACAAGGCAGGAGGTCGATGCGTATGAAGAAGAAAAGTACAAGAAGGAGCTATTTGGGCGAGAATTGATGAAGAAGGAATACTTGAGTCCACTCTAGACTTTGTGTTCCTAACGACTACGATTTAAAGTACAAGATTATGATGGAGGCACACAATACACCATTTGCAATCCATCCTGAAGTACTAAAATGTATCGTGATCTTGACATACATTTTGGTGGAACAATATGAAGAGAGAGATTGCAAAGTTTATCTCGATGTGTTTAACTTGCCAACGCGTGTAAAGGCGGAGCATCTAGTACCTAAGGGTCCGTTGCAACCACTTGAGATTCCGAAATGGAAGTGAGAACACATTACCATGGATTTCGTTCTGGGTCTTCCTACGGTTTCTCAAGGCATCAATGCTATTTGGGTTATTGTTGATAGATTAACCAAATCGCTCATTTCTTGCCGATACGGAGACTTATTCCTTGAGCGTCTTGCTAGTATGTACGTAAATGAGATTGTGAGGTTGCATGGTATGCACAGTATCCATAGTTTTGGATCGTGACCCAAGATTCACTTCAAGATTTTGGGTTAGCTTGCAAAAAGCTATGGGCGCAGATTTGCGATTTAGTTCGGCATACCATCCCCAAACCAGACGGACAATCGAGAGGACTATTCAAACTCTTGAAGATTTATTAAGACTACGTGTCCTGAGACTTCAAGGCGGTTGGGATAAGTATTTACCATTGGTGGAATTCTCCTACAACAACAGTTATCGAGCAAGTATAGGTGTGGCTCCATTGAAGCATTATATGGGCGAAAATGTCGTTCTCGAATATGTTGGGATGAGGTGGGTGAAGCAACATTGTTGGGACTGAGTTAAATACGTATGACTACCGAAAAGATCCAAATGATTCGACAACGTATACAAAAGCGGCACAAGATCGACAAAAAAGAGTTATCACGGATCTTCATCGAAAGGGCGTGGAATTTAGTGTAGGGGATCATGTATTATTGCGAGTTGCTCCATGGAAGGGAGTTACAAGATTTGGGAAGAGAGAAAAAGCTCGATCCACGATTTATTGGTCCATTTCAAATTCTTGACCAAGTAGGAAATGTAGCTTTATAGACTTGCGTTACCTCCAAGTATGTCTCGTGTTCATAACGTGTTTCACATATCCGCTTTCAGTAAATATGTGAAAGACCCGAACCACGTTATTGAGTTAGAACCCAGGACGAGATAGCCAGAAGACTTAACGTGTGAGGAGGTACTGTCGAAAGATTTTGGATAGGAAGGAGCATGTCCTACGCTAAGAAAGTCATCATACCACAAGTTAAAGTTTTGTGGAGGAATCATGCTATAGAGAAATGACACAGGGAATTGGAAAGCGAAAATGAAAGCGAGGTATCCTCACCTTTTGAAACACCAGTGCGTCTCGTCGATTTCGAGGACGAAATTTCATAAGGAGGGAGGTTGTAAGACCCAAATTTTTTTAAATAAAAGGAATTTCCTTTATTTATTATTTTGAAATAGTAATGGTTGATTTGATTAATGTGGATAGTTAAGGGTTAAATACTGCAAATATTTCAAAATAAGCAGTGGTTATATAATATTCATTTTTGTCGGGAATATTAGTTTGGTGGTGGAATATTAAATGCTTTGTCGGGGAATATTAAATGCGACGGTAGCGACCGTGTGTGGGCCCCATAACTGGAAAGCGATTGGATGAGGAAAACGACAAATATAAGTTGTTTAAAAATAACGGCGTAATTATTACAGATTAATCTTGTTGGAATACCCGGTGGTTAAAACACACTAATCTGGCGTTGTTGAGCGATGGCACTCGGTATTGCATCAATTATTGATTCTTACGTGAAGAAGGCACTACTCGATAATTATTACGATAATTCTTGTTCAATAGTTTATTTTATTGATTCAATAATTCTTTGCGTTGGTATTTTATATTATTGTTGTTTCAATAATTGTCAACTTTTACGGTATTTCCCATTATCGGATCAATAATTCATATTATTTGAATAATATTATTAGATAACATTATTGGCAATGTCTAGAAAGTTACATTTAGGAGAGGTTTGGTCACCTAATTGCGGCGCCCGATGAGAGATCCTTATCGGAAAGCCCCTCTCTCTGGAAGCGCCTGGTTGTCGTAATTGTGATTACGTAATATTATTTGGGAATAATTAATTATTGATTTATATGATAAGAAAATATTTATTTGATATGGATATAAATGATGGATTTATTTATTATATGTGGTTATAATTGAAGGATTTAATGTTGAGGTGTTTTATCGGTATTTTTGTGGAATGGAGGTATTAAAAATCAAATCGGTATTTTTACGATATATTGCGTGAGTTATAATTTTTAATCGTAGACCGCTTGGATCGTTGCGATTTTTGGATATGTTATACATATATAGTTGAGTATATGTCTACAAATTTTGAACCGTTAAAATGAGCGAATGATTTGTTATAAATTTTAAGAGGTGTTTGATTCTTAAAGTATGGTTATAATTGATTTTGGTGGAAAATTCTAGAATTGAGTGGGCCCCACTTGTGGTTGGTGAAAAAAGTGCTGAATTTTATTTCAAATGTGGTGGGTGGCAATAGTAGCGTAGGTAAAGCCATCGGTGGCGAGTCAAGTCTGCTGCCTTGGTAGGCTAACATTTTCCTATAAATAGAGGGCTAAGTTAGAATTGAAAATCACACGAAACAAAGTTTTCTCTCTTTCTCTCTATATTATTGAGCGTATTTTGTGAGTATTTAGATACTTTGAGAGTTCTTTATTCAATCTGACAAGTTTCATTCGAAGATCACTTAGATCTTTCCTTCCAATCTTGATTCTTTGAGGTAAGGGATGTTATTTTCTTCTCAAATGATATTATTTCTTGATATCATTATCTTTGAAATATTGGTTGGAACTTTTTATCAAATTTGGAACTTTTTCATGTCGGGGTTACTATTCATGAGTTACTATTCACGAGTTACTATTCATGAGAGTTACTATTCACGAGTTCTTATTCACGAGTACTATTAAGCGAAGCGTGAAGATGTTTTTGTAGAATTTCTATCTTTTGGTGTAGAGATCTCTTATTCACGTTCACGATATTATCACTATTCACGTATACTGACACTATTCACCAAAAAATAAAATTTCTTCTTTTCGTCCAAAACATCTATTACGGATACTAGCTTTGATTGTATCCATGTTTTGATTATTCTTGAATTTTACACCACTATAATTATTTTGAGGTATTGTTGGACATGGATAAAACAAAAGTACGAATCCTTAATCCTTAATCCTTGTCATTTTGTTTCACTTTGGATTCGTTCTTTAAAAATATTTTTCATCATCCTCGGTCTTAAATGATGATATTATTGAATATCTTTGGCACATAGTGCAAAGATGAATGATTTCTGAAGAATATCTTTGGCACAGAAAGTGCAGCAAATGAGATGAGCAGTGTTTAAATGAACATGATTGGTGTGATGAATATCTTTGGCCTTTAGTGCAAAAGATGAGCAGTGTTGAGATGAACATGGCCGATTGATGAATATCTTTGGCTGTAGTGGAAAGATGAATATTTGATTTGAGATGAATATTGATTGATGTTACGAGGATAAAATATTGATGATGGACTCATTAAATTCATAGATTATAGTAGATTTCATTCTCTACGTAACTCTTACATGAATTATTATTTCCATTGCGAATATTGATTTGAAACTTGTTGTTGTCATTGTATTCTATCGATTTTTCCTGTTGAAGACTAACGATAATTTGTTGTATATTATCTTAGTCATAATATTCTTTATTGGGCTAGTTGAGCTCACCCTTTTCCTTGTTGTTCCATTTTTCTTCTCGGGAGGCGAGAATGTAGCGAGTACTAGTCGAGGGTATGGAATGAAGGTTCTAGATAGAGTTGTTGTTTAGTAGTCCTCACCATTTTGTAAAATAATGTATCAATAATTATGATGGGGATTTATTTGCGTGTGGATATTGTTGCAGAAGACAATATTATATTTAAACTCTCATTATATATATTGTCGTATTTCACACGACATCCTGTATTATTGAAGTTGTAGTTTGCTTCTTGTACCATGTATTTGGCGACTCGAGAATGGGTGTTGTGTATACCTATTTTGGGGGCGTCACACACTATTTATTGGAAAATGCTTAGAACACCAAAGTAGAAAATTTAATATAATAATATATATATATATTAATTTGTCTACGCCCACTTAGAATCATCTGAATTCAGCAACTTAGCATGTGTTAAAGATGCCCACCAAACACAAAAAACATTTTTCTTATTTAAATTATTTTAAACTTCCAAAAATCAATTATTTCGGAGCTTCGGAACTTCAATAATTCATAATAAATAGCCCTTTTATCAAAAAATTCGAATCTCGCGTTTTTTTATAGGAAATTCAATTCTCTACAACTTTACAGAAGAAAGTTTTTCTAGATTCCAAACAGAAATTGACCAAAATCTACAAACGGACGATTTTACAAGCTATAATCAAATTTCGGTCAATAATTGTGTCCACCAACACACAAAATATGTGTTAAACATTTATTGCCACAAAAATACTCTTCCTCCTCATATACTCATATATCCCACATTCATTATAAAAATATCACCGTTAATATATTATTAAAATAATATATTTAAATAAATTATTTTATCAGAAAAAGATCAAATATTAATTTTCAACAATTGTCATTTTAAAAATTTTCTCAATCTATATCCACATAAAATCAATATTTTCCTCATCATATAAATCAATAATTAATTATTCACAAATAATATTACGAATCACAAAGATCAACCAAAGGTAGCTTCAGAAAGAGAGGGGCTTTCCAATAAGGATCTCCTTCTTGGGCGCGCCTTGATTAGGTGACCAAGCCTCTCCTTAGACGAACTTTCTAGACATTGCTAATAATGTTATCCAATAATATTATTCGAGATAATATGAATTATTGCTCAAAAA
Source organism: Panax quinquefolius (assembly GCA_020205615.1). Taxonomy (NCBI): domain Eukaryota; kingdom Viridiplantae; phylum Streptophyta; class Magnoliopsida; order Apiales; family Araliaceae; genus Panax; species Panax quinquefolius. The sequence continues at coordinate 22,294,205 of CM035160.1, read as the reverse complement.
TGGAAAATACTATGTAATGACAATTTATTGAAACAACAAGAATATAAAATATCAATGCAAAGAATTATTGAATCAATAAAATAAAATCTTGAATAGTAATTCTTTGTAACAATTATTGAGTAGTACCTTCACGTAAGAATCAATAATTGGTGCAATACTGTGTCTTCTTGCTTCAACAACGCGTATTAGTGTGTTTTAACCACCGGTATTCCAACAAAGATAATTGGTAATAACTACGCTAGTTATTTATAAACAACTTATATTTTTCATTTTCTTCATCCAATAGCTTTCCGTTATGGGACCCAATAAAGACGTAATCGTCGTCATTTAATATTCCCCGACAGCATTTAATATTCCACGACCAAACGAATATTCCCCGACAATAATGAATATTTTATAACCACTTGTTTATTCGAAATATTTGCGTATTTTACCCATAACTATCCACATTAATCAAATCAACCCTTACAATTTCAAAATAATAAATAGAGGAAAATAAATTTCATTTATTAATAATTTGGGGTCTTACAACCTCCCCACCTTATGAAATTTCGTCCTCGAAATTAACGTACGTACCTGGTGTTTCGAAAAGATGAGAATACCTCACTTTCATTTCCATTTCCAACTCCCAGGTCATTTCCTCAATTACATGGTTTCTCCACAAAACTTTAACTTGTGGTATAACCTCGGTACATAGGACATGTTCTTTCCTATCCAAGATCTTGACAGGTACCTCCTCGTATGTTAAGTCTTTGGCTATCTCGTCTGGTTCTAACTCAATGACGTGGTTCGGGTCGTCCACATATTTACGTAACATCGATACGTGAAAAACGTTATGAACACGCGTCATACTTGGCGGTAAAACGAGTCTATAGGCCACAGTTCCTATTCGATTGAGAATTTCAAATGGATTAATAAATCGAAGGTTTGAGCTTTCCTCACCTCATCGATTCTCGCTTTTGAAATAACAATTTCTTGCACCTCCTTCTTCAAATTCATCATTTCGCGGTGTAGCTTGAAAGCGACTTTAACTTTATCGATTAAAGTCGATTATACTCGTATATCATTACGTGGGTACCTAGAGTTTTCATCTCCATCTCTATTATTTGTAAATTATACTGAAATTAGTCTTTGACAATATCGTACTCAGATTTGATATCGATCTTCTACTCAACACGTCAGCTACCACGTTCGTTTTTCCAAGATGGCATGGTCAGAACATGTGCTGAAACGGGTCTCCTCTTGAGTTCTTCGAAGCTCTTCCCACATTCCTTGCTCCATTCGAATTTTGTATCTCTACGAGTCAGCTGCGTTAATGGAATAGCAATTCGAGAATATCCTTTAACGAATCTCCGATAATAACCAACTAAGCCTAGAAAGCTACGTATTTCGATTACCGACTTAGGTTATTCTCAACTGTGACTCATATCCCAACCTTGGATAACACGTTACAATGACACCTATCAGTTTACTATTGCACGAATATGGTGTCCCCTACGGAGAGTTTGGCTTTGGTGCATTCCACAAAGGAAGTCACCAGATAAAGGCTCAGGTACCAAATTCTATAGTTGAATTTTTAACTCCTGAAGTTCAATAGGAGCCATTCGATATGAGATTTTAGAAATGAGTTTTGTATCGGGTTCAAAGTCGATACAAAATTTAATATCAGGCTTTGGGAGTAAGCCAAGAAATTCTTCAGGAAATACGTCAGGAAAAATTAATAACAACGGGAATATTATTCAAATCTGACGTGTCTTTATTCAAATCCATAACATGGACTAAGAAAACTTGACATCCATAATAAACGAATGACTTCATGGCTTGATATGAAAATTTTTGACTACAATGGTTTGATTGCTTGAATTCAAATAACATGTTGCTTAGGAATATGAAAACTAACAACCTTACGAAAGTAATCAATTTCTTTGCGTGATGAGTAGTTAACCTTAAAATCACATCAAAAGCAAATATCTCTATAAAATAAGGTTAACGGTAATGTGATAGTGCTAACTTTGAATCAAGCAAGATTTCTAAACAACGGATGTAATGGAAGTTTCTCTAACTGAGTCTCTATAAATAAAGGTCAAAGTCTAATTTCTCCGTAGTCAAGTTCAAACGTTGAGCGCAAGCAAAAGAGATAAAAGAATGGGTAGAACCAGGTATCTAGTAAGGTATAAACTTCGCAAGAATTTATAATTAACTAACCTGATACTAACTTCGTTTGGGTTCCTCGCATTTTATTGACCTCACGACAAATGCTCTTCCAGAACCGATTGACTTTGACCTTTACGGGTCATCCTTTTGAGTCACCATTCCCGCTTAGATTAGGTTTATTCTACCGTACAATCTCGAAAGCGATATGTCCTTCTTTTCCACAATTATAGCATACCTTAAACCTGTTAGCGGGGTTTGGGCTGATATGTCCCTCTTTCAAGCATTTGTAACATACTGACCGGGTGGTCTTTCTCCTCCTTGGAACCGATTACTCATTGGCGGCGTCTTCACATACGGTGGTTGTTGAATCTACTCTTTTTAAAATCTCCTCCCCACTCGCTTTCTTCTATTTTCATGGCCACGATTACCACCGTGTAGTTCTTGCCTTTGTCCGTATTCTTCTTTCTCCGCCGGTTATCGTTATTCGATGGCTCGCTATCTTGATATAATCCTCGGTTATGGTCCCTCGGTTGAACGTACTTTCGTTATCTCGCCTAACAATGAGCCTGCTGACAACATCTAAATAGAGAAAAATTATGAGAAATGAGATCTTGGCGTATCTTAGGTTTCAAACCTCTCGAAACATCCGCGTCATCGTTCCTCATTCTCCACCAAATGAGGTCTGCAAACACGGATAACACCGCGAACTTCGCCTCGTCTTGAGGACACCGTCATGTTATTCGCTCTGCTCGATCTAATAAACTCCACTTCCTTCATATAGCCGAATACTTTCGGGGAAGTACTTGTCATTGAATCATTTCTTTCAAACATCTCCAATGACATCTTTGAGTGCGGTTTGGATGGAGTACGCTTCACGATTTCCACCAAGAATCATGCGCCTCGTTCTTAACATAAAGTAGTGAACGGAACTTTACATTCTTCTCTGCATCCCAAGACATCGAATATCTTGGTAATTTGTTTGACCCACGTCTCGCCTTTAATCGGATCCGGCTTTCCCCGAGTGCACTGGTGGTCCCAACTCTTTGAATCGCTTGGCAGTGACCACCCGTGAATTCTATCATTTCCTCCTCAGTATTTTGAACACGAGTCTCCTCGTCGTGCGATTTTGCATGAATCTGCAAAAAGCTTCTAAACATCCCCTCATTCATCATCTGCTTTCGGTCTTTGTTGTTCACGGAGGTACATTGCCACTGTTGCAGACGTTCTCCTCGTTGGTGAGTCTGAGGCATCTCCACGGTCTCATTTACTCCACTATTAATATTCTCGGTCGACATTCTCAAATCTTGTCATAAAACAAGGGTTAATTAAGGAAATCAATATATCACATAATATCCCTATATTAACCAACTAACAAATAAGCTTAGGTAGGACACACTAGCGAAGGATTTACTCATCTCTCCCTCCTGGTTCTATTCCCCGATCTCCGCCGGAGATTATATCCCTAAGCTCGATACCAACCGCGACGCCCCAAAATAGGTCCATTCCATCCAACCCATTATGAGTCGCCAAATACATGATGCGTAAATAACTTCAACTTTATTAATACATTTGTTGTGCAAAATATGACAACATATATACTGTGAGTTTAAATACAGATATTGCCATCTGACAATATCCACACGTAAATAAATCCCCATCATAATTATTGATACATTATTTTACAAAAATGGTGAGGACTACTAAACAACTCTATCTAGAACCTTCATTCCATACCATACCCCGACTAGTACTTTCGCTACATTCTCGCCTCTGAGAAGAAAAAATGGAACAACAAGGAAAAGGGTGAGCTCAACTAGCCCGCCCAAGAAGAATATTATGACTAAGATAATATCAACAAATTATCGTTAGTCTCAACAGGAAAAAATCTAATAGAATACAATAGAACAACCAGGTTTTAAATCAATCTTAGCAATGAAAATAATAATTCATTAGAAGAGTTAAGTAGAGAATGCAAACTACTATCTTCTATATATGAATTTAAAAGTTCATCGTCGATATTTTATCCTGTAACATCAATCAATATATATCTCGAATCAAATATTCATTTTGCTTTACATGTGGCGCCCCCAAAATAGGTATACACAACACCCATTCGAATTAATGCCAAATACATGGTACAAAAGCAAAACTACAACTTCAATAATACAAATGTCGTGTGAAATACGACGGTATATCTTAATGAGTTTAAATATAATATTGTCTTCTAGACAATATCCACACTCAAATAAATCCCCATCATATTTATTGATACATCATTTTACAAAATGGTGAGGACTACTAAACAACTCTCTCTAGAACCTTCATTCCATACCCAGAGCTAGTACTTCATTTACATTCTAGCCTCTGACGAGAAGAAGAATGGAACAACAAGGAAAAGGGTGAGCTCAACTAGCCCGATAAAAAAATACTATGACTAAGATAATATACAACAAATTATCGTTAGTCTTCAACGAGGAAAAATCGATAGAATACTGATGACAACAAGTTTGGATCAATATTCGCATGCGTGAAATAATAATTCATAGAAGAGTTACGTGAGAATGAAATCTACTATAATCTATGAATTTAATAGTCCATCATCAATATTTTATCCTCGATAACATCAATCAAATATTCATCTTTGCTTTCAAATCAAATATTCATCTTTCGTATTCATCTCAACACTGTTCATCTTTTAACTAAAAAGCCAAGATATTCATCAATCGGTCGTATTCATTTAAACACTGCTTCATCTTTTGCACTACGGGCCAAAGATATTCTTGAAAATCATTCATCTTTTGCACTACTGAGGCCAAAGATATTCAATAATATCATCATTTAAGGCGAGGATGATGAAAATATTTTTAAAAGAAGCGAATCCGATGAAACAAAATGACAAGGATTAAGGATTAAGGATTAGTACTTTGTTTTATCCATGTCCAACAATACCTCAAAAATAATCATAGTGGTGTAAAATTCAGAATGATCAAAACATGGATCTGATCAAAGCTAGTATCCAAAATAGATATTTTGACGAAAAGAAGAAATTTTATTTTTCGATGAATAGTCTTGAGTATCGTGAATAGTCTTGAGTATCGTGAATAGTCTTGTATATCGTGAATAGTAACTCAGACACCAAAAGATAGAAATTCCACAAAAAAACATTTTCACGCTTATGAATAGTACTTTCGTGAATAGTAACTTCGTGAATAGTAACTCATGAATAGTAACTCGTGAATAGTAACTCATGAATAGTAACCCCCGACATGAAAAAGTTCCAAATTTGATAAAAACCTCGGATCGACATTTGGCGTAATGATATTGAAGAAATAATATCATTCTGAAAAAAAATAATCCACTTACCTCGAAAGAATCGATTACTTGAGGAAGGAAAGGTCGGAAGTGATCTTTGAATGAAACTTATCTTGATCAATGAACTCTCAAAGTATCTAAATACTCACAAAATCGCTCGATAATATAGAGAGAAGAGAAAAAACTTTGTTTACGGTGTGATTTTCAATTCTAACTTAACCCTCTATTTATAGGAAAATGTTAGCCGTAAAAGCGGACTTGACACCTTTACTGATGGCTTTACTGCTACTATTGCCACCCACCACATTTGAAATAAAATTCAGCACATTTCTTCACCAACCACAAGTGGGGCCCACTCAATTCTAGAATTTTCCACCAAAATCAATTATAACCCTAATTTAGAATCGATCACCTCTTAAAATTCATAACAAATCATTCGTTCATTTTAACGGTTCAAAATTTGTGGACATATACTCAACTTATGTATGTATAACATATCCAAAAAATTACAACGATCCAAGTCGGATTAAAAATTATAACCCCGCATATATCTCTAAAACCACGATTTGATTTTTAACACCTCCAATCCAGATAAAATCTTGATAAAACACCTCAACATTAATTCCTTCATTAATAACCACATAAATAAATCCATCATTTATATTCATATAAAATAAATATTTCCTTATCATATGAATCAATAATTAATTATTCACAAATAATATTACGAGAATCACAATTATAATGACGGTATTTCATTCCCGGAAGAGGGCTTTCGATAAGGATCTCTCTCACTTCTTGGCGCGATTAGGTGACCAAACCTCTCCTTAGAGCGAACTTTCTAGACATTGCCAATAATGTTATCTAATAATATTATTCAAATAATATGAATTATTGATCGATAATGGGAAATCTTGTGCGGTGACAATTATTGAACAATGATAATATAAAATATCAACGCAAACAATTATTGAATCAATAAAATAAAATATTGAGCGATAAACTCTTTGTGAAAATTATTGAGTAGTGCCATCTTACGTGCAAGGATCGATAATTCAACAATCTTGTGCAATCTGGTATCTTCTTTGTGCGACCACGCGTATTCACGTATTTTAACCATAGGGTATTCCAACGGTCTTAATTGATAACAACTCGCCGTTATTTATAACCATCCAAACTTATATTTGTCGTTTTCCTCATCCAATCGCTTTCCGTTATGGGGCCCACACATGGTCAAGTTACGTCGAATATTCCCAGTCGCGAATATTCCACAACCAAACGAATATTCCCAGACAGAATATTCCACGACCAAACGAATATTCCCAAACAAAATGAATATTTTATAACCACTTGCTTATTTTGAAATATTTGCGTATTTAACCCTTAACTATCCACATTAATCAAATCAACCCTTACTATTTCAAAATAATAAATAAAGGAAATTCCTTTTTATTTAAAAAATTTTGAGGTCTTCTGACCTCCCTCCTTATGAAATTTAGTCCTCGAAATTGGCGTACGTACACTGTGTTTGAAAAGGTGAGGATACCTCGCTTTCATTTCCGTTTCCAATTCCCGGTCATTTCCTCTATAGCATGATTCCTCCACAAAACTTTAACTTGTGGTATGACCTTTCTTGCGTAGGACGTGCTCCTTCTATCCAAAATCTTGACAATTACCTCCTCATACGTTAAGTCTTGGCTATCTCGTCCGGTTCTAACTCAATAACGTGGTTGGTCTTTCACATATTCTGAAATCGAGATATGTGAAACACATTATGAACACGAGACATACTTGGAGATAACTTATGAAGTCATAGGCTACATTTCCTACTCGGTCGAGAATTTGAAATGGACCAATAAATCGTGGATTGAGCTTTCCTCTCTTCCCAAATCTTGTAACTCCCTTCCATGGAGCAACTCGCAACAATCATGATCCCCTACATTAAATTCCACATCCTTTCGATGAAGATCCGCATAACTCTTTTGTCGATCTTGTGCTTGGTTTGTATCGTTGTCGAATCATTTGGATCTTTTCGGTGAGTCATACGTCTTAACTTTCGGGTCCCAACAATGTTGCTTCACCCACCTCATCCCAACATATTGGAGAACGACATTTTGTCCATATAATGCTTGAATGGAACCATGCCTATATTTGTTTAATAACTATTGTTGTATGAGAATTCCACCATGGCAAATACTTATCCCAACTTCCTTTGAAATCTAGGACCACGAGTTTTAATATATCTTGAGAGTTTGAGTAGTCCTTTCTTTGATTGCCCATCCGTTTTTGAGGATGGTATGCCAAACTAAATCGTAAATTCGTGCCCATAGCTTTCTACAAACTAACCCAAAATCATGAAGTGAATCTTGGGTCACGATCTAAAACTATGGATCTTGGCATGCCATGCAATCTCACAATCGCATTTACGTACATACGAGAAGGCGTTCAAGGAATAAGTCTCGTGTCGGTAAAAAATGAAGCGGACTTGGTTAATCTATCAACAATAACCCAAATAGCATTGATGCCTTGAGAAACCGTAGGAAGACCCAGTAACGAAATCCATGGTAATGTGTTCCCACTTCCATTCCGGAATCTCAAGTGGTTGCAGCGGACCCTTAGGTACTAGATGCTCGCCTTTACACGTTGGCAAGTTAAACACATCGAGATAAACTTTGCAATCTCTCTCTTCATATTGTTCCACCAAAATGTATGTCGAAGATCACGATACATTTTAGTACTTCCAAGATGGATTGCAAATGGTGTATTGTGTGCCTCCATCATAATCTTGTACTTCAAATCAGAGTCGTTAGGAACACAAAGTCTAGAGTGGACTCAAGTATTCCTTCTTCATCAATTCTCGCTTAGGAATAGCTCCTTCTTGTACTTTCTTCTTCATACGCGCCGGCTTTCAAGATTGGTGGCTTGAAGCGACTTTAACTTTATCGATTAAAGTCGATTATACTCGTATATCATCACGTGGGTACCTAGAGTTTTCATCTCCATCTCTATTATTTGTAAATTATCTGAAATTAGTCTTTGACAATATCGTACTCAGATGCTTATATCGATCTTCTACTCAACACGTCGGCTACCACGTTAAGCTTTTCGAGATGGCATGTAGGTCGAACATGTCTTTGAAATGAGTCTCCTCTTGAGTTCTTGAAGCTCTTCCCACATTCCTTGCTCCATTCGAATTTTGTATCTCTACAGAGTCAATTTGCGTTAATGGAATAGCGATTCGAGAATATCCTTCAACGAATCTCAGATAATAACCAACTAAGCTTTAAAAGCTACGTATTTCGATTCTTGACTTAGGTTGCTCTCAAACTGTGACTCATATCCCAATCTTGGATAGCGTCACAATGACACTATCGATTTACTATCGCATGCGAATATGGCGTCCCTACGAGAGTAAAGCTTAGGTGAATTCCACAAAGGAAGTCACAAGATAAAGGCTCGGTGCCAAATTCTATAGTTGAATTTTTAACTCACGAAGTTCAATAGGAGCCATTCGATATGAGATTTTAGAAATGAGTTTTGTCTGGGGTTCAAAGTCGATACAAAATTTAATATCGAGCTTTGGGAGTAAGCGAAATTCTTGAAAATACGTCGGGAAAAATCAATAACAACGAGAATATTATTCAAATCGGCGTGTCTTTATTCAAATCCATAACATGGACTAAGAAAACTTGACATCCGTAATAAGCGAATGACTTCATGGCTTGATATGAAAATGTTTGATTACAATGGTTTGATTGCTTGAATTGAATAACGGGTTGCTTAGGAATATGAAAACTATGACCTTACAAAAGCAATCAATTTGGCGTGATGAGTAGTTAACCTTAAAATCACATCAAAAGCAAATATCTCTATAGAAATAAGGTTAACGGGTAATGTGATAGTGCCAACTGAATCAAACAAGATTTCTAAACAACGGATGTAATGAAAGTTTCTCTAACGGATTCTCCATAAATAGGTCAAAGTCTAATTTCTCCGTAGTCGAGTTCAAACGTTGGCGTTAAGCAAAGAGATAAAAGAATGGGTAGAATCCCGGTATCTAGTAAGGTATAAACTTAGCAAAATTTATAATTAACTAACCCGTGCTAACCGTTCGGGTTCTCGCATTTTGATGGAAGTCACGACAAAGCGCTCTTCCGAGAATCGTTGACTTTGACTTTTACGGGACATCCTTTTGAGTCACCATTCCCATTGGGTAGGTTTCGATATCGTCTGATCTCGAGCGATATGTCCTTCTTTTCCACAATTATAGCATACCTTAAAGCTGTTGTGGGGCGGTTTGGTGATATCCCTCTTTCCGCATTTATAACATATCGGTAGATGGTTTTTCTCCTCCCTTGAACCCGGTTGCTCTGGTGGCGGCGTCTTCACATGATCGTTGTTGAATCTCCTCTTTTAAAATCTCCTCCAGACTAAACTTCTTCTTCTTTTTCATGGCCACGATTACCACCAGAGTAGTTCAGCCTTTGTCCGTATTCTTCTTTCTCCGCGGTTATCGTTATTTTGTTATTTTACTATCTTGGTATGATCCTGGTTATGGTCCCTCGGTTGAGCGTACTTTCGTTATCTCGCTCTAACAATTGAGCCACATTGACAACATCTCGAATAGAGAAAATTTATGAGAAATGAGATCTTGGCGTATCTCGGGTTTCAAACCTCTCGAAAACATCCGCGTCATCGTTCCTCATTCTCCACCAAATGAGGTGCAAACACTGGATAACTCATGAACTTCGCCTCGTCTTTGGGACACCGTCGTTGTTATTACTGCTCTAGTCTAATAAACTCCACTTCCTTCGTATAGCGAATACTTTCGAGGAAGTACTTGTCATTGAAGCTTTCTGAAACGTCTCCCATGACATCTTGAGTGCGGTTTGATGGAGTGCAACTTCACGATTCCCACCGATGTCTCGCCCTCGCCATTGGAACATAAAAGTAGCGAATGGAACTTTCGTTCCTCAGTGCATCCCAAGACATCGAATATCTTGGTAATTTGCTTGACCCGTGTTTCATGCCGTGATCGGATCGGCTTTCCCCCAATTCTGGTGGTCCCAACTCTTTGAAGCTGCTTGGGCTGTGACCACCGTGTAATTGCTATCATTTCCTCCTGTATTTTGAACACGAGTCTCCTCGTGCGATTTTGCATGAACTGCAAAAAGCTTCTAAACATCCCTCGTTCATCATCTCGCTTTCGGTGGTGTTGTTCACGGGAGGAACATTGCCCGACTGTTGCGCGTTCTCCTCGTTGGTAAGTCTGAGGCATCTCCACGGTCTCATTTACTCCACTTATTAATATTCTCGATCGACATTCTCAAATCTTTGTCATAAAACAAGGGTTAATTAAGGAAATCGATATATCACATAATATCCCTATATCTTGACCAACTAACAAATAAGCTTAGGTAGGACACACTTGCGAAAGATTTACTCGTCTCTCCCTCTCTAGTTCTATTCCCGATCTCATGGAGATCATATCCTAAGCTACGATACCAACTGTGGCGCCCCCAAAATAGGTATACACAACCCCATTCTCGAAGTGCGCCAAATACATGGTACAAAAGCGAACTCTGACTTCAATAATACAAATGTCGTGTGAAATACGACGGTATATCTTAATGAGTTTAAATATAATATTGTCTTACAGACAATATCCACACTCAAATAAATCCCCATCATATTTATTGATACATCATTTTACAAAATGGTGAGGACTACTAAACAACTCTCTCTAGAACCTTCATTCCATACCCCAGAAGTAGTACTTTTTATTTCTCACCTCCACGAGAAGAAAAATGGAACAACAAGGAAAAGGGTGAGCTCAACTAGCCCGATAAAGAATACTATGACTAAGATAATATACAACAAATTATCGTTAGTCTTCAATGAGGAAAAATCGATAGAATACAATAGGCAACAAGTTTTGGATCAATATTACAATGAAATAATAATTCATAGAAGAGTTACGTAGAGAATGAAATCTACTATAATCTATGAATTTAACGATCCATCATCAATATTTTATCCTGTAACATCAATCAATTTTCATCTCAAATCAAATATTCATCTTTGCACTTCTGAGCCAAAGATATTCATCAATCGGTCGTATTCATCTCAAACACTGCTCATCTTTCGCGCTTCACTGAAGGCCAAAGATATTCTTCGAGAAATCATTCATCTTTGCAGGCTACTTGAAAATCAAAGATATTCAATAATATCATCATTTAAGGCGAGGATGATGAAAATATTTTTAAAGAAACGAATCCGGTGAAACAAAATGACAAGGATTAAGGATTAAGGATTAGTACTTTGTTTTATCCATGTCCAACAATACCTCAAAAATAATCATAGTGGTGTAAAATTCAAGAATGATCAAAACATGGATCTGATCAAAGCTAGTATCCAAAATAGAGATATTTTGAACGAAAAGAAGAAATTTTATTTTTTAAATGAATAGTCTTGAGTATCGTGAATAGTCTTGTATCGTGAATAATAGTCTTGATATCGTGAATAATAACTCAGACACCAAAAGATAGAAATTCCACAAAAAAAAAACATTTTCACGCTTCATGAATAGTACTAAATGAATAGTAACTTCGTGAATAGTAACTCATGAATAGTAACTTCGTGAATAGTAACTCATGAATAAGTAACCCAGAGCATGAAAAAGTTCCAAATTTGATAAAACCTTGGATCGACATTTCGACGTAATGATATTGAAGAAATAATATCATTCTGAAAAAAATAATATCCACTTACCTCGAAAGAATCGATTACTTGGAAGGAAAGGTCGGAAGTGATCTTTGAATGAAACTTGTCTTGAGCAATGAACTCTCAAAGTATCTAAATACTCACAAAATACGCTCGATAATATAGAGAGAAAGAGAAAAACTTTGTTTACGGTGTGATTTTCAATTCTAACTTAACCCTCTATTTATAGGAAAATGTTAGCCGTAAAAGCGGACTTGACACGCTGCACTGATGGCTTTACTCTACTATTGCCACCCACCACCATTTTGAAATAAAATTCAGCACATTTCTTCACCAACCACAAGTGGGGCCCACTCAATTCTAGAATTTTCCACCAAAATCAATTATAACCCTAATTTAGAATCAGTCACCTCTTAAAATTCATAACAAATCATTAGTTCATTTTAACGGTTCAAAATTTGTGGACATATACTCAACTTATGTATGTATAACATATCCAAAAATTACAACGATCCAACGGTCGGATTAAAAATTATAACCCCACATAATATATCTCAAAACCCACGATTTGATTTTTAACACCTCCAATCAGATAAAATACCGATAAAACACCTCAACATTAATTCCTTCATTAATAACCACATAAATAAATCCATCATTTATATTCATATAAAATAAATATTTCCTTATCATATGAATCAATAATTAATTATTCACAAATAATATTACGAGAATCACAATTATAATGACCCAAATTTTCGAGGAAGAGGGGCTTTCGATAAGGATCTCTCACTTCTTGGCGCAATTAGGTGACCAAACCTCTCCTTAGAGCAGAACTTTCTAGACATTGCCAATAATGTTATCTAATAATATTATTCAAATAATATGAATTATTGATCGATAATGGGAAATCTTTGTGCGATGACAATTATTGAACAACAATAATATAAAATATCAACGCGACAATTATTGAATCGATAAAATAAAATATTGAGCGATAACTCTTGTGAAAATTATTGAGTAGTGCCATCTTACGTGCGAATCAATAATTCAACAATCTTTAATGCGTCTGGTGTAATTTCTTTAACTGCGACCAGCGTATTCTTGTATTTTAACCACCGGTATTCCAACGGTCTTAATTACGGTAACAACTACTGCCGTTATTTATAACCACCCAAACTTTGTCGTTTTCCTCATCCAATCGCTTTTTACATTATGGGGCCCACACATGGGCTTCTGGCCGTATGCGAATATTCCCCGACGATCATTTAATATTCCACAACCAAACGAATATTCCCGACAGACGAATATTCCACGACCAAACGAATATTCCCAAACAAAATGAATATTTTATAACCACTTGCTTATTTTGAAATATTTGCGTATTTAACCCTTAACTATCCACATTAATCAAATCAACCCTTACTATTTCAAAATAATAAATAAAGGAAATTCCTTTTATTTAAAAAAAAATGGGTGAGGTCTTACACTTCAAAACCAAGATATTCATCACTTGGTCATGTTCATCTAAACACTGCTCATCTTTGCACTACTACGGACCAAAGATATTAATCACCGGGTCGTGTTCATCTCAACACTGCTCATCTTTGCACTACTGAAGCAAAGATATTCATCAAGAAATCATTCATCTTTGCACTACGGGCCAAAGATATTCAATAATATCATCATTTAAGACCGAGGATGATGAAAAATATTTTAAAGGAAACGAATCCAATGAAACAAAAGAACAAATATTAAGAATTAGTATTTTAAACAATCCAGTTCAAAAATACTTCATAAGTAATCGTAGTAGAGAGTAAAATTCAAGAATGATCAAAACATGGATACAATCAAAGCTAGTATCCATAGTAGATATTTTGACATAAAAGAAGAAATTTTATTTTTTTAATGAATAGTGACGTATTCGTGAATAGTGCAAGTATACGTGAATAGTAACTCAACACCAAAAGATAGAAATTTCACAAAAAACATCTTCACGCTTAATTGAATAGTACTCTGAATAAGAACTCGTGAATAATAACTCATGAATAAGTAACTCATGAATAAATAAACCCGACATGAAAAAAGTTTCAAATTTGATAAAAAATTCAACCAATATTTGACATAATGATATTGAAGAAATAATATCATTTTCGAATAAAATAACATCCTTTACCTCGAAAGACAAGTATTTAGTTGAAACACCTGATATAAAGGCTATGACTTGAACTTGCACCGTATAGCAATACTCAAAGTATACTCAAAATACTCACAAGAATACGCTCGATAATATAGAGAGAAAACTTGAGTTTACGGTGTGATTTTCAATTCTAACCTAAGCACCTATTTATAGGAAAATCTTTAGAACACAAAGTAGAAAATTTAATATAATATATATATATATATATATATTAATTTGTCTACATGCCACTTAGAATCATCTGAATTCAGCAACTTAGCATGTGTTAAAGATGCCCACCAAACACAAAAAAAACGTTTTTCTTATTTAAATTATTTTAAACTTCCAAAATCAATTATTTGAACTTGAACTTCAATAATTCATAATAAATAGCCCTTTTATAAAAAAATTCAATCTTGCGACTTTTCATAGGAAATTCAATTCTCTACAACTTTACGAAGAAAGTTTTTCTAAATTCCAAAAAGAAATTGACCAAATCCATCAAACAGACGATTTTACAATTATAATCAAATTTGATCGATAATTGTGTCCACCAACACACAAAATATGTGTTAAACATTTATTGCCACAAAATACTCTTCCTCCTCATATACTCATATATCCCACATTCATTATAAAAATATCACCATTAATATATTATTAAAATAATATATTTAAATGAATTATTTTATCGAGAAAAGATAAAATATTAATTTTCAACAATTGTCATTTTAAAATTTTCTCCATCTATATCCACATAAAATCAATATTTTCCTCATTATATAAATCAATAATTAATTATTCACAAATAATATTACGAGAATCACAATCTTTGGTAACCAGGTAGTTCAGGAAAGAGGGCTTTCAATAAGGATCTCTCTTCTTCTTGGTAGCCTAATTAGGTGACCAAACCTCTCTTTAGACGAACTTTCTAGACATTGCCAATAATGTTATCCAATAATATTATTCGAGATAATATGAATTATTGCCCGATAATGGAAAATACTATGTAATGACAATTTATTGAAACAACGATAATATAAAATATCAATGCAAAGAATTATTGAATCAATAAAATAAAATCTTTGAATAGTAATTCTGTAACAATTATTGAGTAGTGCCTTCTTACGTAATAATCAATAATTGGTGCAATCTGGTATCTTCTTGTTCAACAACGCGTATTAGTGTGTTTTAACCACCGGGTATTCCAACATGATAATACTTGGTAACAACTACGCCATTATTTATAAACAACTTATATTTGTCGTTTTTTTTATCCAATCGCTTTTTTTTAATTATGGGGCCCATAAAAAGCTACTGACGTCGTCTTAATATTCCACGACCAAACGAATATTCCCAAACAATAATGAATATTTTATAACCACTTGTTTATTGAAATATTTGCGTATTTTACCCATAACTATCCACATTAATCAAATCAACCCATACTATTTCAAAATAATAAATAAAGGAAAATAAATTTTATTTATTAATAATTTGGGGTCTTACAGTTTACACTATTCCAAATAATGCATTTAATCATTCAAAAATGCCATACTTATAAGATTCCATCATCAATAATCAAATCCCTCATCAAAATCAGCGTATACCCTATGAGGATTCTCGAAGCCATAAAATCCTATTTTCCAATTTTATTACTTCACATAACATATTTAATTCATTTTCTCATAACTAGTTCATTTTCATGAAAAATACCAAATCATTCCCAAAAATATTTCTTTTAAGGATTTAGCGAATATAGTTCCATCTTGAACATATATTTTTCTCGAAAATTTTAAAATTCATTTACTATTTTTCATATATGGCTAAAAGCGCCAAATATTTAGATGTTATCATTAATTGTACTTTTGTCCAAAATTCCAAAATTTGAGGTATATACTCATGTTATATACATGTACTCCCAATAAAAATTTCACCAATTTTGGAGTTAACCACAATGAGTTATAAGGGTTTACTTTTAAAATAGTCTTTTCCCATAAAATTCATAACTCTTAATCTATACATCCAAAAATCGCCATTTTTGGACACAATATGGAAAACTCATCAAATTATTATTTCAAATTTTTCCAAAATTTTTAGGTCAGAAAAATTACGAATCATTTCGGTAGTAAAACCCTTTTAATGAAAATACTATTCGTATGAATCTGAAAAGATCATTCACCATGCATGTGGTAATCCATATACACATGTTATTCCAAATGAATAATAAAGAATGGAATAATGTAAGGATTCACCATCGCGCATGATAGATCGCACTTATAGGTTATTCCCAAATGTAATAATAAAATAGGTATACATCACCCATTACGAGTTGTCGATACATGAGTGCGAAACAACTACAACTTTATTATTACAACGATAAAGCGTGAGTTTAAATACAAATATTATCTTACAGACAATATCTATACTCAAATAAATCCTCATCACATTTATTGATACATTATTTTACAAAAATGGGTGAGGACTACTAAACAATCCTTTCTAAAACCTTCATTCCATTTTTTTACAGCTAAATACTTCATTATATTCTAGCCTCCACGAGAAGAATGGAACAAAAAAAAGGAAAAGGGTGAGCTCAACTAGCTCGATAAAGAATATTATGACTAAGATAATATCTGACAAATTATCGTTAGTCTTGACGGGAAAAATTTAATAGAATCTGATAGACAACAAATTTTAAATCAATATTAGCGGAAAAATAATAATTCATTAGAAGAGTTAAGTAGAGAATGCAAACTACTATCTTACATGTATGAATTTAAAAGTTCATCGTCTATCTTTTATCCTGTAACAACAATCCATAAACATATCGGAATCAAATATTCATCTTTTTTTCTGAGGCGAAGATATTCATCGATTAGTCGTATTCATTTAAACACTGTTCATCTTTTTTTTTCTGAGCGAAGATATTAATCGATCGATCGTATTTAATCTCGACACTTTTCATCTTTGCTTTCTGGGCCAAAGATATTCTTGAAAATCATTCATCTTTGCTTTCTGGGCCAAAGATATTCAATAATATCATCATTTAAGGCGAGGATGATGAAAAATATTTTTAAAAAAGCGAATCGATGAAACAAATGACAAGGATTAAGGATTAAGGATTAGTACTTTGTTTTATCCATGTTCAAAAATACCTCAAAATAATCGTAGTGGTGTAAAATTCGAGAATGATCAAAACATGGATCTGATCAAAGCTAGTATCCGAATAGATATTTTGAGACGAAAAGAAGAAATTTTATTTTTAGATGAATAGTCTAGTCTCGTGAATAGTCTTGTATCGTGAATAGTCTTATATATCGTGAATAGTAACTCAAACAC
The DNA here is from genome assembly GCA_020205615.1 of Panax quinquefolius. Classification (NCBI taxonomy): domain Eukaryota; kingdom Viridiplantae; phylum Streptophyta; class Magnoliopsida; order Apiales; family Araliaceae; genus Panax; species Panax quinquefolius. Next base: position 22,276,495 of record CM035160.1, on the reverse strand, counting down.
CAAAAGATAGAAATTCCACAAAAAAAACATTTTCACGCTTCATGAATAGTACTAAGTGAATAGTAACTTCGTGAATAGTAACTAATGAATAGTAACTTCGTGAATAGTAACTTCGTGAATAGTAACTCATGAATAGTAACCCCAAAGCATGAAAAAGTTCCAAATTTGATAAAAAGTTCAACCATATTTGACGTAATGATATTGAAGAAATAATATCATTTGAGAAAAAATAACATCCACTTACCTCGAAAAGAATCGATTACTTGGAAGGAAAGATCGGAAGTGATCTTTGAATGAAACTTATCTTGAGCAACAACTCTCAAAGTATCTAAATACTCACAAAATCGCTCGATAATATAGAGAGAGAGAAAAAACTTTGTTTACGGTGTGATTTTCAATTCTAACTTAGCCCTCTATTTATAGGAAAATGTTAGCCGTAAAGCGGACTTGACTTGACTGCTTTACACGATGGCTTTACACTACTATTGCCACCCACCACATTTGAAATAAAATTCAGCACATTTTTCACCCAACCACAAGTGGGGCCCACTCAATTCTAAATTTTCCACCAAAATCAATTATAACCCTACTTTCCAGAATCAAACACCTCTTAAAATTTATAACAAATCATTAGTTCATTTTAACGGTTCAAAATTTGTGAACATATACTCGACTTATATATATATAACATATCCAAAAATCATAGCGATCAGCGGTTGGATTAAAAATTATAACTCACATGATATATATATAAAAATCTTGATTTGATTTTAATACCTCCATTCAAACAAAAATCTTGATAAAACACCTCAACATTAAATCCTTCATTATAACCACATATAATAAATAAATCCATCATTTATATCCATATCAAATAAATATTTTCTTATCATATAAATCAATAATTAATTATTCCCAAATAATATTACGAAATCACATTATGACCGAGGCGGTTCGAGGAAGAGGGGGGCTTTCGATAAGGATCTCTCTCTTCTTGGGCGCGCATTAGGTGACCAAACCTCTCCTTGAGCGAGAACTTTCTAGACATTGCCAATAATGTTATCTAATAATATTATTCAAATAATATGAATTATTGATCGATAATGGAAATCTTGTGCGGTGACAATTATTGAAGCAATGATAATATAAAATACCAATATGACAATTATTGAATCGATAAAATAAAATCTTTGAGCGATAATTCTTTGTAACAATTATTGAGTAGTGCCTTCTTACGTAAGGATCGATAATTGATGCAATCTGGTGTCTTCTTTTGTTCGACAACGGCGTATTAGTGTGTTTTTAACCATAGGGTATTCAAACGTATACTTGGTAACAATTCTGTAGTTATTTTTAAACAACTTATATTTGTCGTTTTTTCCTCATCCAATCGCTTTCCGTTATATGGCCCACATGGGCTGCTTGGCAGTAAATGCGAATATTCCAAACGATCTGAATATTCCACGACCAAAGCGATATTCCCAAACAATGATGAATATTTTATAACCACTTGCTTATTTTGAAATATTTGCGTATTTTACCCTAACTATCCACATTAATCAAATCAACCCTTACTTATTTTCAAAATAATAAATAAAGGAAATTCCTTTTTATTTAAAAAAAATTTGAGGGTCTTCTGACCTCCCTCCTTATGAAATTTAGTCCTCGAAATTGGCGTCGCGTACACAGTGTTTTTGAAAGGTGAGGATACCTCGCTTTCATTTCGTTTCAATTCCCGGTCATTTCCTCTATAGCATGATTCCTCCACAAAACTTTAACTTGTGGTATGACCTTTCTTGGCGTGGGACATGCTCCTTCTATCAAAATCTTGGCGGTACTCCTCATCGTTAAGTCTTGGCTATCTCTCGTCCGGTTCTAACTTTCTATAACGTGGTTGGGTCTTTCACATATTCTGAAATGCGATATATGAAACACATTATGAACACGAGACATACTTGGAGAATAGCTTGAATCTATAGGCTACATTTCTACTCGGTCGAGAATTTGAAATGGACCCGATAAATGCGTGGATTGAGCTTTCCTCTCTTCCCAAATCTTGTAACTCCCTTCCATGGAAGCAACTTCATGATAATCGCATGATCCCCACACTAAATTCCCGTCCTTTCGATGAAGATCCGCATAACTCTTTTATCGATCTTGTCTTGTTTTGTATCGTTGTCGAATCATTTGGATCTTTTCGGTGATCATACGTCTTAACTTCGGGTCCCAACAATGTTGCTTCACCCACCTCATCCCAACATATTGGAGAGCGACATTTTAAATCCATATAATGCTTGAATGGAGCCACACTATACTTGCACGATAAGCTTTGTTGTTGTAGGAGAATTCCACCATGGTAAATACTTATCCCAAGCGCCCTTGAAGTCTAGGACCACGAGTCTTAATAAATCTTGAAGAGTTTGAATAGTCCTCTCTGATTGTCCGTCCGTTTGGGGATGGTATCTTAGAACTAAATCGCAAATCCGTGCCCATAGCTTTTTTTGAAGCTAACCCAAAATCTTGAAGTGAATCTTGGGTCACGATCCGAAACTATGGATCTGAGGCATGCCATGCAACCTCACAATCTCATTTAAATACATACTAGCAAGGCGTTCAAGGAATAAGTCTCCGTGTCGGCAAAAAATGAAGCGATTTGGTTAATCTATCAACAATAACCCAAATAGCATTGATGCCTTGAAAAGCCGTAGGAAGACCCGTAACGAAATCCATGGTAATGTGTTCCCACTTCCATTCAGGAATCTCAGTGGTTCTGCGCGGACCCTTAGGTACTAGATGCTCGCCTTTACGTTTGACAAGTTAAACACATTGAGATAAACTTTGCAATCTCTCTCTTCGTATTGTTCCACCAAAATGTATGTAGAAGATCACGATACATTTTAGTACTTCGAGGATGGATTGCAAATGGTGTATTGTGTGCCTCCATCGTAATCTTGTTCTTGAATCAGTCGTTAGGAACCTGAAAGTCTAGAGTGGACTCGAAGTATTCCTTCTTCATCAATTCTAAGCTTAGGAATAGCTCCTTCTTGTACTTTCTTCTTCATATACATCGTCGACTTTCGGATTGGGTGGCTTGAAAGCGACCTTAACTTTTTCTATTAAAGTTGGCTCTGTCGTATACTTGACATCATCGCTTTTCGTTCCGCATATGATCTTCTACTCGATCGTCGTCGGCTACCACGTTAAACTTTACGGGATGGTATTGAATAGTGTGGTCGTAGTCTTTCAATAGTTCGAGCCCAGCGTCATTTGCGCGTGTTGAGTTCTTTTTTTTGTGAAGAAATATTTAAGGCTTTTATGGTGCGAATATATCTCCACTTTCTCCCCGTATAGATAGTGCCTCCATATCTTTAAGCGCAGCATTTACTTTGCTGACTCTAGATCATGAGTAGGATAATTCCTCTCATACTCTTTAAGTTGTCGCGAGGCATAGGCTATGACTTTCCCGTTGCATGAGAACACATCCTAACCCTTTTGCGAAGCATCGGCATAGATAACAAATCCATCCAACGGATGGTATTGTTAGAAACAGTCTTAGAAATAAGTCTCTCTTAAGCTCTTGGAAACTCTTCTCGCATTCTTCATTCCAAAGCAATTTTGTATCCTTAGAGTTAGGCGAGTTAATGGAGTAGCGATTAGAAAACCCTTCCACGAATCTCAGATAATAACCGGTAAGCCCAAAAAGCTACGTCTTGATCCATAAACTTGGTTGCTCCCACTTTGTATTGCTTGATCTTGGCCGGGATCAGCGGATACTCCATGTTTTGACACCACATGCCCAAGAAAATGCTACTTCCTCGAGCGAACTTCGCATTTCTTCAATTTGGCATATAGTTGGTTTTCACGAAGCCTTTGGAGTACCGACTTCAAATGGTGCTCATGATCTTCACGACTTTTGGAATATATAAGGATGTCATCAATAAAAACAACAACAAAGCCCGATCGAAATATTCCTTGAATACTCGGTTCATCATATCCATGAAAGCCGCGAGGAGCATTAGTTAGTCAGAAAGACATGACTAAAATTCATAATGCCCATCTGGGAGTTACGAAGGCGGTCTTTGGAATATCCTCGATTCTAATCTTGGTGATGATATCGAGCGAAGATCGATTTTTGAAAAGAATTGTGCCCCTTACTGTTGGTCGAACAAGTCATCAATCTGAGGTGAGGATACCTATTCTTGATGGTGACATGGTTCGATTCCGATAGTCGATACAAAATCGCATACTCTCCGTCTTCTTTCTTCTTTCTGAATAAAGCAGGGCAGCACCCCGGAGATGTCTTAGGGGCCAGAATGAAACGATGTCCAACAATTCACGTAGTTGGACCTTTAACTCTGAAGTTCAATAGGAGCCATTCGATATGGGGTTTTAGAAATGGGCTTTGTGCGGGTTCAAGATCGATAAAATTGACTTCACGTTACGGGGTGAGGCCAGGGAAGTTCTTGAAAATCGTCGGGAAAGTCGATATGAACGGGAATATTATTCAAATTTGGCGTGTCTTTATTCAAATCCATAACATGGGCTAAGAAAGCTTGACATCCGTTTTTCATAAGCGAATAGCTTTATGATTAGATATGATAGTGATTGATTTTAATGGTTTAGTTGCTTGAATTAAATACAACGGTTGGTTAGGAATATGAAAACTAACACCTTACGAAAACAATCAATTTTGGCATGATGAGTAGTTAACGATCAATTCTAAAATCACATCAAAAGCAAGTATCTTTAAAGAGATAAGGTCAACGGTAAGGTAATGGTGCCAACTTGAATCAAACAAGATTTATAAGCGATGGATGTGATGAAAGTTTCTCTAGCGGAGTTTCCACGAGATAGATCAAAATCTAATTTCTCGGTCGAGTTTAAGCGTTGAGCACATGCGGGAGAGATAAATGAATGGGTATGCCGGTATCAAGTAAGGTATAAACTTAGCGAAATTTATAAATAGCTTACCGTGATCACCTCGTTTGGGTTCCTCGCATTATGACCGATCCAACAAACGCTCTTCCGGAATCGTTGACTTTGACTTTTACGGGACGATCTTTTGAGTCACGTCCCCATTGAACTAGGTTTATTCTGCGTCTGATCTCGGCGATATGTCCTTCCTTTCCCACAACTATAGCATACCTTGAGCTGTTGTGGGCGGTTTGGTGATATGTCCCTCTTTTCGCATTTGTAGCATATAATGGGTGGTGGTTCTCCTCCACTTAGAACCGATTCTTTGCTTAAACTTTGTCGTCTTCACATAGTCGTTGTTAAATCTCCTCTTTTAAAATCTCCTCTGACTCGCTTCTTACATTTTCATGACCATGATTACCACGGTGGTAACCATTTTGTCCGTCTGTTTCTTTCTCATTTGGTTATCATTATTACATTGGCTGCTTTATCTACGATGCGATCTGGTTGTGGTCCCTCGGTTGGCCGTACTCGTTATCTCGCTCTAATAATTGAGCCTGTTTACAACATCTGAATAAAGAAAAGTTTATGAGAAATGAGATCTTGGCGTATCTTGGGTTTTGAACCTCTAAAACATCCATCCGTCATCGTTCCTCATTCTCCACCAAATGAGGTCTGAACACGGATAACTCTGCAAACTTTGCCTCGTCTTTGAGACAAAATCGTGTTGTTTTGCTCTGTCGATGAACTCCACTTCCTTCGTATAGCCGAACACTTTCGGGAAAGTATTTGTCATTAAATAGTCTCTGAAAGCGTCTCCCAAGACATCTTTGAGTCTTGCGGATGGATGGAGTGCAACTTCCACAGACTCCCACCGATGGTCTGCCTGCTTGCCACGGAACATAAAGGTGGCGAATGGAACCTTCTGTTCCTCGTGCATCCCAGACATCGAATATCTTGGTAATTTGCTTGACCCGTGTTTCGCCGTGATGATCGGATCGGCTTTCCCTTAAATTACGGTGGTCCCGACTCTTTGAGCTGCTTGCATTGTGACAACTTGGTGAATTACTATCATTTCCTCACATATTTTGAACACGAGTCTCCTAAATGCGATTTTGCATGAGCTATGAAAAACTTCTAAACATCCCTCGTTCATCATCGCTTTCGATGGTGTTGTTCGCGGGAGGAACATTGCCCGACTGTTGCCGTTCTCCTCGTTGGTGAGTCTGAGCGTCTCCACGGTCTCATTTCCATTGTTAATATTCTCGATCGACATTCTCAAATCTTGTCGTAAAAAAACAAGGTTAATTAAGAAATCAATATATCACATAATATCCTATATCTTGACCAACTAACAAATAAGCTTAGGTAGGACACACTTAGCGAAGGATTTACTTCGTCTCTCCCCTCTGGTTCTATTCCCGATCTCATGGAGAGATCATATCCTAACTACGATACCAAGCTGTGGCGCCCCCAAAAATAGGTATACATCACCCATTACGAGTTGTCGATACGTGAGTGCGAAACAACTACTGACTTTATTATTACAACGATAAAAGCGTGAGTTTAAATACAAATATTATCTTACAGACAATATCTATACTCAAATAAATCCTCATCACATTTATTGATACATTATTTTACAAAAATGGTGAGGACTACTAAACAATCCTTTCTAAAACCTTCATTCCATACCCAGGCTAAATACTTTCTATATATTCTAGCCTCCACGAGAAGAATGGAACAAAAAGGAAAAGGGTGAGCTCAACTAGCTCGATAAAAGAATATTATGACTAAGATAATATCTGACAAATTATCGTTAGTCTTGACGAGGGGAAAAATTTAATAGAATCTGATAGACAACAAATTTTAAATCAATATTATGCGGTGAAAATAATAATTCATTAGAAGAGTTAAGTAGAGAATGCAAACTACTATCTTACATGTATGAATTTAAAAGTTCATCGTCTATCTTTTATCCACTGTAACAACAATCCATAAACATCTGAATCAAATATTCATCTTTTTTGCTTTCTGAGGCGAAAGATATTCATCGATTAATCGTATTCATTTAAACACACATTCATCTTTTTTTGCTTCTGAGGCGAAGATATTAATCGATCGATCGTATTCATTTCTCGACACTTTGTTCATCTTTGCTTTTCTGAGGCCAAAGATATTCTTGAAAATCATTCATCTTTCATCTTTTACTGGGCCAAAGATATTCAATAATATCATCATTTAAGGGAGGGATGATGAAAAATATTTTTAAAAGCGAATCCGATGAAACAAAATGACAAGGATTAAGGATTAAGGATTAGTACTTTGTTTTATCCATGTTCAAAAATACCTCAAAAAAATAATCGTAGTGGTGTAAAATTCGAGAATGATCAAAACATGGATCTGATCAAAGCTAGTATCCGAAATAGATATTTTGGACGAAAAGAAGAAATTTTATTTTTAGATGAATAGTCTTGAGTATCGTGAATAGTCTTAGTATCGTGAATAGTCTTAACTCGTGAATAGTAACTCAGACACCAAAAGATAGAAATTCCACAAAAAACATTTTCACGCTTCATGAATAGTACTTTCGTGAATAGTAACTTCGTGAATAGTAACTTGAATGAATAGTAACTTCGTGAATAGTAACTCATGAATAATAAACCCAGACATGAAAAAAGTTCAAATTTGATAAAAAGTTCAACCGATATTTGACGTAATGATATTGAAGAAATAATATCATTTGAGAAAAAATAACATCCACTTACCTCGAAAAGAATCGATTACTTGGGAAGGAAAGATCGGAAGTGATCTTTGAATGAAACTTATCTTGAGCAATGACTCTCAAAGTATCTAAATACTCACAAAATCGCTCGATAATATAGAGAGAAAGAAAAAAACTTTGTTTACGGTGTGATTTTCAATTCTAACTTAGCCCTCTATTTATAGGAAAATGTTAGCCGTAGAAGCGGACTTGACTGCTTTACACGATGGCTTTACACTACTTCTTATTGCCACCCACCACATTTGAAATAAAATTCAGCACATTTTTTCACCAACCACAAGTGGGGCCCACTCAATTCTAAATTTTCCACCAAAATCAATTATAACCCTACTTTCCAGAATCAAACACCTCTTAAAATTTATAACAAATCATTAGATTCATTTTTAACGGTTCAAAATTTGTGAGACATATACTCGACTTATATATATAACATATCCAAAAATCACAGCGATCAGCGGTCGGATTAAAAATTATAACTCACATGATATATATCGTAAAAATCTTGATTTGATTTTAATACCTCCATTCAAACAAAAATCTTGATAAAACACCTCAACATTAAATCCTTCAATTATAACCACATATAATAAATAAATCCATCATTTATATCCATATCAAATAAATATTTTCTTATCATATAAATCAATAATTAATTATTCCCAAATAATATTACGAAATCCACAATTATAATGACGAGGCGGTTCCGGGAAGAGGGGCTTTCGATAAGGATCTCTCCTTCTTCTTGGCGGCGATTAGGTGACCAAACCTCTCCTTAGACGAGAACTTTCTAGACATTGCCAATAATGTTATCTAATAATATTATTCAAATAATATGAATTATTGATCGATAATGGAAATCTTGTGCGGTGACAATTATTGAAGCAATGATAATATAAAATATACAATAGCCAATTTATTGAATCGATAAAATAAAATCTTGAGCGATAATTCTTTGTAACAATTATTGAGTAGTGCCTTCTTACGTAAGGATCGATAATTGATGCAATCTGGTGTCTTCTTGTTTGTTGCAACAGCGTATTAGTGTGTTTTAACCATAAGGTATTCAAACGATGATTACTTGTAACAATTCTGTAGATTATTTTTAAACAACTTATATTTGTCGTTTTCCTCATCGATAAACTTTTCCGTTATGGGGCCCACACATGGGCTGCTTGTGTCGTGCGAATATTCCCAAACGATCTGAATATTCCACGACCAACGAATATTCCCAAACAAAAAATGAATATTTTATAACCACTTGCTTATTTTGAAATATTTGCGTATTTAACCCTAACTATCCACATTAATCAAATCAACCCTTACTATTTCAAAATAATAAATAAAGGAAATTCCTTTTTATTTAAAAAAAATTTGAGTCTTCTGACCTCCCTCATTATGAAATTTAAGTCCTCGAAATTGGCGTGCGATACACAGTGTTTGAAAAGGTGAGGATACCTCGCTTTCATTTAGTTTCCAATTCCCGGTCATTTCCTCTATAGCATGATTCCTCCACAAAACTTTAACTTGTGTTGGCGGTACCTCCTCATCGTTAAGTCTTGGCTATCTCGTCGGTTACAACTTCTATAACGTGGTTGGGTCTTTCACATATTCTGAAATGCGGATATATGAAACACATTATGAACACGAGACATACTTGGAGAATAACTTGAGTCTATAGGCTACATTTCCTACTCGGTCGAGAATTTGAAATGGACCCGATAAATGCGTGGATTGAGCTTTCCTCTCTTCCCAAATCTTGTAACTCCCTTCCATGGAAGCGACTTCATGATAATACATGATCCCCACACTAAATTCCCGTCCTTTCGATGAAGATCCATATAACTCTTTTGTCGATCTTGTCTTGGTTTGTATCGTTGTCGAATCATTTGGATCTTTTCGGTGAGTCATACGTCTTAACTTCGGGTCCCAACAATGTTGCTTCACCCTCCTCGTCCCACATATTGGAGAACGACATTTTCGTCCATATAATGCTTGAATGGAGCCACACTATATACTTGCACGATAAGCTTTGTTGTTGTAGGAGAATTCCACGATGGTAAATACTTATCCCAAGCGCCCTTGAAGTCTAGGACCACGAGTCTTAATAAATCTTGAAGTTTGAATAGTCCTCTCGATTGTCCGTCCGGTTTGGGGATGGTATCTTAACTAAATCGCAAATCCGTGCCCATAGCTTTTTTTGCAAACTAACCCAAAATCTTGAAGTGAATCTTGGGTCACGATCCGAAACTATGGATCTGAGGCATGCCATGCAACCTCACAATCTCATTTACGTCATACTAGCAAGGCGTTCGAGGAATAAGTCTCCGTGTCGGCGAAAAATGAAGCGGATTTGGTTAATCTATCAACAATAACCCAAATAGCATTGATGCCTTGAAAGCCGTAGGAAGACCCGTAACGAAATCCATGGTAATGTGTTCCCACTTCCATTCCGGAATCTCAAGTGGTTCTGAGCGGACCCTTAGGTACTAGATGCTCGCCTTTACGTTGACAAGTTAAACACATTGAGATAAACTTTGCAATCTCTCTCTTCGTATTGTTCCACCAAAATGTATGTGAAGATCACGATACATTTAGTACTTCGAGGATGGATTGCAAATGGTGTATTGTGTGCCTCCATCATAATCTTGTTCTTGAATCGAGTCGTTAGGAACCTGAAAAGTCTAGAGTGGACTCAAGTATTCCTTCTTCATCGATTCTAAGCTTAGGAATAGCTCCTTCTTGTACTTTTTCTTCTTCATACGCATCGACTTCAAGATCGGTGGCTTGAGCAAGCGACCTTAACTTTTTATTATTAAAGTTGGCTCTGTCGTATACTTGACATCATCGCTTTTCGTTCCGCATATGATCTTCTACTCGATCGTCGGCTACCACGTTAAACTTTACGGGATGGTATTGAATAGTGTGGTCGTAGTCTTTCAATAGTTAGAGCCAGCGTCATTTGCTGCGCGTGTTGAGTTCTTTTTGAGTGAAGAAATATTTAAGGCTTTTATGGTGCGAATATATCTCCACTTTCTCCCCGTATAGATAGTGCCTCCATATCTTTAAGCGGCAAAGCTGCTGCTGCTGACTCTAGATCATGTAGTAGGATAATTCCTCTCATACTCTTTAAGTTGTCGCGAGGCATAGGCTATGACTTTCCCACGTTGCATGAGAACACATCCTAACCCTTTGCACGAAGCATCGTTTGTGATAACAAATCCATCCGAACCGGATGGTATTGTTAGAGCAGTCTTAGAAATAAGTCTCTCTTAAGCTCTTGGAAACTCTTCTCGCGTTCTTCATTCCAAAGCGAATTTTGTATCCTTAGGGTTAAATTTGAGTTAATGGAGTAGCGATTAGAAAACCCTTCCACGAATCTCAGATAATAACCGGTAAGCCCAAAAAAGCTACGTCTTGATCCGAAACTTGGTTGCTCCCAACTTTGTATTGCTTGATCTTGGCGGGATCAGCGGATACTCCATGTTTTTGACACCACATGCCCAAGAAATGCTACTTCCTCGAGCGAACTTCGCATTTCTTCAATTTGGCATATAGTTGGTTTTCACGAAGCCTTTGGAGTACCGACTTCAAATGGTGCTCATGATCTTCCACGACTTTTGGAATATATAAGGATGTCATCAATAAAAACAACAACAAAGCCCGATCAAATATTCCTTGAATACTCGGTTCATCATATCCATGAAAGCCGCGAGGAGCATTAGTTAGTCAGAAAGACATGACTAAAAATTCATAATGCCCATCATCCCAGGGTTTTAAGGCGGTCTTTGGAATATCCTCGATTCTAATCTTGGTGATGATATCGAGCGAAGATCGATTTTTGAAAAGAATTGTGCCCCTTACAAGGTGGTCGAACAAGTCATCAATACGAGTGAGGATACCTATTCTTGATGGTGACATGGTTCGATTCCGATAGTCGATACAAAATCGCATACTCCGTCTTTCTTCTTTACTGAATAAAGCAGGAGCACCCCGAGGAGATGTCTTGGGGCAGATGAAACCGATGTCCAACAATTCACGTAGTTGGACCTTTAACTCTGAAGTTCAATAGGAGCCATTCGATATGGGGTTTTAGAAATGGGCTTTGTGCGGGTTCAAGATCAATAAAAATTCAACTTCACGTTACGGGGTAGGCCAGGAAGTTCTTGAAAATCGTCGGGAAAAAATCGATAACAACGGGAATATTATTCAAATTTGGCGTGTCTTTATTCAAATCCATAACATGGGCTAAGAAAGCTTGACATCCGTTTTTCAATAAGCGAATAGCTTTATGATTAGATATGATAGTGATTGATTTTAATGGTTTAGTTGCTTGAATTAAATACAACGGGTTGGTTAGGAATATGAAAACTAACAACCTTACGAAAACAATCAATTTTGGCATGATGAGTAGTTAACCAATCAATTCCTAAAATCACATCAAAAGCAAGTATCTTTAAAGAGATAAAATTCAGCGGTAAGGTAATGGTGCCAACTTGAATCAAACAAGATTTATAAGCGATGGATGTGATGAAAGTTTCTCTAACGGAGTTTCCACGAGATAGATCAAAGTCTAATTTCTCGGTCGAGTTTAAGCGTTGAGCACATGCGGAGAGATAAATGAATGGGTATGCCTACCGGTATCAAGTAAGGTATAAACTTGCGAAATTTATAAATAGCTTACCGTGATCACCTCGTTTGGGTTCCTCGCATTATGACCGATCCTGACAACAAACGCTCTTCCGGAATCGTTGACTTTGACTTTTACGGGAGACGATCTTTTGAGTCAAATCCCCATTGAACTAGGTTTATTCTGCGTCTGATCTCGGCGATATGTCCTTCCTTTCCACAACTATAGCATACCTTGAGCTGTTGTGGGCGGTTTGGTGATATGTCCCTCTTTTCGCATTTGTAGCATATGGCCGGGTGGTGTTTCTCCTCCATAGAACCGATTCTTTGCCGTGCTGTCGTCTTCACATAGTCGTTGTTAAATCTCCTCTTTTAAAATCTCCTCTGACTTCGCTTCTTACATTTTCATGACCATGATTACCACGGTGGTAACCATTTTGTCCGTCTGTTTCTTTCTCCGTGGTTATCATTATTACATTGTTGCTTATCTACGTGCGATCTGGTTGTGGTCCCTCGAGTTGGCCGTACTCGTTATCTCGCTCTAATAATTGAGCCACATTTACAACATCTCGAATAAAGAAAAGTTTATGAGAAATGAGATCTTGGCGTATCTTAGGGTTTCAAACCTCTAAGAAACATCCGCGTCATCGTTCCTCATTCTCCACCAAATGAGGTCTGAACACGGATAACTCTGCAAACTTTGCCTCGTCTTTGAGACAAATCGTGTTGTTTTGCTCTGTCGATGAACTCCACTTCCTTCGTATAGCGAACACTTTCGGGAAAGTATTTGTCATTAAATAGTCTCTGAAAGCGTCTCCCAGACATCTTTGAGTCTTGGTTTGGATGGAGTGCAACTTCCACGAGACTCCCACCGATGATCTGCCTGCATGCGGAACATAAAGGTGGCGAATGGAACCTCTGTTCCTCCGTGCATCCCAGACATCGAATATCTTGGTAATTTGCTTTGACCCGTGTTTACATGCCGTGATCGGATCGGCTTTCCCTTAAATTACAGTGGTCCCGACTCTTTGAAGCTGCTTGGTTTGTGACAACTTGGTGAATTCTATCATTTCTCTCATGTATTTTGAACACGAGTCTCCTAATGCGATTTTGCATGAGCTATGAAAAACTTCTAAACATCCCCTCGTTCATCATCGCTTTCGATGGTGTTGTTCACGGGGAGGAACATTGCCCGACTGTTGCGTTCTCCTCGTTGGTGAAATCTGAGCGTCTCCACGGTCTCATTTCCATTGTTAATATTCTCGATCGACATTCTCAAATCTTGTCATAAAACAAGGGGTTAATTAAGAAATCAATATATCACATAATATCCTATATCTTGACCAACTAACAAATAAGCTTAGGTAGGACACACTTTAGCGAAGGATTTACTCGTCTCTCCCTCTGGTTTACATTCCCGATCTCATGGGAGATCATATCCTAAGCTACGATACCAATGTGGCGCCCCCCCAATAGGTATACATCACCCATTACGAGTTGTCGATATATGAGTGCGAAACAACTACTGACTTTATTATTACAACGATAAAAGCGTGAGTTTAAATACAAATATTATCTTACAGACAATATCTATACTCAAATAAATCCTCATCACATTTATTGATACATTATTTTACAAAAATGGTGAGGACTACTAAACAATCCTTTCTAAAACCTTCATTCCATACCCAGGCTAAATACTTTCATATATTCTAGCCTCACGAGAAAAATGGAACAAAAAGGAAAGGGTGAGCTCATTAGCTCGATAAAGAATATTATGACTAAGATAATATCTGACAAATTATCGTTAGTCTTCACGAGGGAAAAAAATTTAATAGAATCTGATAGGCAACAAATTTTAAATCAATATTACATGACGAAAATAATAATTCATTAGAAGAGTTAAGTAGAGAGAATGCAAACTACTATCTTACATGTATGAATTTTAAAGTTCATCGTCTATCTTTTATCCTGTAACATCAATCCATAAACATCTGGAATCAAATATTCATCTTTGCACTTTCTGGGCGAAGATATTCATCGATTAGTCGTTTTCATTTAAACACTGTTCATCTTTTTGCTTCTGGGCGAAGATATTCATCGATCGATTCGTATTCATTTAAACACACATTCATCTTTTTTGCTTTCTGGGCGAAGATATTCTTGAAAATCATTCATCTTTTCACTTTTTTCTGGGGCCGAAGATATTCAATAATATCATCATTTAAGGCGAGGGATGATGAAAAATATTTTTAAAAGCGAATCGAATCGATGAAACAAAATGACAGGATTAAGGATTAAGGATTAGTACTTTGTTTTATCCATGTTCAAAAATACCTCAAAAATAATCGTAGTGGTGTAAAATTCGAGAATGATCAAAACATGGATCTGATCAAAGCTAGTATCCGAAATAGATATTTTGACGAAAAGAAGAAATTTTATTTTTAGATGAATAGTCTTAGTATCGTGAATAGTCTTAGTATCGTGAATAGTCTTAATATCGTGAATAGTAACTCAGACACCAAAAGATAGAAATTCCACAAAAAAAACATTTTCACGCTTAAATGAATAATAGTACTTGTGAATAGTAACTTCGTGAATAGTAACTTCATGAATAGTAACTTCGTGAATAGTAACTCATGAATAAGTAACCCCAGACATGAAAAAGTTCCAAATTTGATAAAAAGTTCCAACCAATATTTGACGTAATGATATTGAAGAAATAATATCATTTGAGAAAAAAATAACATCCACTTACCTCGAAGAATCGATTGCTTGGAAGGAAAGATCGGAAGTGATCTTTGAATGAAACTTATCTTGAAAAACAACTCTCAAAGTATCTAAATACTCACAAAATCGCTCGATAATATAGAGAGAAGAGAAAAACTTTGTTTACGGTGTGATTTTCAATTCTAACTTAGCCCTCTTTTATAGGAAAATGTTAGCCGTAGAAAGCGGACTTGACTGCTTTTTACTGATGGCTTTACACTTCTTACTATTGCCACCCACCACATTTGAAATAAAATTCAGCACATTTTTCACCAACCACAAGTGGGGCCCACTCAATTCTAAATTTTCCACCAAAATCAATTATAACCCTACTTTCAAGAATCAAACACCTCTTAAAATTTATAACAAATCATTAGTTCATTTTAACGGTTCAAAATTTGTGACATATACTCAACTTATATATGTATAACATATCCAAAAATTATAGCGATCCAACGGTCGGATTAAAAATTATAACTCACATGATATATATCGTAAAAATCTTGATTTGATTTTTAATACCTCCATTCAAACAAAAAATCTTGATAAAACACCTCAACATTAAATCCTTCATTATAACCACATATAATAAATAAATCCATCATTTATATCCATATCAAATAAATATTTTCTTATCATATAAATCAATAATTAATTATTCCCAAATAATATTACGAAATCCTGATTATAATGACGGGCGGTTCCGGGAAAGAGGGGCTTTCGATATAAGGATCTCTCTTTTCTTGGCGCGCGATTAGGTGACCAAACCTCTCCTTGAGCGAACTTTCTAGACATTGCCAATAATGTTATCTAATAATATTATTCAAATAATATGAATTATTGATCGATAATGGGAAATCTTTATGCGGTGACAATTATTGAAACAATGATAATATAAAATACCAATATGACAATTATTGAATCGATAAAATAAAATCTTGAGCGATAATTCTTGTAACAATTATTGAGTAGTGCCTTCTTTACGTAAGGATCGATAATTGATGCAATCTGGTGTCTTCTTTATTGACAATGCGCGTTTAGTGTGTTTTAACCATAGGGTATTCAACGATCTTAACGGTAACAATTCTGTAGTTATTTTAAACAACTTATATTTGTCGTTTTCCTCATCCAATCGCTTTCCGTTATGGGGCCCACACATGGCTGCTTGTCGTCGTACGAATATTCCTCGATGATCTGAATATTCCCAAAGCGAATATTCCCGATTCCACGACCATACGAATATTCCCAAATATTTAACGATGAATATTTTATAACCAAATTGCTTTATATTTGAAATATTTGCGTATTTTACCCTAAAAATATCCACATTAATCAAATCAACCCTTACTATTTCAAAATAATAAATAAAGAAAATTCCTTTTTATTTAAAAAAATCTTACGCGTATGTGCGCCCCCCCAAAATAGGTATACATCACCCATTACGAGTTGTCGATACATGAGTGCGAAACAACTACAACTTTATTATTACAACATAAAAGCTGTGAGTTTGAATACAAATATTATCTTACAAACAATATCTATACTCAAATAAATCCTCATCACATTTATTGATACATTATTTTACAAAATGGTGAGGACTACTAAACAACTCTTTCTAGAACTTTCATTCCATACCCAGGCTAAATACTCGCTATATTCTAGCCTCCCGAGAAAAATGGAACAAAAAGGAAAAGGTGAGCTCAACTAGCCTAGTAAAGAATATTATGACTAAGATAATATCTGACAAATTATCGTTAGTCTTCACGAGGAAAAAAATCTAATAGAATCTGATAGACAACAAATTTTAAATCAATATTAGCGGTGAAATAATAATTCATTAGAAGAGTTAAGTAGAGAATGCAAACTACTATCTTACATGTATGAATTTAAAAGTTCATCGTCTATCTTTTATCCTGTAACATCAATCGATATATATCTGAATCAAATATTCATCTTTGCACTACTGAGGCGAAAGATATTCATCGATTAGTCATATTCATTCTAAACACTGTTCATCTTTTGCCTACGGGCGAAAGATATTCTTTCTTGAAAATCATTCATCTTTTTGCTACTGGGCCAAGATATTCAATAATATCATCATTTAAGGCGAGGATGATGAAAATATTTTTTTAAAAAAGAATCCGGTGAAACAAAATGACAAGGAAGGATTAAGGATTAAGGATCCGTCGAAATACCTCGTTTTATCCATAGTCCAAATACCTCAAAAATAATTATAGTGGTATCGAAAATTCAAGAATGATCAAAACATGGATACAATCAAAGCTAGTATCGTGAATAGATATTTTGATCGTGAAAGAAAATTTTTCATTTTTAGATGAATAGTCTTAAGTATTAAGTGAATAATCTTGAATAGTAGTATCGTGAATAGTAACTAAATGATATCGTGAATAGTGAATAGTAACTCAGACACCAAAAGTTCCAAATTTGATAAAAACTTCAGATCAATATTTCAACATAATGATATTGAAGAAATAATATCATTCTGAAAAAAATAATATCCCTTACCTCACAAAAGATTAGATCTTACAGTTGAAACAGGATATAGTCTGATGAAACTTGAACTTGCACCGTATAGAAATACTCAAAGTATACTCAAAATACTCACAAGAATAAACTCGATAATATAGAGAGAAAACTTGATTTACGGTGTGATTTTCAATTCTAACCTAACACCTATTTATAGGAAATTGCTTAGAACACCAAAAGCGAAAATTTAATAAAATATTATTATATATATCAAAATTCCCTCGCCACTCTTGAAATCTGATTTCAGCTCAATAAGCACATACCACCTTCTAGAAAAAGTAAGAAAAAACGTTTTCTAATTTAAAATAATTTAAAACTTCCAAAATCAATTATTTGAACTTGAACTTCAATAATTCACAATAAATAGCCCTTTTATCAAAAAATTCGAATCTTGCGAATTTTATAGGAAATTCAATTCTCTACAACTTTGCAGAAGAAAGTTTTCCAAATTCCAAATAGAAATTGGCCAAAAATCCACAAGCAGACGATTTTACGATTTATAATCAAATTTAATCGATAAATGAGGTCCACCAGAGCATGTTTAACATGTTTTAAACATTTATTGCAACAAAATACTCTTCCTCCTCGTATACTCATATATCCCACATTAGTTGTAAAAATATCACCATTATTATATTATTAAAATATAATAATATATTTAAATAATTATTTTATCAAAAAAAGATAAAATTTCAATTTTCAACAATTGTCACATTAAAAATTTTATCCATCTATATCCACATAAAATCAATATTTTTCTCATCATATGAATCAATAATTAATTATTCACAAATAATATTACGAAATCACAATATTGACAACCACCAGCGGTTCGAGGAAAGAGGGGCTTTCGATAAAATTTCTCTTCTTGGCGGCGCGATTAGGTGACCAAACCTCTCCTTAGACAAAACTTTCTAGACATTGCCAATAATGTTATCTAATAATATTATTCAGATAATATGAATTATTGCTTCGATAATGAAAAATCTTGTGTAATGACAATTATTGAAACAACAATAATATAAAATATCAATATGACAATTATTAAATCGATAAAATAAAATCTTGAGATCGATAATTCTGTAACCATTATTGAGTAGTGCCTTCTTACGTAAGAATCAATAATTGGTGCAATCTGGTAGTATTCTTTGTGTTTTAACCATAGGTATATTTTAATAGTATTAACGATATAACAACTACTGTAGTTATTTTTAAACAACTTATATTTATCGTTTTTCTTCATCCAATCGCTTTCAGTTATGGGGCCCACACATGGGCTACTTGCAGTCGTACGAATATTCCCAAAAGCGATCTGAATATTCCACGACCAAACGAATATTCCCAAACAACAATGAATATTTTATAACCATTTTTTATTTTGAAATATTTGCGTATTTTACCCATAACTATCCACATTAATCAAATCAACCCTTACTATTTCAAAATAATAAATAGAAAATTAAATTTCATTAATAATAAGTTGGGGTCTTACACCTCCCTCCTTATGAAATTTAGTCCTCGAAATTGGCGTCGTACACAGTGTTTTGAAAGGTGAGGATACCTCGCTTTCATTTCCGTTTCTAATTCCCGGGTCATTTCCTCTATAGCATGATTCCTCCACAAAACTTTAACTTGTGGTATGACCTTTCTTGCGTGGGACATGCTCCTTCTATCCAAGATCTTGGCAGTACCTCCTCATCGTTAAGTCTTGGCTATTTCGTCCCGGGTTCTAACTCTATAACGTGGTTCGGGTCTTTCACATATTTATGAAATGCGATATGTGAAACACATTATGAAAATGAGACATACTTTCGGAGAGGTAACGCAAGTCTATAGGCTACATTTCCTACTCGGTCAAGAATTTGAAATGGACCAATAAATCGTGGATTGAGCTTTCCTCTCTTCCCAAATCTTGTAACTCCCTTCCATGGAGCAACTTCATGACAATACATGATCTCTATACTAAATTCCACGTCCTTTCGATGAAGATCCGCATAACTCTTTTGTCGATCTTGTGCCGTTTATATCGTTGTCGAATCATTTGGATCTTTTCGGTGATCATACGTACTAACTTCGGGTCCCAACAATGTTGCTTCACCCACCTCATCCCAACATATTGGAGAGCGACACTTTCGTCCATATAATGCTTCAAATGGAGCCACACCTATACTTTCACGATAAGCTTTGTTGTTGTAGGAGAATTCCACTAATGGTAAATACTTATCCCAACCGCCCTTGAAGTCTAGGACCACAGAGTCTTAATAGATCTTCAAGAGTTTGAATAGTCCTCTCGATTGTCGTCTGTTTGAGGATGGTATTCGAAGCCCAATCGTAAATCCGTGCCCCATAGCTTTTTGCAAAGCTAACCCAAAATCTTGAAGTGAATCTTGGGTCACGATCCGAAACTATGGATCTTGGCATGCCATGTAACCTCACAATCTCATTCACATATATACTAGCAAGGCGTTCGAGGAATAAGTCTCCGTATCGGCAAGAAATGAAGCGGAACTTGGTTAATCTATCAACAATAACCCAAATAGCATTGATGCCTTGAGAAGCCGTAGGAAGACCCGTGAACGAAATCCATGGTAATGTGTTCCCACTTCCATTTCGAAATCTCAAGTGGTTGCAACGGACCCTTAGGTATTAGATACTCGCCTTTACCGTTGACAAGTTAAACACATTGAGATAAACTTTGCAATCTCTCTTTCATATTGTTCCACCAAAATGTATGTGAAGATCACGATACATTTTAGTACTTCGAGATGGATTGCAAATGGTGTATTGTGTGCCTCCATCGTAATCTTGTACTTCAAATCGTAGTCGTTAGGGACACAAAAAGTCAGAGTGGACTCAAGTATTCCTTCTTCATCAATTCTCGCTTAGGAATAGCTCCTTCTTGTACTTTCTTCTTCATACGCATCATTTCAAGATTCGGTGGCTTGAGCGACCTTAACTTTTTCTATTAAAGTTGGCTCTGTCATTATACTTGACATCATCGCACTCATTCCTGCATATGATCTTCTACTCAACGCGTCGGCTACCACGTTAAACTTTTCGGGATGGTATTGAATAGTGTGGTCGTAGTCTTTCAATAGCTCGAGCCAACGTCATTTGTCGCGTGTTGAGTTCTTTTTGAGTGAAGAAATATTTAAGGCTTTTATGGTGCGAATATATCTCCATTTTCTCCCCATATAGATAGTGCCTCCATATCTTTAAGCAGCAAAACGATTGCTGCTAACTCTAGATCATGAGTAGGATAATTCCTCTCATATTCTTTAAGTTGTCGCGAGGCATAAAGCTATGACTTTTCCACGTTGCATGAGAACACATCCTAACCCTTTGCACGAAGCATCGTTGTAGATAACAAATCCATCCGAACCGGATGGTATTGTTAGAAACAGTCTTAAAATAAGTCTCCTCTTAATCTCTTGGAAACTCTTCTCGCATTCTTCGCTCCAAAGCGAATTTTGTATCCTTAGGAGTTAGTTGAGTTAATGGAGTAGCGATTCGAAAACCCTTCCACGAATCTCCGATAATAACCAATTAGACCCGAAAAACTACGTACTTGATCCAAACTTGGTTGCTCCCAACTTTGTATTGCTTGATCTTGGCGGGTCCATGGATACTCCATTTTTTGACACCACGTGCCCAAGAAATGCTACTTCCTCAAGCGAACTCGCATTTCTTCAATTTGGCATATAGTTTGTTTTCACGAAGCCTTTGGAGTACTAGCTTCAAATGGTGCTCATGATCTTCACGACTTTTAGAATATATGAGGATGTCATCAATAAAAACAAACAACAAAGCGATCCAAATATTCCTTGAATACTTGGTTCATCATATCCATGAAAGCCATAGAGCATTAGTCGGTCAAAAAGACATGACTAAGAATTCATAATGCCCATCTGGGATTACGAAGGCGGTCTTTGGAATATCCTCGATTCTAATCTTGGTGATGATATCCGAACGAAGATCGATTTTTGAAAAGAATTGTGCCCTTTGCAATTGGTCAAACAAGTCATCAATACGAGGTGAGGATACCTATTCTTGATGGTGACATGGTTCAATTCAGATAGTCGATACTGAAAGTCGCATACTCCGTCTTTCTTTCTTTATGAATAAAAGCAGGAGCACCCCGAGGAGATGTCTTAGGGCAGAATGAAACCGATGTCCAACAATTCCTCAGTAGTTGGACCTTTAACTCCACGAAGTTCAATAGGAACCATTCGATATGGGGTTTTAGAAATGGGCTTTATGCCGGGTTCAAGATCAATAAAGAATTGAACTTCACGTTTTTGGGGGTGAGGCCAGGAAGTTCTTGAAAAATACGTCGGGAAAGTCGATAACAACGGAATATTATTCAAATTTGGCGTGTCTTTATTCAAATCCATAACATGGGCTAAGAAAGCTTGACATCCATTTTTAATAAGCGAATAGCTTTATGATTAGATATGATGGTGATTGATTTTAATGGTTTAGTTGCTTGAATTAAATACAACGGGTTGGTTAGGAATATGAAAACTAACAACCTTACGAAACAATCAATTTTGGCATGATGAGTAGTTAACCAATCAATCCCTAAAATAACATCAAAAACAAGTATCTTTAAAGAGATAAGGTCAACGGTGTAAGTAATGGTGCCAACTTGAATCAAACAAGATTTATAAGCGATGGATGTGATGAAAGTTTCTCTAAAGGAGTTTCCACGAGATAGTCAAAGTCTAATTTCTCCGGAGTCAAGTTTAAGCGTTGAGCACAAGTAGGAGAGATAAATGAATGGGTAGCACCGGTATCAAGTAAGGTATAAACTTAGCAAGAATTTATAAATAGCTTACCCGTGATCACCTCGTTTGGGTTCCTCGCATTTTGACCCGATCCACAACAAACGCTCTTCCGGAATCGTTGACTTTGACTTTTACGGGACGATCTTTTGAGTCACCGTCCCATTGAACTAGGTTTATTCTACGTCTGATCTCGGCGATATGTCCTTCCTTTCCACAATTATAGCATACCTTGAACTGTTGTGGGCGGTTTGGTGATATGTCCTCTCTTTCGCATTTATAGCATATGACCGGTGGTCGTTCTCCTCCCTAGAGAACCGATTCTTTGCTTGCATTATCGTCTTCACATAGTCGTTGTTAAATCTCCTCTTTTAAAATCTCCTCTGACTCGCTTCTTTACATTTTTCATGGCCATGATTACCACCAGAGTGGTTACCATTTTGTCCGTCTGTTTCTTTCTCCGTTGGTTATCATTATTACATTGATCTTTATATTTCGCAGTGCGATCCTGGTTTGTGGTCCCTCGGTTGAACATACTCGTTATCTTGCTCTAACAATTGAGCCACATAACAACATCCTAATAGAGAGAAAATTTATGAAAATGAGATATTATGTCGTATCTTGGGGTTTCAAACCTCTCGAAAACATCCGTCATACGTTCCTCATAAAGTAATATGCACACAAGCCAATCATGTTTGATGATAATAAAGCATATACTTTGTAACAATCTTATTTATTTATTAATAAAAAGTATTAATTTATTAAAGGCTTTTAATTATCTACATGATCTTTGTTTTATAATATGTGATAAACCCATAGTTTTAAGCAATGCTTTTAGAATAATGATGATGATCATTCTAATGAGATCTAAATTCTTAGAAAGCTTAAAACTAAAATAGTTCCCAATCATTGGATTACTAAATTGGGGATTAGTGAATCCGGATAGATTGGTACATCGTTCTTTCTTCATTGGATGAGGATGATTGATCTCATGATCATTTGTGTGGAACACTAAAGCAAGTATGTAGGTGCTTATTAGAGAATAAGTTCAATTTGAGCGTGGGCTCGCTAAGGAATACCTAATGGAGTTTTACTTGCTGTCAATAGGAATTCTGTAGTGATAGTAGTCTGAGTAATCCTTGGACTTGAGATCATCATAGTATCTTGTGTATGATGAGTTATACTTTGACTTATTCCTTAAGACCCTTAGGGTATATCAAAGGGTATGCTTGGGTATAATAAATAATGTATGATCGATAAAGAATCTACCACTTCTATTAAAAAGAGAAATGTCCTATGTGATTTGATAAATGACAACCTAGTAGTCCTTGGCGAAGCGCGAGAATGAAATTAGAAAGGAGTTTCTAATTTGCATTATTTGAGTTGTGCGTTTAAGATTCGAAATACATATAATTAAATAAAATAAGACTTGACGGTAATTCCATGTCTTATATTTAATTGGGACATTGTATGGTGGAAGGATTGAATTGTCGGTAACTATTTACTCAAAGGTTCTTTTATGATTAATGTTGAAATCTATATTATCCGGAAAGTCGTTTGATCGTTAGGGAGGCTTATCCTATTGTAGAATAAATATTATTTATTTAAATAAATTAATTGTTTAATTTATTTATTTAAATAAGATTAGAATTGTTCTAATTGATTTATTCACAACCTGTTTAATATGGAGAACCTAAAGGGTCACGCCATAAAAAAGGAAGAATAATTATTTAAGAAGTTAATGGCATAATCGTAATAATATGTTAAGTATATTTAATTTAATCTATGGTGATAGAATAAATTAAATAGCTTAATATTATTATTTAATATTTTAGAAATATTAAATATAAATTAATAAGAGGAGTCTTATTAATATTATTACAATTATTATTATTTTAATTTCTAAAAGAGTTTAGGAATTAATTTAATATAAGTACTCTCATTTATTCCTAATTGGATTAGGAAGGAAAATTAGTTAAAGGAGTTTAATTAATTATCCCTAATAAGATCGAGAGTTTAATTAATTAAAAGAATTTAATTAATTAAATAAATCCCAATTCCTTAATTGTTAAAGGTGGGTTGCCCACATCTATAAATAAGAGGAGTCTTATTATGGGTGTGGTGGTTGTTGACTTCAACAACATCGTGTAATTCCAATAGTTGGGAGAAATACGTTCTTTTTATATAGAGATAGAAAAACTAGGGTTTAGCCAACCACCCATCTTCTTGAATCTTTATTTTTCTTGGTGGATCACCTCTGAGGCCAAACATATGGGTGGCTAACGTTGATCGAAGGAAGGAACCAAACCCGGTGGATTCAAGTTGAGCGAAAAGGATTTGGAGGTGAACTTGTACTTGAGGAAGCTCGATCTTCAAGGGTATGATTTTATTCTTTATCTTTTTCGTTTAATTAATAATTATGCATAAAGGGTGATCCGGGTATATGGTTTGTAAAATTTTAAACTCGATTTTTACATCGTTTAGCACTTTTTTTGCGCAATTTGATTGCGTTCTTGAATATTACAAACCTAATAGTGGCATCAGAGCCAAACCTTTATGCAAATTATTAATTGTTCAAAATTTGATATGTATATTGATATGTGTTTAGAACAATTTAATTGGGCATAATTTGTTTGTATAAAATTTAAAAAAAATAAATAAAAAAAAAAAAAAAAAAAAAACGAACGCTGTTAACTGGTGAATACCAAGTGGATCACGGAACATGTGAATACCAATTTGTTGGGCATAATTGGTAATGCCGTTTTTTATACATATCAAAAACAGTTAACAGGTGAATCAAAGGAAATCACGGAAAACAAGGGAGCATTCATGTGAGTCACGGATTACAAAAAAAAAAAAAACTGCAGAATTCCTCCAAGATTCCGTGCATGGTTACTTGTATAATATATGCTTATTATATATTATATATATAATCGCATGGTTATATTATATATAATATAAATATATATTATTCTTATAATTTTATAATTAAAATAAAATATATTTTAATCTTAAAATAAAGTTTAAATCTTAGTTTATTTTAATATTAAAATATAAAGTTTATTTTAATTTTAAAATTAGATTTCATGCTAACTAATTAGAGTTGGAATTGGATTCCATGATAACTAATTGGAGTTAAATTCATTTATTTATATATTTTTCCTTAAATAAAGGAGTTTATTTAAATATGAAATAAGATTTCATATTATTCAAAATAAAGGAGTTTATTTGTGAATAGGAAAAAGATAATCCGTGTTTCCTTTAATAATTTTTTTTTTACATGGAATTGGATTCCATAATTAATTAAAATAAAGGAGTTTATTTTGATTAAAATAAAATAGTTTATTTTATTCAAAATTGAATAAATTAAAATAAAATAGTTTTATTTTGATTTAAATTTGGATTAAAATAAAGGAGTTTATTTTGATTCAAAATTAGATTTTATACTAACTAAATTTGCCCATTAAATGATATCAATATATATATTAAATGTTTATTATTCATAAGATGAATGTTATTTATTGATGCGTATGGTGATGTGTATGATAATAAATGGGATTGATTATGGATTATTGACCAATATGATTGGATTTTATTTTAGTTGGATGCATGAATGTATGGGTTTTATTAAATGGGGTTACTGCGTACCTCGTCTTCTCTAATTTTTTCTTAATGTAAATTCTATCTCCTCCTATGTACTTCCCTTATTTAGCGATCAAGGTTTCTATTTATTTTAAATAGTTTTGTAATAGGAATAGTTAGAATTAATTTTGAAAAATTGGAGATCAAGGAGCGAGAGGCGCTTGAAGACCCGTTTGTAATGGAGCAGGGTTTAAATGTAATAGTTATATTTAAATATTATTTCTTGCACCCCTAGGGTTTGACCTTTTGGTTCACTTGGTGGCTCTAGTGAACCAAACTAGAATAAAAGTCCATAATCAATCCGGGTAGAATATAGTATTCTATATGTGCATGCTTATACTATATATATTATATATTATATGCAAACATCTTGGCGTGTTCATTAATATATATATATTTTATATATATATATATATATATATATATATGTGCATGCTTGTATTAAACAAGATGAGACAAATTAATAACAAACCCTCAATTTTTATATTAAGTCCTAAGCGTTCAAAGATATTTGGAATATTGAACGTCGCCTTCTAGCATGATAAAATTAATAGAGTATTAAATATTTAATATGAGTTTGTTGTGTCACCACAAGGCAAGTATTAAGTATTTAAGATGTTAATTTATCACATTTGATGCTTATAAAGAAAATTGAACAATATTGTTTTGTTGTGTCACCACAAGGATGATATTTTTCTTTTTTGAATATATGGAGTGCTAGGTCGGACTTAACTTGGATAATTTTGATTCGGATGTGCCACCACTTGATCAAAATAATCTAAGAGGCAAAAAGAAAAGGAGTTACATAGTTGATGTAATTGACAAAAGTTGTCTACCTATTTATTTATATATAGTTTGTTGTGTCACCACAAGGCTATATACATTTGAAATGGGATCCTTATTCTCACTAGCAAATCTTTAATTAGATTTTGCCGAACTATATAAGTGAGGGTAATATAGTTTGAAGAAAATAGTGGGAGATACCAATTTAAAACAAGACCTAAATTATTTTGGTAATTAATAAAAGAATGTATGTTAAAATGTTGTTAATTACAAATTCATTTATAGAATTTTACAATGTCTAAATTACTATCACTGCGAAATATATTAGATGTTATTTAACCAAACCGTATTAAACGGATTGGTTAAGGAATTTGAGAATAGTTCTCATAGCTGAAAAGCTATCTTATGTCCTTAATACGCCTATCCCTGCAATGGTTGCAGATAATGCCTCTGAGGAAGAGATTGCTACTTTTAGAAAGTGGAAAGATGATGCATGATTGGCTCGATGCATCATGCTCGCATCCATGAGTAACAAGCTTGACGTCGACATGAAACTATGGATACTCCTACTATATTCTGCACATCAAGTAGTTGATGGTGAGGAAAGTGGGGGGCGATAGATATCGGATATCTAAGGAGCTCTTCCGATCTAGAATGACCAGATGACACTATAATGCGGATAAAAAAGTCCTTAACATTATCAATTTAATTGATCAATTAGGACAACGAGTTTTGTCATGAATGGAGAGTTGAGCCAAGATTTGATCTTGCACTCACTCCCGGACTCCTTTCACAATTGTTGTGAATTTTTCATATGAACAAGCTAGATATCAGCCTCGTTGATTTGCTTAACATGTTGAAAAATGTTGAGAGTCACTTTCCAACCAAGAAAGACCAAGTCTTCTTGGTAGGGGCCAAAGGATCTTACGAAAAGAAGAAAGATTCAAAGAAGGTAAATAGAAAGGCAAAATAAAGGATAATAAGAACAAAAGCGATTTGGATAGCAAAGGAGTTTGCTTCCACTTTGCAATAAGCTTTGACACTTTGAAGGAAGCTGCGAGAAGCATCTTGCGAGAGGCTAACCAAAGAAGCTTAGTGAAGTTTGGTTACAAATACAAATTTGTTCATGATTTAAAATAAATTTTCTTTAAGTCGAGGTTCTACTTGGGTATTGGATCGACTTTGGTTATCATAAATATAGATTTATGAAGGGACCAAGCAAAAGTAGAAAGTTAAACAAATATAAGTAATCCTATGTGTGGAAATGTAACAAAGGTTGCTACATTAGCCATAGAAACTTATAGTTTAGCAATGCCTACTGAGAAAATCTATTAAGTCGATAAGTTGTTATTGTATTTCGATTCTTGTTAGAAATATTATTTCTATTTTGTTGTTGAACAATAAAATTTTTGGTATTATAATTAAGAACAATTGTTGTTCTATTTATAATAATAATGTTTTGTAAAGAACTGGAATATTACTTAATGGATTTTGTATACTTGACTTACGTGAAAAACATATTTTGCAAATTGAACAAACTAGTATAAGAAAAGGAGATGATCATTCAAAGAGTTGAATGTGTGTATTTCTTTGAAAATACAAGTGTGAATTATTTAAAAGGTTCAAAGAATTGAAAAGTGAAACAAATTGGCAAAGTATTAGGATTCTTTGATTAGATCAAGGAAGGAATACTTGTGCAATAAGTTTTAGATCATCTCAAATGGTTTTCTCATAATGGACACATCCCGATCGCTGTGATAATTGATTGATGTATCTGAATGAAAAATCGTACCTTGTTGGACATAGTGCGGTCCAAAATGATTTTCTGACATTCCGGTATCCTTCAGGATCATGTCCTAGAAATGGCGCATATCTCTGAAAAAGGTAATCTCTAAATCCATTTGAAGACTCCATAAAAGTTATGGACGGGGAGGATTCCTAATCTTAAGTATGTTAAGATAAGGGTTGTCGAACTTATGTGAAAAGGTTTGAAAGGATAAGCTTGGGACAAGATTTGACATGTACTGATTTGTGGGACATCCTAAAGTAAGTTTAGGGTATATGTTCTATAATTCTACTTAGCAAAAGGTGTTTGTTACGAAACACGCGCCTTCTAAGATAAAGGTGTTTATCATTAAAAGGGGCTAGTGGGAGGATAATAGATCTTGAAGAGTTCAAGAACCACAAAATACTATAAGTCGAATAAGAGGAACACAGTAGATAGACCTATTATACCACAATGAATCGTAAATGCGAATAGTCTCAAAGATACCTAGGAGGTATGGATTCATCATAGATGATGATGATGAGGTACATATCATAGAAGATGATGATCCGATTACATACGATGAGGTAAGTGTTGTAGACACTCGGAGAAATGGATTGAAGAAAGTTTCTCAAATATGGAACATTCGTTTTGATGAAGCAATCAAAAGAGTTTGATTTTATCAAAAATAAGAATGAACCTAGTGTGTACAAAAAGGGTCGATTGGGAGCATCGTGACATTCCTAGTACTATATGTTGATATACTACGGATAAGGAATGACATACCAATGCTACAATCGATAAAGATAAAGTTGTCTAAACATTCCTCCATGAATGATTTGGAAGAGTATCTTAATTGGGGATATAAATCTATATAGATAGATTTAAGAGGATGCTCGACTTAACCCAAGAGCGTATATTCATTTGATGCTAAAGTCGTTTAGCATGGAAAGCTCAAGAGATGTTTCATGTTGATGAGCCATGGAGTGTATCTCTCTTAATAGTTCCCACAGACTATTAAAAGAAGAGAGATCGCATGAGTGACAATCATGTATGCAATAAAATATCACGAGACACGATGTTGATCGATCGTATTATGGAGAAGTTCACTATGAGTTAGTGAAAAATATCTTAAAATGCTTAACCAAGCACTAAGGATGTGATCATATTCATGGTGGGTCTAAATTAAAACTAGAGGGCTTAACAGACTCAAGTTTTTAGGCAGACCAAGATGATGAAAAATCCACTTTAAGGTAAAGCGTTATCTTGAGCAATTAGTGCGATGAATTGGAAAGGTTTGAAATAAAAAAGAGTTCTTTGGTTTAGTGATAAAGACAAAGTATATAGCTATAAATGAAGTTGCAAGTTGATTGTTTGGATTAAAAGTTCATTCTGAGAACTAGGAATAGTTCTAAGTCTCATCTTGGATCTAAACATGTGTTGTGGCACTTTCATTTGATTATTAGAATCATTGAAGATGGGAAATCACTATAGAGATAGTGGACTCTCATGAACAACATTACATATCCATTAACTAAAGCTTATCCAACAACGGGATAATCGTCACTTAGAGAAGAAGAGTATAAAATACCATGGCGATTGGCTTTAGTGCTGAGTGGGAGATTGAAAGTAATATGCACACAAGCCAATCATGTTTGATGATAAAGTATATACTTTATAACAATCTTATTCATTTATTAATAAAAAGTATTAATTTATTAAAGGCTTTTAATTATCTACATGATCTTTGTTTTATAATATGTGATAAACCCATAGTTTTAAGCAATGCTTTTAGAATAATGATGATGATCATTCTAATGAGATCTAAATTCTTAGAAAGCTTAAAACTAAAATAGTTCCCAATCATTGGATTACTAAATTGGGGATTAGTGAATCCGGATAGATTGGTACACATCGTTGCTTCTTTCATTGGATGAGGATGATTGATCTCATGATCATTTGTGTGGAACACTACTAAAGCAAGTATGTAGGTGCTTATTAGAGAATAAGTTCAATTGAGCGTGGCTCGCTAAGGAATACCTAATGGAGTTTTACTTGCTGTCGATAGGAATTCTGTAGTGATAGTAGTCTGAAGTAATCCTTGGACTTGAGATCATCATAGTATCTTGTGTATGATGAGTTATACTTTGACTTATTCCTTAAGACCCTTAGGGTATATCAAAGGGTATGCTTGGGTATAATAAGTTGTACATGGAGATAATGTATGATCGATAAAGAATCTACCACTTACATTAAAAGAAGAGAAATGTCCTATGTGATTTGATAAATGACAACCTAGTAGTCCTTGGCCAAGGCAGAATGAAATTAGAAAGGAGTTTCTAATTTGCATTATTTGGAGTTGTGCATTTAAGAGTCAAAATACATATAATTAAATAAAATAAGACTTGACGATAATTCCATGTCTTATATTTAATTGGGACATTGTATGGTGGAAGGATTGAATTGTCTGAGTAACTATTTACTCAAAGGTTCTTTTATGATTAATGTTGAAATCTATATTATCTGGAAAGTCGTTGATCGTTATGGAGGCTTATCCTATTGTAGAATAAATATTATTTATTTAAATAAATTAATTGTTTAATTTATTTATTTAAATAAGATTAGAATTGTTCTAATTGATTTATTCACAACCTAGGTTTAATATGGAGAACCTAAAGGGTCACACCATAATGAAAAGGAAGAATAATTATTTAAGAAGTTAATGGCATAATCGTAATAATATGTTAAGTATATTTAATTTAATCTATGGTGATAGAATAAATTAAATAGCTTAATATTATTATTTAATATTTTAGAAATATTAAATATAAATTAATAAGAGAGTCTTATTAATATTATTACAATTATTATTATTTTAATTTCTAAAAGAGTTTAGGAATTAATTTAATATAAGTACTCTCATTTATTCCTAATTGGATTAGGAAGGAAAATTAGTTAAAGGAGTTTAATTAATTATCCTTAATAAGATTAGGGGAGCTTAATTAATTAAAAGAATTTAATTAATTAAATAAATCCCATTCCTTAATTGTTAAGGTGGGTTGCCCACATCTATAAATAAGAGGAGTCTTATTATGGGTGTGGTGGTTTGTTGACTTCAACAACATACGTAATTCAATAGTTGGAGAATCGTTCTTTTACATAGAGATAGAAAAACTAGGGTTTAGCCAACCACCCATCTTCTTGAATCTTTATTTTTCGTTGGTGGATCACCTCTGAGGCCAAACATATGGGTGGCTAACGTTGATCAAAGGAAGGAACCAAACCGGTGGATTCAAGTTGAGCGAAAAGGATTTGGAGGTGAACTTGTACTTGAAGAAGCTCGATCTTGAAGGGTATGATTTATTCTTTATCTTTTCGTTTAATTAATAATTGTGCATAAAGGGTGATCCGGGTATATGGTTTGTAAAATTTTAAACTCGATTTTTACACGCTTTAGCACTTTATGCAATTTGATTTGCGTTCTTGAATATTACTGAACCCTAACACCTCATTCTCCACCAAATGAGGTGCAAACTCAGATAACTTCGCAAACTTTGCCTCGTCTTTGAGACACCGCCCATGTTGTTTTTGTTCTAATCGATGAACTCCACTTCCTTCATATAGCGAACACTTTCGGAAAGTATTTGTCATTAAATAGTTCAAACGCGTCTCCTAGACATCTTTGAGTGCGGATGGATGGAGTGCGTTTCCTGAGACTCCCACCAGATCTGCTTTTTTTTAACATAAAGGTGGCGAATGGAACCTTCGTTCTTCGTGCATCCCAAGACATCGAATATCTTGGTAATTTGCTTGACCGTATTTCCGCCATGATCGGATCTCGCTTTCCTTAAATTTTGGTGGTCCCAACTCTTTGAACTGCCTTGTCATGTGATGACCCGTGAATTGCTATCATTTCCTCCTATATTTTGAACACGAGTCTCCTCGTCGATTTTGCGTAACTGCAAAAAAGCTTCTAAACATACCCTCGTTCATCATCATCTCGCCGTGTTTATTCACGGAGGAACATTGCCGACTGTTGCACGCTTCTCCTCGTTGATGAGTACAAGCGTCTCCGCCTCATTTCCATTGTTAATATTCTCGATTCGACATTCTCAAATACTTTAATAAATAAGGGTTAATTAAAGAAATCAATATATCACATAATATCCTTATATATCTTGACCAACTAACAAATAAGCTTAGGTAGGACACCTTTAGCGAAGGATTTACTCGTCTCTCCTCCTAATTATTCCCCGATCTCCGCCAGAGATCATATCCCTAAGCTCGATACCAACTGTGGCGCCCCCAAAATAGGTATACATCACCCATTCTGAGTTGTCGTACGTAGTGCGAAACAACTACAACTTTATTATTACAACAATAAAAGCGTGAGTTTGTATACAAATATTATCTTCTGCACAATATCTATACTCAGATAAATCCTCATCACATTTATGATACATTATTTTACAAAAATGGTGAGGACTACTAAACAACTCTCTCTAGAACTTTTATTCCATACCCCAGGCTAAATACTCGCTTATATTCTAAGCCTCCCCGATAAAAATAGAACAAAAAGAAAAGGGTGAGCTCAACTAGCCCGAAAAGAATATTATGACTAAGATAATATACAACAAATTATCGTTAGTCTTCAACGAGGAAAAATCTAATAGAATACTGATAGACAACAAATTTTTAATCAATATTCGCAATGAAATAATAATTCATTAGAAGAGTTAAGTAGAGAATGCAAACTACTATCTTCTATGTGTGAATTTAAAAGTTCATCGTCTATCTTTTATCCCTGTAACATCAATCAATATATATCTCGAATCAAATATTCATCTTTGCACTACAGCCAAAGATATTCATCGATTAATTATGTATTAAATCTAAACACTGCTCATCTTTGCACTACGGACCAAAGATATTCTTCAAAATCATTCATCTTTGCACTACAGCCAAAAGATATTCAATAATATCATCATTTAAGATCGAGGATGATGAAAATATTTTTAAAAAACGAATCCAAAGGTGAACAAAAAATGACAAGGATTAAGGATTAAGGATTCGTATTTTTTGTTTTATCCATGTCCAAAAATACCTCAAAAATAATTATAGTGGTGTAAAAATTCAAGAATGATCAAAACATGGATACAATCAAAACTAGTATCCGAATAGATATTTTGACGAAAAGAAATTTTTTCATTTTTCGATGAATAATCTTAAAGTATTCGTGAATAAGTACCATTTACGTGAATAGTCTTGATATCGTGAATAAGTAACTCAGACACCAAAAGTTCCAAATTTGATAAAAAAACTTCAGATCAATATTTCAACATAATGATATTGAAGAAATAATATCATTACTGAAAAAAAAATAATATCCCTTACCTCACAAAGACAAGATCTTAGTTGAAACACCTGATATAAAGCTATGACTTGAACTTGCACCGTATATAGCAATACTCAAAGTATACTCAAAATACTCACAAGAATACGCTTGATAATATAGAGAGAAAAAACTTGGTTTACGGTGTAATTTTCAATTCCTAAGCACCTTTATTTATAGGAAATTGCTTAGAACACCAAAGCAAAAAATTTAATTTAATATTATTATATATATCAAAATTCCTCGCCACTCTTGAAATCTGATTTCATTTCAATAAGCACATGCCACCTTCTAGAAAAAGTAAGAAAAAATGTTTTTCTAATTTTAAATAATTTAAACTTCCAAAAATCAATTATTTCGGAGCTTCGGAACTTCAATAATTCACAATAAATAGCCCTTTTATCAGAAAATTTGAATCTCCCGACATTTAATAGGAAATTCAATTCTCTACAACTTTGCGAAGAAAGTTTTTCCAAATTCCAAAATAGAATTGATAGAAAATCCATAAACAGACGATTTTACGGTATAATCAAATTTCGATCGATAAATGGGGTCCACCGAACATGTTTAACATGTTTTAAACATTTATTGCAACAAAAATACTCTTCCTCCTCGTATACTCATATATCCCACATTCGTTGTAAAAATATCACCATTATTATATTATTAAAATATAATAATATATTTAAATAATTATTTTATCGGAAAAAGATAAAATTTCAATTTTCAACAATTGTCACATTAAAAATTTATCCATCTATATCCACATAAAATCAATATTTTTCTCATCATATGAATCAATAATTAATTATTCACAAATAATATTACGAGAATCACAATATTGACAACCGGCGGTTCAGGAAAGAGGGGGCTTTCCAATAAGAATTTCTCCTTACTGGGGCGCAATTAGGTGATCAAACCTCTCCTTAGAGCGTAACTTTCTAGACATTGCCAATAATGTTATCTAATAATATTATTCAGATAATATGAATTATTGCTTCGATAATGAAAAATCTTTGTGTAATGACAATTATTGAAACAACAACAATATAAAATATCAACGCAACAATTATTAAATCAATAAAATAAAATCTGGATCAAGAATTACGTAACCATTATTGAGTAGTGCCTTCTTACGTAAGAATCAATAATTGGTGCAATACTGTGCAGTAATCTTCTTGTGTGTTAACCAATTTTAGTATTTTAATAGTATTAATTGATAACAACTACTGTAGTTATTTTTAAACAACTTATATTTGTCATTTTCTTCATCCAATTGCTTTTCAGTTATGGGGCCTACATATGGTCACTACCGCCAGTCGTTTAATATTCCCCGACAAAGATTTAATATTTCACGACCAAAACGAATATTCCCCACAACAATGAATATTTTATAACCACTTGCTTATTTTGAAATATTTATGTATTTTACCCATAACTATCCACATTAATCAAATCAACCCTTACTATTTCAAAATAATAAATAGAGAAAATTAAATTTCATTAATAATAAGTTGGGGTCTTACAGCATACACCAAATTCATTGTCACATTACCATTGAACCATAGGTACCAGAATTATCACAGTTAAGCTTCTTCCAATTTAGGTCTTCAATCCAGTTATATTTATTAAATGTGCAATATATTCACACAAACAAAAATTAGCACTTAAATGATCTTTTTAACAGTCGTTGCAATCTTATAAATATTTACGACAGGAATCTGGACAATAGTGAAATATAAGAATTTAGACATACTTAATAGTTGATTTCAACATTGCATAAACTATCAACCAAATAAATAATTATCTTTCCACAATTCTTTTATAGGAAATAATATTGCCCAAGATAAAAAAAAGTCTCACACTTAGCTAAAAATTCATGTGTTTGTCGGATTGAAAATTAACAGAACTTAAAGAGCTCCTATATTAAAAAAAAATGAAAAGAATTAGAGTAAAACACATATGAAATGTGTGACGCCCCCAAAACAGGTATACAACACCCATTCTGAGTCGCCAAATACATGGTACAGAAAACAACCACAACTTTATTACAATAATTGTCGTGCAAAATACAACAACACATATGTTGTGAGTTTTGATACTAAAATATACCAACTGTGACTCTGGACACCAACTTGGATAGCACGTCACCATGACACCTTACATAAAGGTACAATCAAAAACTGTTTTGGAAATTAAAATCTTTGGGAAGTGCTCAAGGAAACCTTCATATATGGGAGACCATGCGTCTAGGTTATGATAGATATCATATGGCCACAAAATTATCCTTGGTTGACCCAATAGACCCCAAATAAAAACGAGAAGATTACTATCATATTCTTCCCAATGGTGAGTCTTCTCTTGACATATCATTATCTTCACTGTCTCTAATTGGGAATTATATTCCAAACAAACACCAAGATTATATAGGTAGTGCTTGTAAATATACTCAGCAAGTGGATGTGCACAACCATGTCTTATGATAACACGAGGTTGTATGTCATTAGACATCTTGTGTGAACGTTGGGTTCGCCTCACCCAATTTGATTCACCAAATAACTACTAAATGATGTGTAGAATACAACACACTTTTATATAC
The DNA here is from genome assembly GCA_020205615.1 of Panax quinquefolius. Lineage (NCBI taxonomy): Eukaryota > Viridiplantae > Streptophyta > Magnoliopsida > Apiales > Araliaceae > Panax > Panax quinquefolius. The sequence continues at coordinate 22,239,889 of CM035160.1, read as the reverse complement.
TGTTTAGGGAGAACCTCCACAGCTAGAGACCACCGTTCTATTCCCCTTACCTCAAACTTGACCCAAATTTACACTCTTATTACCTGAAAGGAATTGTGAAGCAAAAGGGTGAGCACAACTAGCTCAGTAAATAATATCATTACAAAAGATAAATAAATTATCAATAGCCTTTAACAGTAATAAATCAGAGATTTAGAACATATGGTAGAAGATAAAAAATTTCAACCATAGTTGCAGCGGAACGAGCAATCCATTAGAATAGTCAAATAGACTATAAAATCTATTATCTTATCCATGTTAAAAGTCCATCAACAATGTTTTATCCCTGTAACATTAATCAACAATTCCTGTCCACAATCACGTGTATAACTCATAATCATAATTGTTGTTCTAAATTCCTTTTCTCATCCAGGACAAAGATAATTTTCATCACCGAAACATCAAAGATCATGGTTATACCAAATCACGCTTCATGTTCATAATCATACTAATAAATTCATCTTTGCACTACAAAGCCAAAAGATATTCATCAATGACCATCTTCTTTGCACTACATGCCAAAGATATTCATCGAAAATCATTCATCTTTGCACTACTGGGCCAAAGATATTCATCAATAAGTCATCTTCGCCAAAGATATTCATATCTCAAAGGAATATATAATCATTTCGAATTTATATAAACAATAATTATAACCATGTTGATCAATTCACCTTTTCTTGGCTAAGCTAAAGATATTTAATTATAAATTCAATGGTCACGATCATACCGATCACAATTCAATTTTTCACCATCGCCAAAGAGAACCCTAGTCATGATCATACCAATAATCTACCCATCTTTACACTCCAAAGTGAAAGAGAATTTCAACATCGTGGTTATAAAATGTTATATATGATAATAAAATCAATATAATCAATACATAGTTTTAATCTCCAGAGTAATATTCATAAATCAACTATAATTTGGTAAAAAAAAGAAACTAATTTTGTAGTGAATAGTACCCGTGAATAGTAACTCATGAATAGTAACCCGTCATGAATAGTAACTCGTGAATAGTAAATTGTGAATAGTAACTTATGAATAGTAACTCGTGAATAGTAACTCATGAATAGTAACCCCGACATTAAAAAGTTCTAAATTTGATAAAAAGTTCATACCAATATTTCAACAAAATGATATTGAAAAAATAATATCACTTACGAAGAAAATAACATCCTTTTCAATCCCTTAAAATCCCTTACTATCCCTTACCTCAAAAGAAAGAGATCTTTGAATGTCTTGATATAACGCATCTAACTTCTTGCAATCAGTATAGCAACACTCAAGATATCTAAATACTCACAAAATACGATCGATAATATAGAGAGAGAAAACTTCAGTTTCTGGTGTGATTTTCAATTCTAACCTAAGCACCTATTTATAGGAAATTGCTTAGAACACCAAAGCAGAAAATTTAATATAATAATATTATTATTATTACAATTTCTTACGCCCACTTATCAACTGATCTCAGCCACCTTGCACATGATAAAGATGCCCACAAAACAAACAAAAAAAAATTTTTGTTAATTAAAACAATTAAAACTTCCAAAATCAATTATTTCGGAACTTCAGAACTTCAATAATTCATAATAAATAGCCCTTTTATCAGAAAATTTGAATCTCACGATTTGTTATAGGAAATTCAATTCTCTACAACTTTGCAGAAGAAAATTTTTCCAAATTCCAAACAGAAATTGACCGAAATCCACATACGAACGATTTTACAGACTATAATCAAATTTCAATCAAGAAATGGATCCACCAACATGTTTAACATGTTTTAAACAACTTTTGCAATAAAAATACTCTTTCTCCTCATATACTCATATATCCCACATTTATTGTAAAAATATCACCATTATTATATTATAATAATATAATAAAATATTATTTTATCATAAAAGATAAAATATCAATTTTTAACAATTGTCACTTTAAAATTTTTCTCCATCTATATCCACATAAAATCAATATTTTCCTCATCATATAAATCAATAATTAATTATTCATAAATAATATTACAGAATCACATCTCGCAACCGTGCCGCTTCAGGAAAGAGGGCTTTCAATAAGAATTTCTTCTTCTCACAAGCCGCAATTAGGTGACCAAACCTCTCCTTATACGTAACTTTCTAGACATTGCCAATAATGCTATCTAATAATATTATTCAAATAATATGAATTATTGATTTGATAATAAAAATACTTGTGCGACAACAATTATTAAAACAACAATAATATAAAATATCAACGCAACGAATTATTGAATCAAAAATAAAATACTAAACAATAATTACCGTAATAATTATCGAGTAGTGCCTTCTTCACGTAAGAATTAATAATTGGTACAATCAATGCAGCTATCTTCTTGTCTGAACAACGCCAGACATTCTTGTATTTCAACCACCGGTATTCCAACAAAGATAATTCAGAATAACTACTGTTTGTTATTTGTAAATAACTTATACTTGTCGTTTTCTTCATCCAATCGCTTTTCACATGGGGCCCATAAAGAAGTCATACTGGTCAGATGAATATTCCCCGACAGGAAGAATATTCCACGACCAAACGAATATTTCCCGACAACAATGAGTATTTTATAACCACTTGCTTATTTTGAAAAAAAAAATTCATATATCACCCTTAACTTTAACTTTAACTTTTATCAATTTAACCATTTACTGAATAGTAATTATAAGAAAAATTGAATACTTTTATTTCATAAAATTCGGGGTCTTACAAAATGGACTTGCATAGAATTTTAAATACTGTCATCCAAAAAGTAAAAGACAAACCTCGATCGAGATAGCTTTGTAAATGCAAATAATAGATTTACCTAAAAAGATTCAAAATAGATTATAGTAAAAATTTCATGAGATATAATAATAAAATAATCGGGGTTTACACTAATAATGAAGCAAAGAAAAAGATAATAGCCGAAATAAATTCGAACCTTTATACATTAAATTGTGAAAAACTTTACGAAAAACTACATTCTTTATAGTATTGTATGTTTATCCATCTTTGTCACAAATTAGTATTTTTACTCCACTCTTGTTTGTAACTCTTGATACTTCGCTTTATACAATTGGTCATGTATAAAAATTGGACGTGATGATATCTGATCAACACATGAGAGATTTCCCTGACTCTTATTAATTGTCATGAAAAAGAAAACAACCAAAGAAAATTGTCTTTGTTGGAATTTAAAAGGTAATCTAATGTTTGACGATGTTAAGACCAAGCGATGTATGAAAACTTTGTGTCCAAAATTGCTGACTGAAATTACTTTTGCTTCTATCAGATGTTTTCCCAATTGAGTTACTATTAATCTCGTGACATTGCACAAACCAAATCACTGATATATATTTCGGAGCAACATTACAGGAACCCCAATCTTCAACGTTATCTTGTGGTTTGACATTCCAGAAGATGTAATGCTATTAAAAAATTATAGGGTGTAAATGCCTTCATAGCTGTTTGAGTTTTCATCAACCTTACATAGGACATCTTAGATATGGTATTTCATCACTTGACCATAAATACATCACATATTCGTTCACCTTATTTATAGCATCAAGTGTAGGAGCAAGAATGGCTTGGTCTTGAAAATAAAAGTCATTGTCAATTTTTTTTCAATAAATTAGGATATGTGATATCAACAATTGTTGCAAGGGGATTGATCGCATATTTGATAAGAAATTTTGAATAAAGAACGGAGAGTAATGATAATAGCTCAGTAATGATAATATCATAAAGTAGTGATTTTTGGAGATAATAATTAAATTAGAAAGTATAATACCAAAACAGTTTACATTACCAAAATAGTTTAGATTTGTAGTGATTTAGAGGGTTATACATTTAATATATTAATTTGGGATTAAAAAAAGTATTGATTTTAGTAGATAATAATTAATTTAGTAATGATAATATTAGAACAGTTAACATTAATAGAGCAGTTTAGATGTATAGTGATTGAGGGAATATAAAATCAAAATAATAATGTAGGATTAAAAAGTAATGATTTTAGAAGATAATAATTACGTTATGATAATATAAAAATCGTTTAGATTGAAAAAGTAGTGATTTAGTGGATATAAAATCAACATAGTAAATTTATGATTTATATTATTTGTTATCTTAATTTTGTTTTAAATGTTTTAATTGTGTAATATTATTTTGTAATATAATTATAAATGGTATAATATTATGTTGTAATATAATTAAATTAGTAATGATAATATCTCGCACAGTTTAGATAGGTAGTGATTTTATTATATACGTGTATTATAATATTATACCATATATGTATGATATAATGTATGGTATAATTATTATAATGTTATAATATTAGAAAAGTAATTATTTTAGGATAGAATAATTATGTTTTAACATAATTAAATTATTAACAGCTTTAGAAAAGTAGTGAATTTTAGGGGATTATAAAATAAAAATATTAATTTGGGATTAAAAAATAGTGATTTTAGGATATAATAATTAAATTAAAAAGGATAATATCGAGCAGTTGACATTACTAAAACAATTTAAATTTGTAGTGATTTAGTGGATTATAAATTCAAAATATTAATTTGGGCTTAAAAAAAGTAGCGATTTTAGGAGATAATAATTAATTTAGTAATGCTAATATTAGAACAATTAACATTATCGTAACAATTTAGATTTGTAGTGATTTAGGGATTATAAAATCAAAATATTAATTTGGGATTAAAAATAGTGCTTTTAGGAGATAATAATTAAATTAGAAGTGATAATATCGAATAAATTGACATTACCAAAACAATTTAGATTTGAAGTGATTTAGTGGATTATAAATTTAAAATATTATTTTAGAATTAAAAAGTAGTGATTTTAAAAGTTAATAATTAATTTAGTAATGATAATATTAGAAACAGCTTAACATTATCGAGCAGTTTTTAGATTTTGTAGTGATTTAGGGGATTATAAAATTAAAATAATAATAATATAAAAAACCGCTTAGATTGAGAAAATAGTGATTTATGAGATTATAAAATAAATATAGTAAGTTATGATTGATATTATTTGTTATTTAATATTGTTTTAAATGTTTTAAAAGCATATAATATTATGTTGTAATATAATTATAAATGGTATAATATTATGCTATAATATAATTAAATTAGTCATGATAATATCCGCACAATTTAGATAGGTAATTATTTTGTTATATACGTGTATTATAATATTATACTATACATGTATGATATAATGTATGGTATAATTATGAATGGTATAATATTAGAAAAGTAGTAATTTTAGGATATAATTATTTTAAATGTTTTAAACAATATAATATTATGTTGTAATATAATTATAAATGGTATACTATTATGTTGTAATATAATTAAATTAGTGTGGGATGTACATTAATTATATAGAACATGTGTTACAATGTGGGAAAGGCACATGTAATAGATAATAAATAATAGATAGATTCCATTCAAAATCTTACCACATCAAAGACAGCCTCATATGAACTCAATGTAAATTGTTCATTCCATTTTAATAAAATAATTAAACCAATTTCAAGTTTCATGACAAAATTAATTATACTTCTAGTATCCCATAAAAAAACCCGGTTTAGATTCTTTTTACTAATCAATTAGTGAAAATTACAATTTCAATTCATGTAAATTAATTTGATAATGTAATAGTTGATTTCTTGAACTATTTTAAAAATATCGATTACTTACAAAATTATTATTTTAAAGATAAAAATAAATATTCACATGAATTTTAAATTGATTGAGTTTTCCATAAATTGGTTAAGCAAATAAATTTTCATATCTTTAGAATCAATTAAGCGTGGTTCAAATAATTAGAAGAATTTTTGAAAGCTAATAGATTGAAGTTTTAAAATAAATATGAAAATAATTTTTAATTGCATGGAACTATGAAAAGTAGGTAAAATAAATAAAAGTCTAATATTAAAGGAAATTTACTTTTCAAATAATTAAAACTAATTTTTCATAAAAAGCAAGTTATTTCTATCGTGTTTAAATTGATTCAATCTCTATTGTCACAAGAGAGTTATCTAATTAATGGATCCTAAAATAACGCGATATTTGTTGATAATATTCATAAAATAAGGTGATCGGTATATATATCAAAGCAATTGTCAAGGTATTTTTTTGTTAAGAAATGATAAAAGTATTAATTAAGATGGACATGTGTCAATTTTGTAGAATGACATATGTCAATTTATTGTGTATATATAATAGATAATAGATAATAGATTTGGATACATATAAAAAATAGGGTTGTACAGACTGTATAACCTTGTTTGTTACGTGTATCCAAAAAGACACCTAAATCACTGTATTTTATAAAAATTTCAGTTCTAATAAATCACATTAATTATTTTATAGTCAAAAAAAAATAAAAAAAAAATAAAAAATTCCGCCCGCTCACTGGCCCGGTCGGAAAAGGCCGGTCCCCCTAGAAGGACTCTTTATCCTTTTATCTGCTTCTCATGGCTTCCCAGTACTCGCACCAAATCACTTCTCTCCCGGGGATTCGCTGGAGAAAGAAAGAACACAAGAAAATAGAGCAGGTAATTCCTCGATTTTCTTTTGCCTGTGCTTTATATCTTTTTCAATTCATGAGAATCCATTGCCGTCAAATCGTGAAGAACACATAAATTTCTTTAACTTTTGTTCTGTTAAATTTAGTGTCTTTATTTCATGTTATATTCAATCTATAGATGGAATACATTGTTATGAATTTATGATGTAATGTGCACTTCTTTCTTTAACTTTGATATGCAAACCAGGTTTTTTATGAAATTCGTAAGAGATTATTAATTTTACTTGATTTTTCATTTTAATTTTTTGTAGCATGCTTTAATATGTCTTGCTTTGATAGTTCTTGATGATTTCTGTTGGTGTGCATCATACAAACTCAATTATTCGAGGAATTATGAAGGGAGTAACTTGTTCAACAGTTCAAGCCTTAGATGTTAGCAATGCTGTTAGGAATAATTCATGTGGAAATATTCGTAAGGTTGTGAGGAATATGTGGAATAAGCCTAATGTATAGAGTTCATTAGTATTCTGGATTATTCTTTTAGATTATTATTATGGAAAAAAATGGTGCTTTAACCTAAAAATGAACAGGATTTATGGCAGATGGGTCCACTTTGTAGCGTAACTGAACGATTCAGCCTACCAAGTTTGATAATACTGATTTTTGTATGCTAGCGACCACTTTGTATGCTAAAGGTTGAGACCGTATCCAGAAATCTGCGTATGTGGGGAGCAACGGTCAGTAATGAAATTTTAAGGTTACCAAATGTTGTATCTCAGGTATTTTACTTTTACATAAAGCCCTTTCTAATTTGTGCCCCTTATTATCCTGTAAGACTGAAAGCCATGGTACATATTTTTAATAGAGGCAATGGCTACAAATCTCTCTTTCAAACTCAGATTTCTTGAACCTGCTCCTCAGTGGAAATTGCAAACCCCAATTTTGTATACAAAAGTATGAGTTTCTCTATCTCGTGTATGGTTTTTTTCCACCTGGGAACTATTTTCTTAGCTTAATTGATGCTGTGGTTTCACTTGCAGTTCTTCTTGCAGGCTAGAACAGTAGCTTTACCTCTGACCACTCGAAAGTTTAATGGAGGCATCCAAAGGAAAATGTTGGAATCTACAGCTAGTTATGAAACTTGCCAACCGAGTCAAATCCAAGAACTGGTTGATCTCCTACACGATTGTGCAGAAAATAGGTCAGTTAGAGATTCAGAAGCAGTTCATGGTTATCTGTTAAAATGTAACCTCCTGGATGAGAACTTATTACTATTACTTAATCATGTAGCCTACGCTTATTCAAAATGCTCAGATTTTAGCGCAGCTCAACTAGTGTTTAATAAAATGTCTCAGAGAAATGCTTTCTCTTGGACAGTAATGATTGTAGGATCGACAGAGAATGGTTACTTCAGTGATGGGATCAAGTACTTCTGTGAGATGCAGGAAGATGGAATATTTCCAGATGGATTTACATATTCTGCAATTATCCAGCTGTGCATTTGTTTAGAATGTGTTGGTTGGGGTCGAGCGGTGCATGCTCAGATTGTGAAAAGAGGTTTTGCATCTCATATTTTTGTTAGCACATCACTTCTTAATATGTATGCAAAATTGGGAGAGATTGAGGATTCATGTCAGGTATTCAACAATATGGCAGAACACAATGAAGTATCTTGGGCTGCACTGATATCTGGATTCACAGCAAATAGTCTTTATCTAGAAGCGTTCAATCATTTTGTTACTATGAAGAGGGAAGGATTTACTCCAAACATATACACCCTCATTAGTGTTTTGAAAGCAATTGGGATCTTAGGCGATGCTGGAAAGGGAAGGCAAGTACATGAGTATGTATCTGAATTGGATATTGTATCTAATGTTCGTGTGAGAACTGCACTTATTGATATGTATTCAAAATTTGGGGCTCTGTGTGATGCAAGGTCTGTTTTTGATAACTTCATCAACTCCGGAGTGAACATGCCATGGAATGCAATGATTTCTGGCTATGCACAGTGTAGGTGTAGCCAAGAAGCGTTGGAGCTCTATGTTAAAATGTGTGAAAATGATATAAAATCCGACGTCTATACTTATTGTAGTGTATTTAATGCAATTTCTGATTCAAGGTGTTTGTGGTTTGGGAGACAGGTTCATGGGAGGGTTTTGAAATCCGGGGTTCACTTGAAGGTCTTAAGTGTTGACAATGCAATTGCAGATGCATATTCCAAATGTTGGTCTATCGAAGATGTAAGGAAGGTCTTCGACAGAATGAAAGAGAAAGATATAGTGTCTTGGACAACCCTGGTGGGTGCTTACTCTCAATGCTCTGAATGGAAGGAAGCACTAGCCATCTTTTCTCAGATGAGAGAAGAAGGCTTTACACCCAATCAGTATACCTTTTCTATTGTTCTTGTTGCGTGTGCTAGTCTTTGTTTTCTTGAATATGGTCAACATGTACATGGACTTCTCCACAAAGTTGGCCTGTATACAGACAGTTGTATAGACAGTGCTTTGATTAATATGTACGGTAAGTGTGGAAGTATAAGTGAAGCAGGGAAGGTTTTTGAGAGCATCTCTAATCCTGATGTTGTTACATGGACTGCCATGATATGGGGTCATGCACAACACGGTTCTGGAGCTTATGCCCTTCAACTCTTCAGAAGGATGGAACAGATGGGTATCGAAGCCAATGCTGTAACCTTATTATGCGTTCTCTTTGCTTGTAGTCATGGAGGTATGGTAGAGGAAGGCCTTCACTATTTTAAGTCAATGGAGGGAACATATGGTTTGGTGCCAGAAATGGAGCATTACGCTTGTATTGTTGATCTTTTAGGTCGTGTGGGTCGCCTTAATGATGCATTAGAGTTTATCAGGGAAATGCCTGTTGAACCAAATGAAATGGTCTGGCAGAGTCTGCTGGGAGCATGCAGAATCTATGGCAATGTTGAGCTGGGGGAGATAGCAGCAAAGAAGATACTTTATATTCAATCAGATTGTTCATCTACCTATGTCCTTTTATCTAACACATATATGGAGACAGGTAGTTCCCAAGATGGACTTAATTTGAGAAATGTGATGAAAGAGCGAGGTGTTAAGAAGGAGCCAGGATACAGTTGGATATCTGTCAAAGACAGAGTCCATAAATTTTACGCAAGAGATCAGCAACATCCACAAAAGGATGGCATATATGTCCAGTTAGAAGTGTTAAGAAAGAACATAAAGGCCATGGGTTATGTTCCGGATTTGAGATATGCATTGCAAGCTGAGGATTGAAAGAGATTTATAAAGTAAAATCTGTGGAAGCAGATACGTTGATCAAAATTGTACTTTTCAAGGATCATTTGATCATCTTCTATATATATTTAGTAGGTCAGAAGTTTGCAAGTCGATAAATCACAAAGATGTGCATTATCTTATGTCTTTACATGCTACAGTTTATTGAGAACTTCAATCTCTCCAACTACAGGATTAACTTAGAATTGACCCGACAAACTCATTGTTCCCCTAATGAGGAGCTCTGCAATGGCATTTGTGCCCCATGCACATCCCATTTCAAAGCCACCACCTGTCATAAGTGAGAGCAGGCAAATACCTAAAAGCAGGGAGCCAAGAGTATTTGCAAGAGCGACGTTATGGGTTGCGAATGACTTGTGGCTACTGGACAGCTTGGAAGTTGCAGATGCACTTGTGCTGTTAAGGCTCTGGAACAGGTACCTAGAATAGATGTACTAATGAACAAAAATACATTGCTCTCAATTATGAGCAAGAGGTATGAGACTCGTCATGAGAACCATCAGTGTTGGTTTTTCTAATTCATGATTTTCTAAAGAAGAGGAAATTTATCATGAATTGTATGTCATTTATCTTTCAGCAAGTATATACTATATACTAGTACAAAATTCTGCAACTTTCTTCTTTTCTTTTATTTGCTTGTGGCTATGAAAGTTTGTTTGGAATTAAGCTCTCCTAATAAGATAGAGAAATTCCCCGCCCTCCCGCCAGTTAGAGTTGATATATTTCTTATGGATGACAAGAAAAAAAGGAAATAGTCAAATGTGTGGAAATGACTGTTTGCAAAATAAGGTGCAGAGATTAGAAAAAATTTCCAAACACAAAGATATGATTGATTGGAACTATATTATCTTGACTCTTCTGTACATTAGCTTATGCAAGTTTGTTTAATGAAGGTTTAAACTTTATTTTGTTTCTTGAATGATGACTAAACAACTGGTTCTCAATTGGGCAATTTTGTGTTTGACGTCTACATGCCTTTTCTGGAACTCCCAATCGATTCAGGTTTGCCTATTCAGTATGTATGTCTTTTATGTTGCTATCAGGGACTGGCTTGGCTTATTTATTGGTGTCAACTGAACTATTCCTTGAAAACATTATGCAGGTCCCTTAGGTAGTCAAAGCCCAATTTGGAATTCTCAATGGCTATCCTTAAACACTAGAATATTTTCTTAACAATTTCATCATTTGAAGGAGAAACTTTCTAACCTTGTGTACCAAAAAAAATTTAGTTAAAAAACTCTCCCAAAGAAGCCAAAGTTAAGAGGGAAACATAAGTAGAGATGAAGCCTCATACGCCTTGAGATTCTGATTTTCTCCCGAAGTTGTAACATAAACCAAGATCAGTAAAACTCGGCATGTATTCACCCGAAAGATAACCACAAATCCACACTCTTCACTTGCTCATTTCCCACAATCAACCATTACTTCCCTAAACTATCAACCCTGCCTCCAGTTCTGTAGCGAATCGCATTTTCCTGGGTAAATAAAATAACAGTTTATGGGAATAATTTTTTTTTTTTTATTATTTAAGTATGTGTTATTATGTTACTTATATTATCATGTATAGTATAATATGTGATATGGTGATATGTAAAATATAATAATTGATATTTATTATACCCCCTATTTTTATGGAAATGATTTATGGATATTTTACCCAAATTTGTGTAATGCATTTTATTGTGTTTAGTATATGTTATAAGTGATGCAATAAGTGCAGAGAGGAAGGTAATTGGTTATGTTAGCCAAACGCAGCCTTAAAATTTAAGCTTATCAGTAGAAAATCAACACTCAGCGTAATAACGTGGCCTTTAAACGAGAGTTAATGACTCAGTGGGCTAGCATGTGCTGGCAGTTAATTAATAACCTAGCTCTACAGTTCAGCTTACCTATAATGTGATTAGCCGAACCAGTATGCTTATAAAACAGAGTTTTAAAATTCTTAGGTCAGTTTCTCTCTTAAGTAAACACAATCAGTGGTATGCAAACTCTAAAATTTCTACGAGCTGGGTTAAGCTAATAAGAGTTAGAAGAATACCCAAATTTTGGGATTATTGAGGAAGAAGAGTTGGAACAAAAGACAGCAGAAGCTAACGTCACAGAGAATTTGAATTTTAAGGTAATTTTCTCTCTATCGTATAATATATATACGTGTGTATGAAAGTAGTGTGTTAATTAATGGTTATGGAAATTGATACGGGTTGATTGGGAATGTGTGCTACCGATTAAAGCAGTGTAACCATTCGGGGATAACATGCTAAACACAGTGGGATTTTTCTATTTGGTATAAATGTGTTATCAAAAGTATTGCATGTTATGGAGAGAATAAAATTAATTAGATTATCAACTACTTGACATACATGTGGCTCTGTGTAATTGATTGCTATGAATATAATTTAGGCACAAGGAGATAGGTGGCTGTGGAGCAATAAGGGAGTTAAATTGGGATGTTAAAGCAAATAAATAGCTATGACACTTGTGTTGAAAAACAATGCCTGCAAAGTGTTTGATAAAATTCCTCAATGAACTGTTTTGCTTAATAATTGCTTATTCGGTAGAATTAAAGCTTGAGCCTGACTTAGTTAACACATGTGATGTTAATGAAAGTATTTTGGTAAGTTACCTTAATCACAGTGCACTTTCTAGGCTAAAGCTAATAGTTAAGATTTTAACGTATTAAGGTATCATGGAGTGCTGTAAAAAGCAGCCTATAGAAACCAAAATATTGATTTAATCCTTTAATAAATGGGTTAAAATACTATCTGCACCATTTTTATAATTGGGCACAAGCAAAGCTAGGCATAACTTATTAATTAAGAAACCAAAAATGGCATGGACTAAGAGGCAGAGCTGCTGTCCACGACAGCAGCAGTGCGCATGGTTGAGAAAAGGATAATGTTTTCTTTGTTGAATTTTTGTTGAGTATAGTTAGATTATAAAATTTCCCAACTGTTGTGCTTAGATAATAAGTAAATGTGCATCTCTACTTCTATATTGATAATGGATGAGTTGATGGCTGAGTCAATAGGCAAGGGAGGGGAGAATACTGCTGCCCACGGACAGCAGTGGTAGTTAGTTGCACTTGCTAGTAGTTTAAATAGCTTGGAAATCATGATTTAGAAAGCTTAACACTTTTATAAATAGACTGCCAAAATATAAATCAATTAGGTTAAGACTTGGGTTAAATAATTGTGCACAACATAAGTTATAAAGTTACAAAACAGGGGGCTAATCAGAGGAGCAGAGCTGCTGCCTTAGACAGCAGCGTTAGCAGCAACAGTTAGCAGCAATGCATTCTTACATAGAGAATATTAATGGGCTAGCATATTATAAGACAAGGCTAAACAAATTGAAGGGTATTGCTCAGATTAGGGGCCGCGAGGCCACATTGAGCTCAGCTAAGCCCTACGGGGCCAAGTGAAGCTTGACTGACCACACAATGGAACTGTTAAGGGCTGCAAGGCCTGCACGACCAGCTGAATAAGCTATTTTAGAAGGTGCAAAGATATAAGGAATAGATTATGTTTTTCTAAATGAATAGAGTTATGATTCATATCATTTAAAAGGGTACAAACAAGTGAATAAGTAATTTTTTTTTTTATGGAAGCCAATGTAAATAAATTTAGAATATAAAGAATTTTATATGTAAATTAGCAAACTCAATAACAAGAGCTATCATAAATAATGGCCAATATTGAAAGTACTAAACTGAGTTCAGTATTGTTAAACCTCAAAAGGTTGATTTAGCATTTCAAGGTAAAATAAGAATTTATGACGAGATGTCATACCAGAATGAGTCTATGATATATAAAAATGCCAAAGAATAATCATACAAGTGAAAATTACTTTTGATATATAAGATATGTTATAGGAACATTAAATACCTTAGGTATTCACCTTGAATACCTAATTTATAGAGAAAATTTGCAAAGTATATTAATGGCAAACAAAGAAGTAAAAGAAATATGAACTAAACTCAATGAGCAGAACTTATGTCAGACCCTATAAAAGAAAGAAAAGGCTATTGTAAGAGCATGAATGAGATATTTGAAAAATATAAATAAATGTCTCAAGTATGAGGATATAAACTAAAAACATGATCACTGTGGCTATGTGATATGTAAACATACAAGCTATATGACTTGTTTATTTGGCTAATATGTTTGTGAATACAAATAATTGTGTAGGATCTGTGAGGATACACAGGTTAAGCTGAAATTATACAAATAGTCTACAAACAAGGCAAGTATCTAAATCTTACTCTTTATTGAGCAAGTATTCTGAGATTCATATGTGGACAGATTCTCTAAATTCTGAACTGTCTTTCCTTATTTATGAATATTATAAGATTGAATAATCTTTTTATTCCAATCAGCTTCAAAAGATTGGGTAATGTATTATCATGTATATCAAATGAAATTTCATATGCATGAGCAGGTTGCAAAGAAGTCTGAGTCATTTCTTCGGGCCAGACAGAGATGTAAAATATTTCAATTTCTTTATAATAATTCTTGAAATATTATTGTGCGATGATTTAAGTTATCCAGCTATATTGTTGTAGTTTGGATTCTAAACTGAGAATGAACATACCCTTAAATGGGATATTTTTATTGCACTCTGGGAGTAGTGATGTAGAACATGAAAATTGTTCTGGAAAAGATAGTATTGATCAATACAGGGCATAAAAGGCTGATCACCCTACGTGCTCGTAAGATAAGACGGTTCACAGATAAAATTTTTGATTGAACCTTTTCAAGAAAAGAAAAATATGTTCATGGTCTTAAAACCTCTCAGTTATTCAATGTTGTTATGATATTCCAGAAATGAGAATGATTCAAGATTTAATGCTTTACTGTTTTGATTCACGGTCAAAGTATGCTTCAAAGAAAACATTTATTTCTTGTTGAGCCTTAAGAATGTTATTACTTGCTGAGCAATTAAATGTTCATACTTGTTTTATTATAAATGTTTTCAAATTTGCGACTTCGGCGTATGGGTCCAGAAAGGACAAGGAAAAAGGAAAAATAACAGAATAGCTGGGAGTCGTCGTAATAGATAGTTTACATGTTTGTAAATATTAAACTATCATGTAATGAACACTTAAAGGTCTACGTACCTGGGATTAGAATAATTTTGATGTAATAACGTTATAAAGTTTAAGTTATAGTATGTTGAATGTTTTTTGATATCGTGAAGCACTGAATAGGGGTTTCAAATATCCGAATTTGGGGCGTCACAAGTTCTACTAATGATTATGTCTGTTTTTGAGCTTATATTAAATGGCTTGTTGTGCATTATGATTTGACTAAATAGTGTTGATGCAACAAATGCAATTTTTAGCTTTATGATATTTAGTATGAAACATGCTAGTAAGATATTAAAGGGATTTTGCGTATTTGGTACATGTCTTGCACATCGGAACCAACTGACTTGGAGATCAACCCTATGACTACTTCACTAGGATCCTCCACATTGGAACATTGTCTTCTGCTGCTGCTCCAGAAAAATGTGTATCTTTGGTCTTTTAATATTTTTATTTTAGAATTATAATGTGACGTGATATTTCTAACTTATTATTACTCTTTTAATACAATTCATACTATATTGGATTGGAGGGAATATGTTGTAGAGTTGGTCTTGGCATGTATATATACGTTGTTTTTAGTTGTGAATTTTGCTGGTCTTAATTTTAATTTTAATTTTGTGACATGTGATATGTAAGATAGAAGGGACAAAGAACAGTAGTACACATTGTCATGTACGTATTTACTCCGTCTATATTTTCTGCTGATCTAACTAAGCGCCAGAAATTAGCGAATAGTTGAGCCGATTGATTCGCTTTGGCCGATTAAAAGTTTGATTCGAAATTCGACTTCGAAATATAAATATAATCAAATATGAAGAAATTTTAAAGTTCGATAAATTACCGAACTTTTCAAATTATAATTTTCTATTGATCTTTCGGATCATATTAGTTGAAAAGTTAAACCGTTTCGAACGATTCGAATCGCTTTTTCGACTACTCGATAAATTTTGTGAACCAAATCTGAGCAATTCAATAAACAGATCGACTCGATTCATTTACGCCCTTAGATGTAACTCATCCAAATCTACACCGTACATGTTGACTATCTATAAACCGATCCCGTGAACTAAATGTTGCAATCAACTTGTCACAACTCAAAAAGTGGGGCAGAAGGAGGTACATATACCCGGAATTTGGGAAAACTGCCACCATTTTTGAATGGTGCAAATTAAGTTTCCTTTTCAAGGAAATTTTAAAGATTTATGCTACGTTTGGATTGACGGAGAATGGAATTGGCGAATGAATGGAATAAAAAGTGTAATAATTCATTCCATTCTAGTTAGAATGAGTCATTTTATACTCTTTTTCAAGGAATAAAATTCAGGAATGAGACATTCCAATGGATAATTTTTTTTGATTCCATAGAATAAATCATTTCATTCTCACCTTCATTCCTACAATTTAAACATATTATATTAGGGTAAATATCATTCGGCATGGTTAGGAATTCAATTCTACTTAATATCAATAAACGGATATTTATGCATAACTATTCGATTGTGTGGTCAGAATTCAATGCAAGTCCACACACATCTTATTGGGATCTAATCTATAATAGATGGTGAATATGATAGCTTATTTAGCAACCAGATCTTGCATCATTCATATTGAAATCTGGTGACCACAGTTTTTTAAAATACACGAAGTCATATGCAATACAGTGTTGCGATGACCGCTACACAATGTTATAGTAAGTTATCACGAAATAATCAAGTCTCCTATGACAACACATTATTGCAATAGCAGAGTACATTTTTAATTTCCAAGGAGGATCTGACACGACTTGAGCTAAAACTCTGTGATTGATGCTAGGTTTGCATTGAAGGAATGTGTGGGCGAAATCGACCTTCTTAGGGTTAGGGTTTTCGTGTTGGTAGAGAGGAGAAATCCATAAAAAGACGGAATTGATTGATTGATTGAAGAGGAGAATCGCGACAGGGCTGACATCTAACGACGCGCGTAGAACTCCCTAGAATCCTAACCAAGTGTTAGAATAAGGATTCCAAGAAGCCTTCGAAATTCCTTCAAGTTGAGAGAATGTCCAAACCCTTTGGTCTTTTTGGTGGAATCTCCAAGCCTTTAAGTCACCAAAAGGTCACTTTCGATCTTCCAAGAAATTAAAGTCTGGCCTCAGGTTCCCTTCCCAATGGAGTGGAAGAGATATTTATAGTGTTTTTGGAGAGTGGTCATGTGATAGGACACGTCCCTGAGAAATTCCAAATTCTACCATAGTCATCAAAGTAATGCCCAGATCGATCGCGCCTTTTCTACCACCAATTCAATCCTCAATCAATTCCCAAAATGAGTCACCTCCACGCGCCGCTCAGGGACACGTGAAAGATTCTCTCGATTCGCTTTTTATTTTCTATTTTCCGCCTTTTCCATTTAATCATAATACTGAACCTTAATTTGTGCATTTAATTCAATTAGGTCAATTGAACCCTAATTTGCACTTGGGCCCACATTTGCCCCCTCAAGCGAGAGTCGCGTCCTTGGAGTGACGATCGTGCAAAATACTTTAACTCTGTGAATACCGCTTCAATTTTCAAAAATGCTCGATCTTGCAAAGTCCCGAAAAATGTAAAAATCATAGGAGACGTAACCTATGGGAGCTCTCCCAATATATCTTTGGAAATCCTCTATCAAATCTTTCCAAACCTTGCATAATATTTGTTTCCCTAATTAATTTTTATATGTATATATATACATATATTGAAACTAAATCAAAATAAATTATATATTTGTCAAATAAAATCAAATCTTATTTTGATTTGTAAATAAGATCAAATCCTTCTTTATAGAAAATCAAATCATTCCTATTATTTTGGAAACAAAATCAAATTATTTTTATTTATATACTTATAAAATAAAATTAGGAAGAAATTATTTTACTTAAAATATTTTTTGAAAATCAAGAAATATTTTTTTTAAATAAGAATAATTTAATTTGATAAAATAATAATAATATTATTATTTTTTAAACGCAAAGATCTTTTCCCCTTAATTGGTGATACCGTGTAGTCATTTATGGGGATTGACAGGAATTGATTCCACTAGACAAGTATAGCAAATTAGCAATTGATTTTGCTGGACATGTATTTTAGAGAAAGAAGACGGAAAAAAAAAACTAAAGGGGAAAAAGAAGCAATTGCAGAGAGTAATAGTGGTAGTGAAGCTTGGGAAGATAAACAAATGAAACAATCATGAAGAATTGACAAGTGTTTAAAAATCAACACATTTACAATTCAAAGTGAAAATGAGCGCTAATTCTTCCTGTGAACGCGAGCTTCATTTTCAAAACCAAATCATTATTTTAGCTTTGACAGAATTCCTTGTGAAATGAAATGATTGGTCATTGCAAAATATTTCCATATAAAATGAAATAAAAGTTCGCAAGTCGTGATACTAAAATGATTGAATCAAGGCATCTTTTTGATTGGCTATAATTCTAACTTTCCATAAGTAATATTATGGGAAGGACTCTAGAATAATAATGGTATGATGCTTGGGTCATCGGAAATGATAAACAACCTCTTTTCCTCAATTTATAAAATAGATATACAAATGACAAATCCTATATCCCATGCATATAATTCTCTAGTTATGATTGAAGGCGTAAATTCAAAGAACGCCTAATTGTCTAGTTAATTACCTTATATTTATCACAATTACCCACGTAATTTCCAAATTGTAAGACCCCATAAAATATTCCTCGCTCATATATATTTTCAAGAATCGCTAATCTCCTAGGAGAACTTTATTAGCAATTCATGAGTTTTTTTTTTTTTTTTATCAAATTCAACACATTCTTATTAATAATTAATTGGAGTAGTACTCCAGATAGTATGATACAACAAACTTTATATAGAATTCCCTAAAGATATATAAGCATGCTCAAAGGCTCAATGGAGCTAATATATAAAATATTGTTTTATAATCTATATGTATGCATAATTGATTGACTTTTGTAAAAGTAATAATCATGTCATATGATACATTTATAATTAAAACCCATAGGATCTTACTCTTTATATATATATATATATATATATATATATATATATATATATATATATATATATAATAATCTTCCTAATAAATTTTTTTTTATCTTGATACACCAAATCTTTCCTTTTTATCAAATCAAATATTAATTTTTATTTCCAAAATAAAATCAAATCTTAATTTTATAAAATCAAATCTTAATTTTATTTTTTGAAATTAAATCTTTCTTTATTTTGGAAAATCAAATCAAATCTTTCTTAATTTGAAAAGAGATTTTTTTAAAAAAATCAAAATCATAAAATCATATGAAATAAACTAAAATCATATGATTATGCATGATAACCATAGTCCCTTTCTATTCACGCCAAAGTTCTACCAATGAACCCTTAGTCCAATTTTTTTTTTTTTTTTTTTTTGGCCGAACCCTATACAAAAATGAGGTAACCATTTTTTTTTTTTGAATGTCTTGTTTAACCCTATTTTTTTTTTTTTTTTTTTGAAAATAAAATAAAATAAAATCTTATTTTATTTTGTCAAAAAATAAAAATAAAATATATAAATAAATAAATAAAATATTTACTTATCTTATTTTTGAGAGGTCCTGTTGCTCATGATTAATTCTTTCTTCTTCGCTTTTTTGCCATAAGAAAGATCCGTTGAAGCTTATACATGCCTTCACCTCATCCAATGACTATCGATTAACACCTCATGAAACTAAAGGAAAATAAGCCCATGAAAAGAATGAACATGATTAACCCCACTCTTTGCTTCCCAATGCCAATTATTTGGTTCCTTTCAAATATCTCGCTATATCCCATGAGTCATCAAGTCACGTAGCCTTCTCCACTCCTTCCGGGTCATTCTTGATTGATCCTGGCATTACCCAATTGATTCTACACAATGATTCAATGAGAACACAAGCGTCAAAGGCTCCTCGTGGATCCGAAAATAAAAGAGAAGATATTCCACCATCTCTTCTTCTGACAATAGCCCATAAGACCATCAACAATCAATTCTCTTGGGATAGAAATCACCTCATTTCAGACCGACAAATCCGAGACTGGTATATATATATATATATATATATATATATTTTTTTTTTCTTTGTTTTTTAAATGAGGAAATTGATTATAACCGCCTCTAATTCATAATTCGTTTCGATTGTTGAAGGTGACTTACTTTCAAGAAAAATCTTTGTTTTCATAATTCTTTTATTTAGTTGGAATTTCGAAACTCTTTTCATGTATAATTATTTTATTTTGTCGATTGATTGTTTGTTTGTTGGTTGATGTTTTTGTTTAATTTTTTCTTAATTGTTTCATCGATTTCTCTTTTCAGGTGATTGTAATTTTTCTTTTCCAGGCCATTTCACCTTAACAGGATCTTGGCTCGGATATTCTCAAAGAGAAAACAACACTGCAAGGAGGAGGGATTTATTCCGAGCCATTTCACCTTAACAAGGTCATTGCTCTCGGATATTCCGGAAGAAAGAACACACTGCAAGGAGGAAGGATCTATTCCGAGCCATTTCACCTTAACAAGGTCATTGGCTCGGATATTCGGAAGAAAGGAACAACGCAAGAGGAGGAGAATTCATTCCAGCCATTTCCCTTAACAAGGTCCTTGCCTGGATATTTTGAAAGAAAGGACAACCCCATGAGGAGGAAGAGTTTATTCCGAGCCATTTCACCTTAACAAGGTCATTGGCTCGGATATTTTGAAAGAAAAGGACAACATCACAAGGAGGAAGAATTTATTCCAAGCCATTTCACCTTAACAAGGATCTTAGTTCGGATGTTCCGGTGAAGTAGCATTCATTCCAATCAGTTGATTCGACGAGTAAAGAGAAGTTAAATGTAAGAGGGGAGAGCTCCTTAGGTGGCTAAATCCTACGGGTCAACCCTTAGGGGAACCAACCTAATGGCCTCCTTTTTCACATTTCCCCGTTCTTCTTTTACCCTTTTTATTTGAATGGCTCCTAATGCTTGTGCTCTATTTCTTCTTTCAGGTGTTCATGATCTTCCTTTTCGAATCCAAGGTGTCCGTGATCTTCCTTTCCCAAATCCAATCTTCTTATTTAAGTTTCATACCCTCTCTCTTGTTATGGTAAGCACTTAATTTCAAATGCTCATTCACTTTCTTTCTTTGTTTCTAGAATTCTCATGTTATATTTTCTTGTTGCAAAGCCAACTCCAAAGGAACGCTTCCACGAATTCAAAACTACTAAGGAGGTTCCTTTCATCGGCCGATCGGGAAAGGCTCCCTTTTATGGGTCTTCTGACGTTTTCTGGGAGCAAGTGAAGAATTATGATCGTATAACCTTTCCTCCTCCTGAGAAAGCAGGCTTATTTCTATATGCTACGGCTTACATGCAAGTTTAGATGAATTTTCCTGCTACCGCTCGCATTTCTCGTATGTGTATAGAAAACAGAATACCCTACAAATCCCATTCATTTCATATCCGACTTATCCAATCGCCTTCGTGGGTGGCAACATTGGACCGACGAGGTTCTCGCAAATTCTGATTATGTGGATATACTTTAGAAGAGGGCCGACATTTTGCGTTGCATTCAATTATGCAGGGATCTTCGTATCCGACAGGACCAAGATGCTTTTACCGTCTTGATTTCACGCACCGGTGTTCTTCCACATGTACATTTGTCACTGCTTGGGGGAGTTCATCCCAACTCTGGAGGATGTCTATGTCATCTACCAAGAAGCATTTTCCCCTGCTGCGTGAGTCACGCCTTTGGTGAGATGATCGTGCAAAATATTTTAAGTGTTGAAGTCTTCACTTCTGAAGCTTGATGTTTTGCAAGCCTTGAAAACAAAAGTCCTAGGAGAGTGAACCTCAGAGAGAGCAAACCCTGTGGAGGGCAAGCCCTAGAGGATCTCTTCAAGGATATCTAGGTATCTCCTAACTTTCCTTGGACATGTCTCCCTTCTATGCTAGGTTGGATCTTTTTATTTCCAATCATCATGTTGTTGCACTTCGTTCGGAAGTCACTTCACGTCTCCATGAGGATGACTTACTTTATGTAAACTTTAGGAGCTTCAAGATGACATACATAAATTGAAGACCAAGCTTTTGGGAAATTGAGTCAGCTACCCAAGACCTTGAAGGCTCGATAGCCTCTAATACGAAGGCTCATGGTACCACACCATTGTCGACTTGAAGGCTTTAGTTATTCCCTTCTCTTTAGTTCGACAGGTCATGGCCTTTAGATCATAAACTTTCATAGTTTTTTCCATTTCCTGTATCAGAAAATTTATGTACATATATTTCATTTATCAAATTGTAGTTTCTTTTATCCTTATTGATTGCCTTTAATTTGAACGATTCTTTAAAACTCAATATTTAACATTGAATCTTAAGTTGTTCAATTAAGACTCCAAGACACCAATAGGCCTCATAAAACAAAAGAACACTTAATCTATTCAAGAAAAACATGTTTTTTTTTAATGCAAACTAACACTTGAATCTATACTTCCTTTTTTTTTTTTAAAGAGATTAGATAAAAATATTCAAGCATAAGTGGAAGTTTGACAATTTATTGATAACAAAATTGCTTTTAACGAAAAGCATAACGTTTCAAATAATAAATCCTCGATTACTTTTGAAGTTGAAAGTATAACTTGTCTGGTTCGAGGACTTATAGTCAGGTGCCTCGATTACTTTTAAAGTTAAAAGTATAACTTTTTGGGTCTAAGGACTTATAGTCAGGTGCCTCATTCACTTTTAATGATAAAGTGTAACACTCGAGTGCCTCGTCACTTGGATCATCCAATTTCTTGGCAAGTGCAGTCTACGAGGACTTGAAATCGGGTGCCTTGTCACTTGAGTCATCCAGTTTCTTGGCAAGTGCGGTCTACGAGGACTTGAAATCGGGTGCCTTGTCACTTGGGTCGTCCAATTTCTTGGCAAGTGCAGTCTACGAGGACTTGACCACCATTTAGAGTGGACCACCATCTTGGGTGGATTTTTTTTTATATATATATATATATATATATTTTTAATTCGTCAATTCTTGTGCCTCCAACCTTGGTCATCCAATTACTTGGCAAGGGATACTCCTGAGGACTTAAACCACCATTTTTGGTGGACCACCATCTGGGTGGATTTTAATTCATCCGTAGTTCGAGTTTTTCGATGGTAGAGCCAGATTTGGGTTCTTGACTTCGGGATTGAACCATGGGTGATAGTGTTACACGCTTCTTCTCTAGTTCAATCTCCCTTCGCCATCCTTTTCTCATGGTATATCCTCCTTGGCATTATGTGATCCCATAGTGGAATGTCCTGCGTATTGGTGGTATACATGTAAGTCCTATTTTCTTTTCATCTCTTCCGCATAACCAACCGGGTCTTGGAGGCTTCACCACTCCATGCTCAACCCATTGTTCAGACAGTTCTCTGAATGCCTTCTCACGCATGTAATAGCCTCCTAATCGGCATTCGGTATACTTGTCACCATGCTTTTCTCTTTCGCTCAATTTTCTCATTCTTCTCCCTCTTTTCCCCTGTGGTTTTGATGAGAATCGGCCAATGCAAGCCACTTGCTTCTCCTCTCTTCGCTCTTCCATGTAACCATCGCATGGTGGGAAATGTGACGACCCCAAAATAGGTCCATTCCATCCAACCCATTCTGAGTCGCCAAATACATGGTACAGAAACAACTACAACTTTATTATCACAACAATAAAACTGTGAGTTTAAATACAAATATTATCTTCTAGACAATATTTATACTCAAATAAATCCTCATCACATTTATTGATACATTATTTTACAATAATGGTGAGGACTACTAAACAACTCTCTCTAGAACCTTCATTCCATACCCCGACTAGTACTCGCTACATTCTCGCCTCCTGAGAAGAAAAATGGAACAACAAGGAAAAGGGTGAGCTCAACTAGCCCAGTAAAGAATATTATGACTAAGATAATATACAACAAATTATCGTTAGTCTCCAACAGGGAAAAATCTGATAGAATACAATAGACAACAAGTTTCAGATCAATATTCGCAACGGAAATAATAATTCATAGAAGAGTTACGTAGAGAATGAAATCTACTATAATCTATGAATTTAACGAAATTCATCATCAATATTTTATCCTCAGTAACATCAATCAATATTCATCTCAAATCAAATATTCATCTTTGCACTACAGTGCCAAAGATATTCATCAATCCATTCATGTTCATCTCAACACTGCTCATCTTTGCACTAAAGGCCAAAGATATTCATCAATCGGTCATGTTCATTTAAACACCTGCTCATCTTTGCACTACAGGCCAAAGATATTCTTCAGAAATCATTCATCTTTGCACTTTCTACAGCCAAAGATATTCAATAATATCATCATTTAAGACCGAGGATGATGAAAAATATTTTTAAAGAAACGAATCCAAAGAAAACAAAATGACAAATATTATGGATTCGTACTTTAAACAATCCGAGTTCAAAAATACTTCATAAATAATCATAGTGAAGTAAAATTCAAGAATGATCAAAACATGGATACAATCAGTTTAGTATCCAAAATAGATATTTTGGACGAAAAGAAGAAATTTTATTTTTCGATGAATAGTGTCAGATATCGTGAATAGTGCCGTATACGTGAATAAGTAACTCCGACACCAAAAGATAGAAATTCCACAAAAAACATTTTCACGCTTCATGCTAATAGTACTGCGTGAATAGTAACTCGTGAATAAGAACTCATGAATAGTAACTCGTGAATAGTAACTCATGAATAAGTAACTCATGAATAAGAACTCTCAGACATGAAAAAGTTCCAAATTTGATAAAAAGTTCCAACCAATATTTCAAAGATAATGATATTGAAGAAATAATATCATTTGAGAAGAAAATAACATCCCTTACCTCAAAGAATCAAGATTTTGGAAGGAAAGGCTCAAGTGATCTTTGAATGAAACTTGTAATCAATAAAGAACTCTCAAAGTATCTAAACACTCACAAAATCCGCTCAATAATATAGAGAGAGAGAGAAAAACTTTGTTTCGTGTGATTTTCAATTCTAACTTAGCCCTCTATTTATAGGAAAATGTTAGCCTTGTACAAGCGGACTTGACTGCTACCGATGGCTTTACTCTCGCTACTATTGCCACCCACCACATTTGAAATAAAATTCAGCACATTTTTCACCAACCACAAGTGGGGCCCACTCAATTCTAGAATTTTCCACCAAAATCAATTATAAACCTAATTTAAGAATCCGACACCTCTTAAAATTCACAACAAATCATTCGTGCATTTTTAATTCGCTTCAAAATTTGTGGACATATACTCAACTTATGTATGTATAACATACCCAAAAATTACTACAATCCAACTATCGGATTAAAAATTATAACCCCAATATATCTCAAAACCCCGATTTGATTTTTAACACCTCCAATCCGATAAAATACCGATAAAACACCTCAACATTAATTCCTTCATTAATAACCACATAAATAAATCCATCATTTATATTCATATAAAATAAATATTTCCTTATCATATGAATCAATAATTAATTATTCACAAATAATATTACGTAATCACAATTATGACAACCAGTAGTTCCTCAGAAAGAGGGGGCTTTCCAATAAGGATATCTCCTTCTCGGGCGCCGCAATTAGGTGACCAAACCTCTCCTTAGACGAACTTTCTAGACATTGCCAATAATGTTATCTAATAATATTATTCAAATAATATGAATTATTGATCCGATAATGGGAAATATCATGCGTGACAATTATTGAACAACAATAATATAAAATATCAACGCAAACAATTATTGAATCAATAAAATAAAATATTGAATAAGAACTCACCGTGAAAATTATTGAGTAAAGCCTTCTTACGTAAGGATCAATAATTCAACAATACATAATACCGTGTACTTTGTTTATGCTGACACGCGCCAGACATCGTATTTTAACCAACGGGTATTCCAATGATCTTAATTCCAGAATAACTACGATCCTTAATGGTAACAACTACGTCGTTATTTATAACCACCCAAACTTTGTGCGTTTTTCTCATCCAATCGCTTTCTCGTTATGGGGCCCACATATGGTCAAGGACTAGTCGCATTTAATATTCCCCGATCATTTAATATTCCACGACCAAACGAATATTCCCCGACGCATTTAATATTCCACGACCAAACGAATATTCTCGACAAAAATGAATATTTTATAACCACTTGCTTATTTTGAAATATTTGCGTATTTAACCCTTTACTATCCACATTAATCAAATCAACCCTTACTATTTCAAAATAATAAATAAAGGAAATTCCTTTTATTTAAAAAATTTCGGGGTCTTCTGAGGAAATGTCATGATTCCTCCCAAGTCTTGTCTGAAAAGATGAGAGGGTCGCAAATGAATCACAAGCTTTGGTAATGAGGTGGGGCTTGAAGGTGTCTAAAAAGCACCATTGTTGCATATACTAACCAAGTTCTTTTCTTCAATTGGCTCAAGACACCTCGCGTTCGGGCCCGAACTCACCAACATAATCTGACAACTCTCATTCGGTTTCTGCTTGAACCGCATAAGCTCCACAATGGTTACTGTTTACGCATATAGAAAAATTTCTTGAAAAATTATAATTTTAAGTCATCCCAATCATGGATGACCCTTCTCCAAATTGTAGTAAGTACCAACTAAAGGCACTATCCACAAAGTCTTGTTGAATTCGCATCAACAAGTTGTGGTTGTTCACTTCGTCATATCCGAGCCACGGAGACATCGACTCTACAAAACTCGCAATATGTTCCCTAGCATTTCCTTTTTCCCCGTTGTATTTTGGAAATCATGGGTGCTCAATATACCCCTGTTGGGTAAGGTTGCCTCCGAATGTGTACAGGTGGTAGGAGGAGTAAAGTCCAACTCAGAGGGTCGAGATGTCTGTCTGCAGTTGATTGATCACGTCAATCATATCATCCTTCGTCACATCTACGCTTGTAGCGTGAACTCTCACGGGTGTTGTGATATCTTTGCTTGCATCGGCCAGATGTATGGTAGAGAAATTGGTTGATGGACACTTGATCACGAACAACCGCACCGGTGGAAGTTCTTGCCTCATTCATCGGACATTGCTTGAATGGTTGGCATTTGCACCGTGAAAATGATGGAATAAGAAAGTTGAGATGATGTTTGCACGAGGTTGGCTTGCTTCCATCCTAGGACGCCACCACTGCTCGGGCTTCCAAGTTGATTATCGGAACCAATCGACTTTCCGTTAATGGAGGTACAATGTGGTTCTCTTTGTTGTTGCTACCATTATTGTTGTCTTCCACACCTACTTGTTCCCCATGCAAACTTCCCGGGAACATGGCCTTGAAAGTGGGAATCAGATCAACCAAGCCGCGGCGGAAATTCCCCATCTCCTCTTCTTCCTCTGCATTTCGAAGATCACGGCCATCATCATTCCTTGCCCTTCTCGTGGCTTCCTTCAATGCCTCGAGCATCTCCATTTGCACATCATTCGTTCGGGTCTCCACCGCATCCTCGCCTTGCTTTCTTTGCGTTGGTTTGTTGTTGATTGGCCATATGTGGTGACGTCGAACTTCCTTCCAAGTGTCTTGATAAGTGGTTGGTCAAAATCCAGTTTCATACTTGGAAAGCTTGAGTGGCTTGCCTTGAACCGGATCCGGTGAGGTAATCTTTGTTTGTTGGTGAAGCGACTCTTCCTGTAGTTCTCCCACTTCGAGTTGTGGACATACCTTCATTTAATTCTACACCTCCCAAAGAGTCGCCAAATAAATGTGGGCAAGCGAAATCGTACCTTGCTAGGGGTTAGGGTTTCGTGTTGGTGAGGAGGAGAAAATCCACGAAAAGTACGGAATTGATTGATTGAAGAGGGAGAACGACAGTGGGCGATTACTCTAACGACGCGCGGGCGAACCCCTAGAATCCGGAACCGTGTTAGGTAACAGAATTCCAAGAGCCTTCTTGAGTCCTTCAAGTTGAGAGAATGTCCAAACCCTTTGGTGCTTTTAAGTGGAATCTCCAAGCCTTTAAGTCACCAAAAGGGTCCTTTCGATCTTCCAAGAGTCCAAGTCTTCGATCCTCCGGAGAAGTCCCTTCCCAATGGAGTGGAAGAGATATTTATAGGGTTTTTTGAGAGGTCATGTGATAGGCACATGTCCCTGAGAAATTCCAAATTTACCCTTAGTCATCAAAGTAATGCCCAGATCGTCCCCGCCTTTCTAGCCACCAATCCAATCCTCAATCAATTCCCAAAATGAGTCACCTCCACGTGCTTACGCCTCGGGACACGTGAAAAAAATTCTCTCGATCTTGCTTTTTTATTTTCTTTCTCTTCCGTCTTTCCATTTAATCATAATACGAACCTTAATTTGTGCATTTAATTCAATTAGGTCAATTGAACCCTAATTTGCACTTGGGCCCACAGAATGTAATAGCGAATTAAAGGAATGGAATAGAGGAGAAAATGGAATGGGGAGTGGATTAATGATTCATTCTATTCGGGCTAGAATGAGTCATTCCATACCCTTCTTAAGGAATAAAATTCATGAATTTGAAAGAAATGAGAATGATTCATTCTTTTTCAATGGAACAACTGGACACAATTTTTTTCATTCCATAGGAACGAGTCATTCCTCCAATCCAAACGTAGCAATATGAGAAACTTAATTAATTTATGACCCTAGAACCTTAAATACCAGCTAGGAGGGGCTGTCTAAACTATATAGCAGGAATGAACATTATATGGAAGGCAAGAGACAAGGTTGGAGCAGGGTATGTACATGTAAATGGAGTGAATTGTTTTTTTGTAATGATTAATGGGCACACATGTGAATAGGGTGGGTACCTTGATTTGTCTCTGAGGAATGGAGACAATGTTACTTGTTAACAACAAACCATTGCCTTGTTAATTATATAAACATCTCGTGATAGTCTCACTGGACATGCATGGATTTGGAGGCACGTAAATTCTTGCAACGTTAAAGATGCATGGTTAGGAGGACTTGGGCCAGGTTAATTTTTTCTATGAGTTGGCAACCCAAACAAGGTTAATTCTTGTACTGCATGCCATTTATTCCACCAACTGGGACATATTTTTGTTGCTTGTGCTGAACTTAAGCATATAATCTTTCCATGGTACAATAAAATAATTATATACCAAACCTAACACAATCGAAGTACAAAGGATTAACAGTACATATTACACATCAACCAACTCCCCTCTCCAAATAATCAGGGATATGGAAAGAAGAGATGGAAATCAGGTTAATTTGTGTGTTCATGCATGCATGTATGTGAGACGGCGACGAACCCTCATACAGAATGATTAGGAGAGTATTTTGAGGATAGATTTATATGATATAATGTTGTTATTGGCGATTGTAGTTAACTTTGATTCAAATGTGTTTGTAAAGTTAACCAAAAGGTGATTGAGTCGTTTTCTAGAACCCTTGACAACATCTACAAAATATAACTCTTGACGAGATCATCTACAAAATTCATGGACTTAATTCGGCTATATGTGATGCATGTCGTGTCAAGGTTGTTTGGTACTCCTTTTGTCTCTCAAAAAACTGACTTAGTTTGATTTTTTTGATCAAATCGATTAATTTGGAATTAAGAAATAAGCATATTTATTTATATTTCTCCATCTATAAATTTTGATTACGAAGTTCGTCAATTTGAACAAAAAAGCCAAACTAAGCTAGTTTTTACATGATAAATGGAGTAATATTTAAGCCAGTGGTGGACCCAAGCAGGGCACCTGCCCCACTGAAATTTCAATAGGGTTAACTTAAAAAAAATTATTTGAGGGGCTTTAAATTAAATTATTATGTTTGATTGAAAAAGTAAAAATTATTAGAAAACTTAAACAAATTACTCCCAGTCAGTACTACTCCACTACTTCACAAAATAATTTTAAAAATAATCCCACCATCACAAAACAAGATCAACAATCCCATTATCCCGGTCAAAATAATATTGACGGTACTTTTATAAAATTAGGGCTTTTTATTTCTTAAAGCAACACTGCAACCCAACAATGAAGAGAACTCCATCAAATAAAAGTTATTCAAATATGTGTTCTATTCTATTTTTACTTTCTTTAAATTTTTTGTAATTTATTTTGCAATGTTAATTACTTGTTAGTGGTTTAATTGAGAAACAAGAACATAATAAATTAAAAGGGGAAACATAAATTTAAAAAAAAAAACGAAAAACAAAAAGGAGTAAAAAGAGATCCAAATAAACTTATAATCTATATAGTATACTGTTTAATGTTGATACTGTTTTGATTTTTATATTTGTTGTTTTCATTTGGTTATACATTAGTTATTAATAATATACAACGGTGGATATTGTTACACTTTTTGAGCAAAACCCAACCCCAATAAAACTTATATAATGGTACATTAGTAATTTATATTGAGCGTGATATTTCTACAATTATAAAAAAAATGAGGTTATCATGTAACAATTTCAAACAATGAAACCTCGAAAAATGTTATTGTAAATAATATTTGAGAATTATTTAATTTTGTGATTTATTTTATTTTTAATTTTTTTTCTTCTTCCAAATTTGACCCCACTGCAGGATCCGCCCTTGATTTAAGCAATGTATAGTGTTAGAGGCCTTTATATTAATTTATGGTAAAAGATCGCAGGTTGGAATATGCACCTCCACAGAAGTATGAGCATTTTAGAATTAACCAAGAACCACGCGAATGAGGTAAGTTTTACCTAGATTCCCTCTAGCTCCCCCTAACCCCCTTCCCCAAGTTCCCCGGTAATAAAATAGGTTCTAAAAAAAATAAAGATGTATATATATATATATATATATATAGAGGTGGGTTATTGATGAGTATTAATTCCTGCATGTGGTAAATAAAGTTTATCAGTTTGAATTCCTGATATAGATATGGTAAATAAGGGTAGGATGGCTCGTGTAGAAAGAGAGAGAAGACAAAAGGTGACGGCTGTTTTGAGACAGACAGAGAGAGACAGGTGGAACTCCAAATCCCCCGTGAGGAGTGTTTGGAGGCATCCAAAAAATACAACTAAACCTACATTTTGATGTTTCCTTCTCCCACTTTCGATAAATATATATATATATATATATATATATATATATTTATTTACATCTTAAATAAATAAATAAATATCTTCCTGTATACTTGCGTATTCATAATTATAATTCTTATATTTCACCATTCGCATCCAAACCAAATTCACGAGCTCATGATTCCTCTCCATTCCCACAGTTCAGAAACCACCGTCTAAAAAAATAGTTATTTTTACAAAAATTATAAATATTAATTTAAATATATATTTGTACGTGTTCTGTGTTTACTCTATAATTATATGTTGTTACATTTTCTCTCCGATTCAATTTAATAAACAAAATATTTGGAACATACATATTTTGTTGTTCAGAAAGTGAGGCAGTCTTCCAAGTTTTTTTTTTTTGGTGCAAAGGAGAGGTCGCAGAGTTATATATATATATATATATATATATATATATATATATATATATATATATAGAGAGAGAGAGAGAGAGAGAGAGAGAGAGAGAGAGAGAGAGATAGAGATAGTAGGGTGAGGAAGAGAAAAGAGAGAAAGAAAGTGAGGCAGTCTTCAGAGGTCGCAGAGTTATATATATAGATAGATAGATAGAAAAGAGGATAGATATAATAGGGAAAGGGAGAGAAAAGAGAAAGAAAGAGATCGAGAGGGAAAAAGAATGGTCTCTAGGGAGCACAAGAAAGCTGCTGCCGCACTGCATGAGAAGCTGCAACTTCTTCGTTCCATTACAAACTCTCATGCAGTAATTCATATATATTTCATTAATTTCTTAATTATATATATACGTATCTATACTTCAGCTTTCCTTTTGCATAGTATTCAAAGACATAGTTATAATATGTATTCTAAACCTGATGAGCAACAAACAAACACTATATATTATCTTCTCTCCCTCTGATCTCTTCATATCTTGTTGGAATAAATTGTACTATATAACTTTGTGTATGTATGATCGGCAGCTAAGTGAAACCTCAATTATAGTGGACGCATCAAGGTATATAGAGAAGCTAAAACAAAAAGTAGAGAGAGTACTGAGTCAAGATATTAATACAACCGGACAAAATTCAAGTCATGACCCGATCAATCCATGGCCTGCGGTAATTTTAATTTTATTCATGTAATATTCGTGAAATGAAACATTTTTTTACCCCTAGCTGGCCTATTTTCTTGATTCAAGTACTAATTATGCATTGATTGCATATATATGTAGGTCGCAGTAGAGACCCTAGAAAAAGGTTTTCTAGTGAATATACATTCTGAAAAGAATTGTCCCGGTTTGCTTGTCACCATTTTGGGAGCTTTTGAAGAGCTGGGGCTTATTGTGATGGAAGCTAGGGTTTCTTGTACGGACAGTTTTCGATTGGAAGCCCTTGGTGGAGAAGTAAGATAGTACTAAAGATTCAACTCTTTGCATTATATATAACATACTGGCATATAAATCTTATATCCTAACATGAAAAAAATATTCCAAAGGTAACTCTAAATGATTCTATAATTGTCCATATAGTTTAAGATATGATTTGGTTTGGGTAAAGTTGTCAAATGAGTTACATTTGTGTAAAGCTAGAGAATTAAAATTATATGTACAATTCTATATATATAAAAAGTCCATAGAAATGCAAATGAAACTCGTTTTTATCCAACAAATGACGAGTAGTTGGAACACAACTTCACCAAAACTTAATCCATCTAAGGCTGAGTACATATAGTATGCAAGTTTTTTAGTTTGATGCATATGTAGATAAGAATGTAGATATAGAGAATTAATAATTTTTGGTATATAATTAGGAGTATTTAAATATTTCTTAACTTTTGCAGGATGAAGAAACTGGAGAAAACATCAATGCGCAAGTAGTGCAACAAGCAGTTTCACATGCCATCAGAAATTGGAAAGAAAACAATGACCAAGATTGAAGTAACTATTACATATCTTTTCATTTCTCTTTCTTAACTCATTATATGTGGAGAGAGAGTAATTACAAGTTGGTAGTTTAATTTGAGAATAAGTTGGTAGGATCGATTTGATCAAAGATTCGGATCATAGGGACGAAACAACCCTAGTGAGCTTGAGGACCTTCTTTTTCAATGTATAGTGCAAAGCATTTGCATAATTTTTCTTATCAAGATGGCTTTAATTTATAGTAAAGGTATATTGATCGATCCTCATGATGTCAAAGAACCTTTTGAGTACCGCTTCTGCCATACATATGGAATTATTTCTTAATTTATCATATTAGTTTTGTTTTTTCATAGTTTTTTTTTTTGTGCTAAATGTGTTTTAGTATAAAAGGAACCAAATATACAATGACAAGGGGATCCCCGACTATAGCAGATTCATCTAGAGACAAGTCAAAAGATGAGCAAGCTATACACGGAATATAAATTCAACCTACAATAGCCAACTACAATAATATGAACAAAAAGTAGTGGCTCTAACAAAATATTTACAAGTTGAGAGTCTAGACTTGATAATATTTATGACATCTAATGCCAGTCTAGAAGGGGGAATGAAAATATTTTTATGAATCCTTGAATTTCTAGCTTCCCATACTTTGTAGAATGTGACTGCAATTGACAAGGAGAGGATGTTCTTTGAGAGCTTTGTACCTTGGAATGAAGTAGCAAAGTCAACGATATCATCCCAATATTGTGAGAGATGTAGTCCCAGTTTCCCAAACGTAAGGTAGCATCAAGTAAAAGTTTGGAGTACGTAGTCACATTTGAAAAAAAGGTGATCAAAGGAATTCGGGTATTGCCGACAGAGAGGGCAAAAATTAAGTAGCATGTCCAGTGTATAGCCTTGTTTCATAGTTTTGCAATTCATATCTGCAAGCGAATCTGAATAAGTTTCAATCCACTCTCAAGGGCATGAGCGTTACTTTTGGTCTACCAAACACCCACTCAAAAGTTATAATAAATTATTGGTATTTTTTATGGTAGAATCGAGACCTTATATACATGCTGTGACCCCAAAGTACAAATTAGGGTTCACATACGACCTAAAGAATTGAATGATAAACAGAAAAGTCGAAAATAAATGTGCGAGACCCGAGATAAGTCTCCACGTGTCCCGAGTCAGAAGACTCGTGGAGGCTACTCATTTTGAGAATTGATTGAGGGATTAGATTGGTGGCTAGAAGGACAGGACTAGCTGGGGATTACTCTGATGACTAAGGTTATTTCTGGAATTTTCCCGAGTACATGTGCCTGTCATGTGACCAGGCCATTTTCCAGGAAACTCTATAAATAGCTCTTCCATTCTATGAAGAAGGGACCTCACTTTTGACTCTTCGACACTTTGGTGACTAAGACTTGGACATTCCCTCTCAAAGCACTCAAGACATGGACATTCTCTCAACTCAAAGCACTCAAAAAGGCTCTTGGAATCCCTGTTACCCTAACACGGTTCCCGTATTCTAGGAGTTCTGCCACGTGTCGTTGGAGTAATCGTCCACTTGTTCTTCTCCCCTCTTCAATCAATAAATCAATTCCGTGCTTTTCGTGCATTTCTCTCATCATCAGCCAATATGAAACCCTAACTAGCAATGCACGATTTCCTTGTCCACATTTCTTTGACGACTCTGCTGGGGAGGTGTAGAATTCGTGAAGGGTATGCCCACAACTCGAAGTGGGAGAACAACATGAAGAGTTTCACCGACAACGAGCATTACTTCACCAAGTCCAGTTCCAAGGCAAGCAAATCAAGCTTTTCAGGGTGCAAATCTGGATCTCGATTAACCTATTATTGAAGACACTTCGGAAGGAAGTTCAACATCACCATACATGGTCAATCAACAACAAACGAATGCCAGACAAAGCACGAGAAGGCAAAGTGAGGATGTAAGTGGAGAACAGATAAATGTTGTGCAACTGGAGATGCTCAAGGTGTTGAAAGAAGCACGAGAAGGACAAGGGATGATGATGGCTATGATGCTAGAGATGCAGAGGAATCAAGAGAAAACGGGGAATTTTTGCCAGCAGTTGATGCAAATCCCCACTTTCAAGGCCATATTCCCAGACCATTTGCAGGGAGAATAAGCAGGAGTAGAGGACAACAATAACGATAACAACAATAAGGAGAATCAGAATGCACCTCCATTGACGGAGAATCAGTCCATTCCAATCATCCACTTAGAACCTTAGAATAGTGGTGACGTGCCACAACCCAAACTGGAGGTCAGCCAACCTCAGACAAACATCATTCCGACCACTATCCCCACATGATTTTCATAAGTGCAGATACCAACCATCCCAAGCCACGTCCAACGAACAAGTCCACAAGCACAACTGATACAAAATTTATATGATGCCAGTGTACATCAACTAGTTTCTGTACCACACACACGACCAATGCAACCATACATCATAACACCACAGAGAGTCCATACCACGAGCCAATATATGACAAAGGATGATATGATCGATGTGATCAATCAACTTCACCGACAGACATCCCGACCTTAGGAGTTAGACTTTACTCCACCTTACCCGGAACATATTCGGAGACAACCTTACCCGACAAGGTATATTGAGCATCCCCCGTAATTTCCAAAATATAATGGGGAGAAAGGAAATGCCAGGGAATACATTGCCATGTTTGTGGAGTCGATGTCTCCATGGTTAGGATATGATGAAATAACGATCACAATTTGTTGATGAGCGAATTCAATAAGACTTTGACGGATAATGCATTCAGTTGGTACTATTGTAAGACCCCGAATTTTATGAAATAAAAGTATTCAATTTTTCTTATAATTACTATTCAGTAAATGGTTAAATTGATAAAAGTTAAAGTTAAGGGTGATATATATAAATTTTTCAAAATACGCAAGTGGTTATAAAATATTCATTGTTGTCGGGGAATATTCGTTTAGTCGTGGAATATTCTTTCTGTCGGGGAATATTCGTACAATGGCGCAGCCATTTGTGGGCCCCATAATAGAATAACTGTCGGATGAAGAAAACGACAAAATTGAGTTTTTATAAATAATCTAGCGTAGTTATTACTGCAATTAACACGTTGAATACTGGTGGTTAAAATACGAAGAATAATGCCGTAGTTGACAAAGAATATTACCTGTATTGCATGATTTTTCAATTATTGATTCTTACGTGAGAAGGCACTACTCAATAATTGTTACAGTAATTACTGTTCAATATTTTATTTTATTGAATCAATAATTGTTGCGTTGATATTTTATATTATTGTTATTTCAATAATTGTCACTGCACAGTATCTCCATTATCAGATCAATAATTCATATTATTTGAATAATATTATTAGATAGCATTATTGGCAATGTCTAGAAAATTCTTTCAAGGAGAGGTTTGGTCACCTAATTGCGCGCCAGTAAGGAGAAATCCTTATCGGAAAGCCCCCTCTTTCCTGGGAACTGCCTGGTTGTCATTATTGTGATTCTGTAATATTATTTGTGAATAATGAATTATTGATTTATATGATAATGAAATATTTATTTGATGTGGATATAAATGATGGATTTATTTATGTGGTTATAAATGAAGGAATTAATGTTGAGGTATTTTATCGAAGATTTTGCCTGATTGGAGGTATTAAAAGATTAAATCGGTGTTCTTACGACTTTATTGTGTGAGTTATAATTTTAATCGTAGTTGGATCGTTAGGATTTTTGGATATGTTATACATATATAAGTTGAGTATATGTTGACAAATTTTGAACAGCTTTAAAATGAACGAATGTTTTGTTATGAATTTTAAGAGGTGACCGATTGTAAATTAGGTTTATAAATGATTTTGGTGGAAAATTCTAGAAATGGGTGGGCCCCACTTTTGGTTGTTGGGGAAGATGGCTGATTTTGGTGGGTGAAATAGTAGCGGTAAAGCATCGTGTATGTGGTCAAGTCTGCTTGCGTCTAACATTTTCCTATAAATAGAGGCTAAGTTAGAATCAAAAATCACACCGAATTCATAAGTTTTCTCTTTTCTCTCTATATTATCGAGCGTATTTTGTGAGTATTTAGATACTTGGTGAGTTGTTATTCATCGCTGCAAGTTTCCTTCAAATAATATATCAGATATCCGATTAAATACTTGCTTTTGAGGTAAGGGATAGTAAGGGATTTTAAGGGTTGTTATGTTTCTGGTTTAAATTTTTCTCGACCTTCAAAAATTCTGAAAAAATTTGAAATGATAATTTGATGAGTTTTATTGATTGTGTCCAAAAATGGTAATTTTTGGATGTATAGATTAAGAGTTATGAATTTTACGGGAAAAGACTATTTTGAAAGAAAACCCTTATAACTCTTTGTGGTTAACTCCAAAATTGGTGAAATTTTTATTGAGAGTACATGTATATAAAAGAAGTATACTCTTTTAATTTCGGAATTTTTGGATAAAAGTACAATTTATGAAAAATGTCTAAATATTCGGCTGTTTTGGCCATATGAAAAATAGTAAATGAATTTTAAAAATTCTGAGAAAAATATATGTTCAATATGGGACTATATTCTGCTAAATCCCAGAAAAGAAAATTTGTTTATGCTGATTTGATATTTTTCATAAAAATGGACTAGTTATGAGTAAATGAATTAAATATGTTATGTGAAGTAAGAAAATTGGAAAAATAGGATTTTATGGCTTGAGAATCCTATATGAGGTATATGCAGATTTTTGATGAGGGTTTTGGTTATTGGTGATGAAATCTTATGAGTTTGGCATTTTAGGATGATTAAATGCATTATTTAGTAAAGTGTAAATAATTAAAATAAATTGTTTATAAGCTTAAGAAATATTATTCTTTTAACATCATTATACCGAAATATTGGTATGAATTTTATTGTGAAATTTCTATCTTTTTCATGCCGGGGTTACTATTCATGAGTTACTATTCACGAGTTACTATTCACGGGTACTATTCACGACAAAATTGGTTTTTTTTTCTGACCAAATTACCATTGATTTATGAATCTTACTCTTGAAATAAAATCCGTGTTTTGATCATATTATTTTTATTATCATATATAACATTTTTATAACCTTAATGATGATATTTCTCTTTAACTTGAGTGTAAAGATGGGTAGATTTTTGGTATGATCATGACTATGGGTTCTCTTTGGCCAAGATGGTGCAAAGTTGAATTGTTGACCGTATGATCAATTCATTGAATTTATAATTGAATATCTTTAGCTTAAGTGCAAAGGTGAAATGATCAACATGGTTATAATTATTGTTTATATAAATTCTGAAATGATTATATATTTCTTTGAGATATTAATATATTTGGCCTGTAGTGCAAATATGAACTGTTGATGAATATATTTGGCCTGTAGTGCAAATATGAACTGTTGAGGAATATCTTTGGCCTGTAGTGCAAAGATGAATTGTTGATGAATATCTTTGGCCCGTAGTGCAAAGATGACATGTTGTTGAATATCTTTGGCCTGTAGTGCAAAGATGGTCTGTTGATGAATATCTTTGACCCGTAGTGAAAAGATGAAATTGTTAGTATGATTATAAACAGGAACTGTGATTTGGTATAACCATGATCTTTGATGTTTGAGGTAAAGACATGTGATGAAAATTATCTTCGTCCTAGGTGCGAAGAGGAATTTAGAATCATAATTATGATTATGAGTTATTCATATAATTATGGAAAGGAACTATTGAGTGATGTTATAGGGATAAAACACTGTTGGTGGACTTTTAATGTGGAGAA
This sequence comes from Panax quinquefolius, assembly GCA_020205615.1. NCBI lineage: Eukaryota > Viridiplantae > Streptophyta > Magnoliopsida > Apiales > Araliaceae > Panax > Panax quinquefolius. The sequence goes on along the minus strand of CM035160.1, from coordinate 22,201,117 downwards.
GATAGTAGACTTTATGGTCTATTTGACTCTTCTAATGGATTGCTCGTTCCGCTGTAACTATGGTTGAAAAGTTTTATCATCTACCATATGTTCTATGTGACGCCCCCAAAATAGGTGTACAACACCCATTCTGAGTCGCCAAATACATGGTACAGAAAGCAAACTACAACTTCAATAATACAATTGTCGTGCAAAATACGACAACACATACCGTGAGTTTAAATACAAATATTGTCTTCTGTATAATATTCACACTCAAATAAGTCCTCATTACAATTATTCAAACACTATTTTACAGAAATAGTGAGGACTGCTAAAACATCTTTCTAGAACCATCACTCCGTACCCCGACTAGTTCCTGTTATGTTCTCACCTCCTGAGAAAAATGGAACAAAAAGGAAAAGGGTTAGCTCAACTAGCCCAGTAAAGAATATTATGACTAAGATAATATACAACAAATTATCGTTAGTCTTCAACAGGAAAAAATCTGATAAAATATAATAGACAACAAGTTTTAGATCAACAACTGCAGCGGAAACAACAATCCATTAGAAGAGTCAAGTAGAGAATGAGTTATACTATCTTCTAAGATTTTAAAGTCCATCATCAATTTTATCCCTGTAACAACAATTAATATACATCTTTAATTAATATTCATCTTTGCACTACAGGCCAAAGATATTCATTTGTATCACCAAATTTAATTGTTCATCTCAACACTGCTCATCTTTGCACTACTGGCTATAGATATTCATCGATTAATCATTTATCTTTGCACTACAGCCAAAGATATTTAGTAATATCATCATTTAGGACCGAGGATGATGAAAAATATTTTAAAAAAAAGCGAATCCAAAGAAGATGTATGGACAAATAGTAGGGATTCAGTATAACAGTTTTATCCAAGATCAATAATACTCCATAATAACCAATTTTGAAGCAAAATTCAAGAATAAAGATCAAAACATGGATACAATCAAAGATAGTAACCATAATAGACATCTTGGACAAAAAGAAGAAAATTTTATTTTTCTATTGAATAGTGCGTATTCATGAATAAAGTCGTATACGTGAATAGTTCCAGATATCGTGAATAGTAATTCAGACACAAAAGTTCCAAATTTGATAAAAATTCAGATCAATACTTCGGCATAATGATATTGAAGAAATAATATCATATATGAAGAAAATAACATCCCTTACCTCAAAATATCAGTACTTCTGATCAGAATATCGGTATAAGGCTGGAGAAAACTTGCACTGATGAATAGAAACTCACAAAGTATCTAAATATTCACAAAATACACTCAATAATCTAGAGAGAGAAAGAGAGAAAACTTGTTTCTGGTGTGATTTTTAATTCTAACTTAGCCCTCTATTTATAGGAAAATGTTAGCAGACTTGACCTGCAACCTGATGGCTTTACCTGCTACTATTCCCACCCATCACATTTGAAATAAATTCATCATATTTTTTCACCAACCACAAGTGGGGCCCACTCAATTCTAGAAATTTCCACCAAAATCATTTATAAACCTAATTTCTGAATCAGTCACCTCTTAAAATTCATAACAAATCATACGCTCATTTTAAATTTAAAAAATTTGTGGACATATACTCAACTTATATATGTATAACATATCCAAAAATTACAACGATCCAACGGTTTGATTAAAAATTATAACTCACACAATATATCTCAAAACACCGGTTTAATTTTTAATACCTTCATTCCGGCAAAATAATCGATAAAACACCTCAACATTAACTCCTTCATTTTTAACCACAATAAATATATCCAACATTTATATCCACATAAAATAAATATTTCCTTATCATATGAATCAATAATTAATTATTCACAAATAATATTACGTAATCATATTTATGACAACCAGTAGCTCCTCAGAAAGAGGGGCTTTCCAATAAGAATTTCTCCTTATTGGCCGCGCATTAGGTGACCAAACCTCTCCTCGACAAAACTTTCTAGACATTGCCAATAATGCTATCTAATAATATTATTCAAATAATATGAATTATTGATCCGATAATGGGAAATCTCATGCGTTGACAATTATCAAAAACAATAATAATATAAATATCACGCAAAGAATTATTGAATCAATAAAATAAAATATTGAATAAAGAATTCATCGTAATAATTATTGAGTAGTGCCTTCTTCACGTAAGGATCAATAATTCATCAATACCGCGCATCCACGCCAGACATCAGATTTTAACCACCGGCATTCCAACAAAGTTAATTCTGTAATAACTACGCCAGATTATTTATAAAAACTCAAACTTGTTTTCTTTTCTTCATTCGACAATTATTCATTATGGGGCCCACAAATGACTCAAGGCCGTATTTAATATTCCCCGATAACAAGAATATTCCACGACCAAATGAATATTCCCCAACAACAATGATTATTTTATAACTACTTGCATATTTTGCAAAATTTGCACATTTCACCCATAACCAGAGAATTATATCAAATTAATACCTTATTATTCACAATAATTAGAGGAAATTCGATTTTATTTATAATAAGTTGGGGTCTTACAACCTTCCCTCCTTATGAAATTTCATCCTCGAAATTGACATACGTACCTGGTGTTTCGAAAAGGTGAGGATACCTCGCTTTCATTTCTGATTCCAACTCCCAGGTCATTTCTTCAATAGCATGGTTTCTCCACAAAACCTTAACTTGTGGTATAACCTTGGTGCGTAGGACATGCTCTTTCCTATCCAAGATCTTAACCAGTACTTCTTCGTACGTTAAATCTTCGGCTATCTCGTCTGGTTCTAACGCAATAATATGGTTCGGGTCTTTCACATATTTACGAAGCATGGATATGTGAAAAATATTATGAACACGAGACATACTTGGAGGTAATGCGAGTCTATAGGCCACATTTCCTATTCGGTCAAGAATCTCAAATGGACCAACAAATCGTGGATTGAGCTTTCCTCTCTTCCCAAATCTTGTAACTCCCTTCCATGGTGCAACACGTAACAATACATGATCCCCAATATTAAATTCCACGTCTTTTCAATGAAGATCCGCATAACTCTTTTGTCGATCTTGTACCGTTTGTATATGTTGTCGAATCATTTGGATTTTTTCTCGTAGTCATGCGCGTACTAATTTCGGTCCCAACAACGTTGCTTCTCCCACCTCGCATCAAAGATAATTTGAGACCGACACTTTCGTCCATACAACGCCTCAAATGGAGCCATGCCTTATACTTGCTTGATAATCGTTGTTGTAGGAGAATTCCACCAAATGGCAAGTACTTATCCCAACTTCTTTTAAAATCTAGGACACAAAGTCTTAATAGATCTTCAAGGGTTTGAATAGTCCTCTCTCGATTGTCCGCTTCGCTTTGAGGATGGTATCTAATCAATCGTAAAACCGCGCTCCATAGCTTTCGCAGCTAACCCCAAAATCGTGAATTGAATCTTGGGTCACGATCCGAAACTATGGATACTGGCATGCCATGCAATCTCACTATCTCATTCACGTACATGCGAGCTAGACGTTCAAGGGAATAAGTCTCATATATCGGTAAGAAATGGGCAGACTTGGTTAATCTATCAACAATAACCCAAATCGCATCTATGCCTTGAGAAACTTTGGGAAGACCTCTAACGAAATCCATTGTAATGTGTTTCCACTTCCATTTCGTAATCTCAAGTGGTTGTAATGGACCCTTTGGCACTTGATGGTCCGCCTTTACAAATTGACAAGTTAAACACCTCGAGATAAACTCCGCGATCTCTCTCTTCATATTGTTCCGCCAAAATGTATGTCGAATATCATGATACATTTTGGTACTCCCAGGATGGATTGCAAACGGGGTGTTGTGTGCCTCCATCATGATTCTATGCTTCAAGTCAGAATCATTAGGAACACAAAGTTTGGAGTTGAATCTAAGTATTCCTTCTTCATCGATTCTCGCTTCTGGAATAGCTTCTTCTTGCACTTTCTTCTTCATACGTATCAGCTCCAGGTCCGTAGCTTGAGCAGCTTTAACTTTATCGATTAAAGTCGGTTCTACTCGTATATTCGCCATCATCATCATGGGTCCCTAGAGTCTTTAATTCTACCTCCATCCTTTGCAAGTCATACGAATGGGCTCAGATTAACAATATCGTACTCGTACTTCGCATATGATCTTCTACTCAATGCGTCAGCTACTACGTTCGCTTTTCCAGGATGATAATGAATAGTGTGATCGTGATCTTTCAATAGTTCAAGCCAACGTCGTTGCCGTATGTTGAGTTCTTTTTGGGTGAAGAAATATTTGAGGCTTTTATGGTCCGTATAAATCTCCACTTTCTCCCCATACAAGTAGTGTCTCCAAATTTTTAACGCGAATACGACTGCTGCCAACTCTAGATCATGAGTAGGATAATTCCACTCATATTCTTTGAGTTGTCGTGAGGCATATGCTATGACTTTCCCATGTTGCATGAGAATGCATCCTAACCCTTTGCTTAAAGCATCGCTGTATATAACAAATCCATCCGTATTCGGATGGTATTGCGCAACAGTCTTAGAAATGAGTCTCCTCTTGAGCTCTTGGAAACTCTTCTCGTATTCCTCGCTCCATAGGAATTTTATATCTTTCCGAGTCAACTGAGTTAACGGAGTAGCGATTCGAGAAAATCCTTCCATGAATCTCCGATAATAACCAGCTAAGCCCAGAAAGCTACGCACTTCGGTCACCAACTTTGGTTGCTCCCAACTTTGTACTCCTTCAATCTTCGCCGGGTCAACAGATACTCCATGTTTTGACACCACGTGCCCAAGGAATGCTACTTCCTCAAGCCAGAACTCGCATTTCTTCAGCTTGGCATAAAGTTTGTTTTCACGAAGCCTTTCAAGTATTAGCTTCAAATGGTGCTCATGATCTTCACGGCTTTTGGAATAAATGAGGATGTCATCAATAAAGACAACAACGAACTGATCCAAATATTCCTTGAATACTCGGTTCATCATATCCATGAAAGCAGCAGGAGCATTAGTCAATCCAAAAGACATGACTAAGAATTCATAATGTCCGTATCGAGTTCAAAGGCGCCTTTGAATATCCTCGCTTTTAATCTTCACCGATGATATCCGTAATCGAAGATCGATCTTTGAAAATAATTGTGCTCCTTGCAAATCGGGTCGAATGTGTCATCAATGCGAGGTAATGGATACCTATTCTTGATGGTGACATGGTTTAATTCTCAGTAGTCAATACAAAAGTCGCATACTCCCGCCTTTCTTCTTTACGAATAAAACAGAGCACCCCGAAGGAGATGTACTAGATCTAATGAAACCTATGTCTAACAATTCCTCGTAGTTGGACTTTTAACTCCTCGAAGTTCAATAGGAGCCATTCGATATGGGGTTTTAGAAATGGGTTTTGTACCCGCTCAAGGTCAATAAAGAATTCAACATCACGCTTACGGGGTTGACCGGAAGTTCTTCAGGAAATACATTAGGAAATTCTCTAACAATGTAAATATTATTCAAATCGACTTGTCTTTGTTCAAATCCATAACATGGGCTAAGAAAGCTTGACATCCATTTTTCAATAAACGAATAGCTTTATGGCTTGATATGATAAAATGACCGATTTTAGTGGTTTAGTTGTTTAAATTGCATATGAATGTGTTGGTTGAGAATATGAAAACTAACAACCTTACGAAAATAATTAATTTTGGCATGATGAGTGGTTAACTAATCAATTCCTAAAATCACATCAAAAGCAAGTATCTTTAAAGAGATAAGATCAACAGGTAATGTGATAGTGCCAACTTGGATCATGCAAGATTTATAAACAATGGATGTAATGAAAGTTTCACCCAACGGAGTCTCCACTGATAAATCAAAGTCTAATTTCTCCGGAGTCAAGTTTAAACGTTGAGCACAAGCGGAGAGATAAAAGAATGGGTAGAACCCAGATCTAGTAAGGTATAAACTTCAGTAGGAGTTCAAGATTAGCTTACCCAGTAATCACCTCGCTCGGGTTCCTCGCGTTTTGGCTACCATGACAAACGCTTCTTCCGAGAACCGGTGATTTTGACTTATCCAGATGTTTCTTAGAGTCACCATCCTGTTGAACTTGGTTTTGCTACGAGAATAATCCCGAAGCTATGTGGCCTTCCTTTCCACAGTTGTAACATACCTTGGATTGTTGTGGACAGTTTGGTGATATGTCCCTCTTTCCGCGTTTTGTAACATCTAATCAAGGCGGTCATTCTCCTCCCTAGAATTTGTTGTTGGTCTTTGGTGTTCTTTGCTGATGTCTTCCCGTCATTGTTGAATCTCCTCTTTCTGAAATTTTCACTTGACTCACCTCTCCTATTATCATGGCCACGATGACCACCTGAGTGGTTACCGCCTTTGTTCGTATTTTTCCCTCCTCGTTGGTTATCATCGCTCTGATGAATGTTGTCCACCAGATGACCTCGGTTGTGGTCCCTCGGTTGCCCATACATACTCATTATCCCGCCTAATAATTGAGCCTTGTTTACAACATCTCGAATATAAAGAAAATTTATGAGATATAAGATATTCTTCAATCTCTGGCTTTAGACCTCTCGAAACATCCTCGTCATTCGCTCCTCATTTTCACCAAATGAGGTGCAAACTGAATAACTCGCAAACTTCGCCTCGTCTTTGGGACCGCCATGTTGTTTTGTTCCATCGATATAAACTCCACCTCCTTCATATGATGAATACTTTCGTGAAAGTACTTGTCATTGAATAGTTTCAAATGTTTCCCAAGATATCTTTGAAAAGGGTTGATCGGATACGCTTACGATCCCCACCAAGATGATCTCGCCTCACCGCTGAACGTAAAGGTGGTGAATGGAACCTTCGTTTCCTCATCCCCAGATATCGAATATCTTGGTAATTTGCTTAACCCACGCTTTACGCCATGATCGGATCCGGCTTTCCTTAAATTCTAGTGGTCCTAACTCCTTGAATCGCTTGGTTGTGACAAGCCGCGCATTCTTATCATTTCCACCAGTATTTTGTGCACGAGTCTCCCTCGTCCGGTTTTTGCATGAACTAAAAAAGCTCCTAAACATTCCATCATTCATCGTTTGCTCGGTAGTGTTGTTTACAGGAGGAATATTGCCTTCTGCTGCACGCTTTTCTGGTTTTGTAATTAAAGGTTGTTCCACGCCTCATACACTCCATTGTTAACGCTTCTCGGTGGCCATTCTTAAATACTCGCCATAAAACAAGGGTTAATTAAACAAATTAACATATCACATAATATCCCTATATTATGACCGACCAACAAATAAGCTTAGATAGACATACTAGCGAAGGATTTACTCATCTCTCCCTCCTAGTTCTATTCCCCGATCTCCGCCAGAGACCATATCCTAAGCTCGATATTTAACCGTGACGCCCCAAAAATAGGTATACAACACCCATTCTCGAGTCGCCAAATACATGGTACGTAAAAGCAAACTACAACTTCAATAATACAATTGTCGTGCAAAATACGACAACACATATTGTGAGTTTAAATACAAATATTGTCTTCTAGACAATATCCACACTAAAATAAGTCCTCATTACAATTATTCAAACACTATTTTACGTAAATAGTGAGGATCGCTAAAACATCTTTCTAGAACCATCACTCGTTACTCTCGACTAGTTCTCATTATGTTCTCACTTCCCGAGAAAATGGAACAAAAGGAAAAGGGTGAGCTCAACTAGCCCAGTAAAGAATATAATGACTAAGATAATATACAACAAATTATCGTTAGTTTTCAACAAGGAAAAATCTGATAAAATATAATAGACAACAAGTTTTAGATTAACAACTGCAGCGGAAACAACAATCCATTAGAAGAGTCAAGTAGAGAATGAGTTATACTATCTTCTAAGATTTAAAAGTCCATCATCAATTTTATCCCCAGAACAACAATTAATATACATCTTTAATCAATATTCATCTTTGCACTTTGTGAGGCAAAGATATTCATTTAGTATCACCAGGTTAGGTCATGTTCATCTCAACACTGCTCATCTTTGCACTACGAGCCAAAGATATTCATCGCTTAATCATTTATCTTTACACTACAAAGCCAAAGATATTTAGTAATATCATCATTTAGGATCGAGGATGATGAAAAATATTTTAAAGAAAACGAATCCAAAGGAGACGTAAGGACAAATAGTAGGGATTCATATAATGGCCCAAATTTGATAAAAATTCGTGATCAATACTTGGCGATAATGATATTGAAGAAATAATATCATATATGAAGAAAATAACATCCCTTACCTCAAAATATCGCAAGATCTTACGATCGGAATATCGGTATATAAATCAAGGAAACTTGCAGACGATGAATAGAAACTCTCACAAAGTTTTTAAATACACACAAAATACACTCAATAATCTAGAGAGAGAAAGAGAAAACTTGTTTCGATGTGATTTTCAATTCTAACTTAGCCCTCTATTTATAGAAAATGTTAGCAGACTTGACTGCAACCCGATGGCTTTACCTCGCTACTATTCCCACCCACTACATTTGAAATAAATTCAGCACATTTCTTCACCAACCACAAGTGGGGCCCACTCAATTCTAGAATTTTCCACCAAAATCATTTATAAACCTAATTTACGAATCACCACCTCTTAAAATTCATAACAAATCATACGCTCATTTTAACGGTTCAAAATTTGTGGACATATACTCAACTTATATATGTATAACATATCCAAAAATTACAACGATCCAACTGGCCGGATTAAAAATTATAACTCACACAATATATCTCAAAAACACTTTGGTTTAATTTTTAATACCTTCATTCCGACAAAATACTGATAAAACACCTCAACATTAACTCCTTTATTTTTAACCACAATAAATATATCCAACATTTATATCCACATAAAATAAATATTTCCTTATCATATGAATAAATAATTAATTATTTACAAATAATATTACAGAATTACATTTATGACAACCAGGCCGTTCCCAGGAAAGAAGGGGCTTTCCAATAAGAATTTCTCCTTATTGGCGCGCAATTAAGTGACCAAACCTCTCCTCGATGTAACTTTCTAGATATTGCCAATAATGCTATCTAATAATATTATTCAAATAATATGAATTATTGATCCGATAATGGGAATCTCATCAAAGGCCAATTATTGAAACAACAATAATATAAAAATCAACGCAGACAATTATTGAATCAATAAAATAAAATATTGAATAAGAATTCATAACAATAATTATTGAGTAGTGCCTTCTTCACGTAAGGATCAATAATTCATCAATACTGCATCCACGCCAGATTCTTCGTATTTTAACCACCGGTATTCCAACAAGGTTAATTCAGTAATAACTACTGTACCAAGTATTTATAAAAACTCAAACTTGTCATTTTTTCATCCGACAATTATTCTCATTATGGGGCCCTATAAATGATCATGGCCATTGTTACCTAATATTCTCCGACAACAAGAATATTCCACGACCAAATGAATATTCCCCGACAACAATGATTATTTTATAACCATTTGCATATTTTGCAAAATTTGCACATTTCACCCATAACCAGAGAATTATATCAAATTAATACCTTATTATTCACAATAATTAGAGGAAATTCGATTTTATATAAGTTATGGTCTTACATTCTAAATCTCTGATTTATTACTGATGAAGGCTATTGATAATTTAATTATCTTTAGTCATGATATTCTTTACTGAGCTAGTTGTGCTCACCCTTCTGTTTTAAAATTCCATTTAGGTAATACGAGTGTAGCTGGGTCGAGCGGGGGTAACAGGGGAATAGAACGGTGGTCATCATTTAGTAGTTATATTTGATGAATCCAATAGGGTGAGGCGAACCCAATGTTAGAAGGGTGTTTTGCCACTATCATACAAGATGTCTAATGTCATACAACCTCGTGTCATTATAAGACAGGGTTGTGCACATCCACTTGCTGAGTATATTTACGAGCACTACCTATATAATCTTGGTGTTTGTTTGAAGTATAATTCACGATTAGAGACAGTGGAGATAATGATATGTTAAGAGAAGACTCACCATTGGAAAGAATATGATAGTAATCTTCTTGTTTTTCTTTGGGGTCTATTAGGTTAACCAAGGATAATTCTATTGACATATGATATCTATCATAACTTGGAAGCATGACCTCCCATGTACGAAGGTTTCCTTGAGCACTTCCCAAAGATTCTAATTTCTAAAACAGTTTTTGACTATACCTTTATGTAGGTATCACTGTGAGGTGCTGTCCACTGATGGGACATTTGTCACATTACAGTTAGGATGAGAGTTACAGTTGGTATATATTTGTATCAAAACTCATAGCATACGTGTTGTTGTATTTTGCACGAAAATTGTTGTAATAAAGTTGTAGTTGTTTTCTGTACCATGTATTTAGCGACTCAGAATAGGTTGGATGGATTAGACCTATTTTGGGGTTGTCACATTTGGTATCAGATCTTAGGGATATGATCTCTGGCGGAGATCCGGGATTAGAACTAGGAAGGGAGAGACGAGTAATATCCTTCGCTAGTGTGTGTCCTACCTAAGCTGAAATTTTTACTTAAGTTGACAAATTGTGATATGTCAATTAACCTTTGTTTTGAAGCTGTATTCTAGAATGATATCTGAAATACAGGAGATGAGCAATGAAGAAATCATGATGACAAGGAAGATGGAATCTGAGATGAAAACAAGGTATTCTCAACTCTTTGAAATACCAGGTACGTAAATTTTGGGGACGAAATTTCATAAGGAGGTGAGATTGTAAGACCCTGAATTTTATGAAATAAAAGTATTCATTTTTTCTTATAATTACTATTCAGTAAATGGTTAAATTGATAAAAGTTAAAGTTAAGGGTGATATATATAAAATTTTCAAAATACACAAGTGGTTATAAAATATTCATTGTTGTCGGGGAATATTCGTTTAGTCGTGGAATATTCTTTCTGTCGGAGAATATTCGCATTGCACCTGCCAAGCAAACCATTTGTGGGCTCCATAACAGAATAACTGTTGGATGAAGAAAACGACAAAATTGAGTTTTTATAAATAACGGCGTAGTTGTTACCGTTAACACTATTGGAATACCTAGTGGTTAAAATACGATGAATACGCGTAGTTCTTGGCAGAAAGACACCTCAGACAATTACATATGATATTTTTTCAATTATTGATTCTTACGTGAGAAGGAACTACTCAATAATTGTTACAGTAATTACTGTTCAATATTTTATTTTATTAAATCAATAATTGCTGCGTTGATATTTTATATTATTGTTGTTTCAATAATTGTCATCGCACAAGATTCTCCATTATCGGATCAATAATTCATATTATTTGAATAATATTATTAGATAGAATTATTGGCAATGTCTAGAAAGTTCTGTCAAGGAGATGTTTGGTCACCTAATTGCGCGCCAGTAACGAGAAATCCTTATCGGAAAGCCCTCTCTTTCCTGGGAACTACCTGGTTGTCATTATTGTGATTCTGTAATATTATTTGTGAATAATGAATTATTGATTTATATGATAATGAAATATTTATTTGATGTGGATATAAATGATGGATTTATTTATGTGGTTATAAATGAAGGAATTAATGTTGAGGTATTTTATCAGTATTTTGTCGGATTAGAGGTATTAAAAGATCAAATCAGTGTTCTTACAGCTTTATTGTGTGAGTTATAATTTTTAATCTGACCGTTAGATCGTTGTGATTTTTGGATATGTTATACATATATAAGTTGAGTATATGTTCACAAATTTTGAACCGTTTAAAATGAACGAATGATTTGTTATGAATTTTAAGAGGTGACTGATTCAGAAATTAGGTTTATAAATGATTTTGGTGGAAAATTTTAGAAATGGGTGGGCCCCACTTTTGGTTGTTGGGAAAGATGGCTGATTTTTGGTGGGTGGAATAGTAGCAGTAAAGCCATCGTAGTGTCAAAGTCTCGCTTCTACAGCTATAAATTTTCCTATAAATAGAGGGCTAAATTAGAATCAAAATCACACCGTAATTCATAAGTTTTCTTTTTTCTCTTTATATTATCGAGCGATTTTGTGAGTATTTAGATACTTGGTGAGTTGTTATTCATCGCTGCAAGTTTTCTTCAAATATATCCCGATATCTAGTCGTAAATATTGCTCTTTGAGGTAAAGGGATTTTAAGTGGTTGTTATGTTTTACAGCTTTAATAATTTTTCGACCTTCAAAAATTCTGGAAAAATTTGAAATGATAATTTGATGAGTTTTCTTGATTGTGTCCACAAATGGCGATTTTGGGATGTATAGATTCAGAGTTATGAATTTTACGGGAAAAGACTATTTTAAAAGAAAACCCTTATAACTCTTTTGGGTTAACTCCAAAATTGGTGAAATTTTTATTGAGAGTACATGTATATAATGTAAGTATACTCAGAAATTTTAATTTTTGGATAAAAGTACAGTTTATTATAAATGTCTAAATATTCGGCTGTTTTGGCCATATGAAAAATAGTAAATGAATTTTAAAAATTCTGAGAAAAATATGTTCAATATAGGACTATATTCTGCCAAATCCCAGAAAAGAAAATTTGTTTATGCTGATTTGGTATTTTTCATAAAAATGGACTAGTTATGAGTAAATGAATTAAATATGTTATGTGAAGTAAGAAAATTAGAAAAATAGGATTTTATGGCTTGAGAATCTTATATGAGGTATATGTAGATTTTTGATGAGGGTTTTGGTTATTGGTGATGAAATCTTATGAGTTTGGAATTTTAGGATGATTAAATGCATTATTTAGTAAAGTGTAAACAATTAAAATAAATTGTTTATAAGCTTAAGAAATATCATTCTTTTAATATCATTATACCGAAATATTGGTATGAATTTTATTGTGGAATTTCTATCTTTTCATGTAAGTTTCTTATTATTCATGAGTTACTATTCACGAGTACTATTCACGAAAAAATTGGTTTCTTTTTCTGACCAAATTACCGTTGATTTATGAATCTTATTCTTGAAATTAAATCCGTGTTTTGATCATATTATTTTTATTATCATATATAACATTTTTATAACCTTAATGATGATATTTCTCTTTGACTTGAGTGTAAAGATGGGTAGATTTTTGGTATGATCACGACTATGGGTTCTCTTTGGCCAGTAGTGCAAAGTTGAATTGTTGACTGGTATGATCATGACCATTGAATTTATAATTGAATATCTTTATCTTAAGTGCAAAGGTGAAATGATCAACATGGTTATAATTATTGTTTATATAAATTCTGAAATGATTATATATTTCTTTGAGATATTAATATATTTGGCCCAGTAGTGCAAATATGAATCTGTTGATGAATATATTTGGCCTGTAGTGCAAATATGAACTGTTGAGGAATATCTTTGGCCTGTAGTGCAAAGATGAATTGTTGATGAATATCTTTGGCCCGTAGTGCAAAGATGACCTGATGTTGAATATCTTTGGCCTGTAGTGCAAAGATGGTCTGTTGATGAATATCTTTGGCCCATAGTGCAAAGATGAAATTGTTAGTATGATTATAAACAAGAACTGTTATTTGGTATAACCATGATCTTTGATGTTTCAGGTAAAGACATGTGATGAAAATTATCTTCGTCCTGGGTGCGAAGAGGAATTTAAAATCACAATTATGATTATGAGTTATTCATATAATTGTGGAAAGGAACTGTTGAGTGATGTTACAGGGATAAAACACTGTTGGTGGACTTTTAATGTGGAAAAAATAGTAGACTTTTTGGTCTATTTGACTCTTCTAATGAATTGCTCGTTCCGCTGCAACTATGGTTGAAAAGTTTTATCATCTACCATATGTTCTAAATCTCTGATTTATTACTGATGAAGGCTATTGATAATTTAATTTTCTTTAGTCATGATATTCTTTACTGAGCTAGTTGTGCTCACCCTTCTGTTTTAAAATTCATTTCGTGTAATGTAGTGTATTTGAATTCGAGCCGGGGTAACAGGTATGTAATAGAATCGGTGGTCATCATTTAGTAGTTATATTTGATTTAATCCAATAGGGTGAGGCGAACCCAACGTTGGAAGGGTGTTTTGCCACTATCATACAAGATGTCTAATGTCATACAACCTCGTGTCATTATAAGATGTGGTTGTGCACATCCACTTGTTTGAGTATATTTACGAGCACCACCTATATAATCTTGGTGTTTGTTTGAAGTATAATTCACGATTAGAGACAGTGGAGATAATGATATGTTAAGAGAAGACTCACCATTAGAAAGAATATGATAGTAATCTTCTTCTTTTTCTTTAGGGTCTATTAGGTTAACCAAGGATAATTCTGTGGACATATGATATCTATCATAACCTGGAAGCATGGCCTCCCATGTACGAAGGTTTCCTTGAGCACTTCCCAAAGATTCTAATTTCTAAAACAGTTTTTGAGTATACCTTTATGTAGGTATCACTGTGAGGTGTTGTCCACTGATGGGACATTTGTCACATTATAGTTGGGATGAGAGTCACAGTTGGTATATATTTGTATCAAAACTCACAGCATATGTGTTGTTGTATTTTGCACGAAAATTGTTGTAATAAAGTTGTAGTTGTTTTTTGTACTATGTATTTAGCGACTCAGAATAGGTTGGATGGATTGGACCTATTTTGGGGTTGTCACAACTATAACTTGGAGAAGGGATCAGTCCATGATTGGGATGATCTAAAATTACAATTTGTAAAGAAATTTTTCTATGTGCTGAAACAGGTAACCATCGTAGAGCTCATACGATTCAAGCAGAAGCCAAACGAGGAGCTATCAAATTACGTGGATAGGTTCAGGGCCTAAGCACAGAAGTACGTGCAGAGCCAATTGAAGAAAAAAACTTGGTTAGCATATGCTACAATGGTGTTTTAGACGTCTTCAATCCCCACCTCATTACCAAGGCTTGTGATTTATTTGCGACCCTCTCATGTTTTGCACAAGACTTGGGAAGAATCATGACATTACCCACCAGCCATACGATGGTTACATGGAAGGGCAAGAGGACAACAACTGTGGCTTTGGCGGATTCTCAGTCAAAACCACAAGGGGGCAAGAGGGAGAAGAATGAGAAATTTGAGCGAAGCAGAGGAAAACATGGGGACACGTATACCAAAATGCTAGTTCCGGAGGCTATCACATGTAGTGAGAAGACATTAGGGGCCTGTACGAACAATGGGTCGATAATGGAGTGGTGAAATCTCCAAGACCCTGGTTGGTTGTTTCGAAATAGATGAAAAAAAAGCCGGACTTCTATGTATACCACCAATACGTTGGACACTCTACTATGGACTGTTACAGTTTGCAGATGATATACCATGAGAAGCTGGCGGTCGGAGAGATTGAACTAGAAAAGAAACGCAAACACTATTACTCATGGTGCGGTCCCGAAGTCAAAATGATGGACAATCCAAATACGGCTCTACCATCGAAAGAACTCTAAATTATAAATACAAGAATTGATTTAATTAAAATCCACCCAAGATGGTGGTCCACCAAAATGGTGGTTCAAGTCCTCAGGAGTATCCATTGCCAAGTAATTAGATGACCAAGGGAGGAGGCACAAGAATTAATGAATAAAAAAAAATCCACCCAAGATGGTGGTCCATTCTAAATGGTGGCCAAGTCCTCATAAAATACACTTGTCAAGAAATTGGACGACCCAAGTGACGAGACACCCAATTTCAAGTCCTCGTAAATCGTACTTGCCAAGAAATTGGACGACCCAAGTGACGAGGCACCCGATTTCAAGTCTTCGTAGACTGCACTTGCCAAGAAATTAGACGACCCAAGTGACGAGGCACCCGAGTGTTACACTTTATCATCAAAACTGAATGAGGCACCTGACTATAAGTCCTTATACTCAAAAAGTTATACTTTCAACTTTAAAAGTAATCGAGGCACCTGACTATAAGTCCTCGTACCAAACAAGTTATACTTTCAACTTCAAAAGTAATCTAGACACCTGACTATAAGTCTTCGGAAGTTACACTTTCAACTCTAAAAGTGATTGAGGCACCTGAGTATAAGCCCCCTACCCCCAAAAAAAGTTACAATTTATCTCTAAAAGTGGTGAACGTTATGCTTTCTCCGACAAAAGCAGGATTTATTATTTGAAACGTTATGCTTTTCGTTAAAAGCAATTTTATTATCAATAAATTGTCAAACTTTTG
Source organism: Panax quinquefolius (assembly GCA_020205615.1). Lineage (NCBI taxonomy): Eukaryota > Viridiplantae > Streptophyta > Magnoliopsida > Apiales > Araliaceae > Panax > Panax quinquefolius. The sequence continues at coordinate 22,184,858 of CM035160.1, read as the reverse complement.
CTTATGCTTGAATATTTTTTCTAATCTCTTTTTTTAAAAAAAGTATAGATTCAAGTGTTAGTTTGCATTAAAAAAATATGTTTTTTCTTGAAAAGATTCATGTTTGCTATTTTATGAGGCCTATTGTTGTCTTGGAGTCTTAATTTGAACAACTTAAGATTCAATGTTAAATATTGGATTTGAAGGGATCATTCAAATTAAAGACAATCAATAAGGATGAAGAAATTATATTTTGATAAATGAAATATATGTAAATGAGTTTTCTGATACAGAAAATGGAAAATATTACAAAAAGCCATGATCTAAAGGCTAAGACATATCAAGTTGAAGAGGGGGCATAGCTAAAGCCTCCAAGTCAGCAATGGTGGTCTCATGTGTGACGCCCCCAAAATAGGTATACATCACCTATTCTCGAGTTGTCAATACATGGTATGTAAACAACTACAACTTTATTATTACAACAAGAAATCGTGAGTTTGAATACAAATATTATCTTCAAGACAATATCTATACTCAAATAAATCCTCATCACATTTATTGATACATTATTTTACAAAATGGTGAGGACTACTAAACAATCCTTTCTAAAACCTTCATTCCATACCCCGACTGCATCGCTTATATTCTCGCCTCCCGAGAAAAAATGGAACAAAAGGAAAAGGGTGAGCTCAACTAGCTCAAGAAGAATATTATGACTAAGATAATATACAACAAATTATCGTTAGTCTTCAACAGGAAAAATATAATAGAATACAATAGACAACAAATTTTAAATCAATATTCGCAATGGAAATAATAATTCATTAGAAGAGTTAAGTAGAGAATGCAAACTACTATCTTCTATGTATGAATTTAAAAGTTCATCGCTCATCTTTTATCCCCAGAACATCAATCAATATACATCCGAATCAAATATTCATCTTTTGCACTACAGCCAAAGATATTCATCACTGGTCATGTTCATTTAAACACTGTTCATCTTTGCACTACGGGCCAAAGATATTCTTCAGAAATCATTCATCTTTTGCACTACGTGCCAAAGATATTCTTAAGAAATCATTCATCTTTGCACTACAAAGCCAAAGATATTCCATAATATCATCATTTAAGACCGAGGATGATGAAAAATATTTTTTTTTTAAGAAACGAATCCAAAGGAAACAAAATGACAAGGATTAAGGATTAAGGATTCGTACTTGGTTTTATCCACGTCCAAAAATACCTCAAAAATAATCATAGTGGTGTAAAATTCAAGAATGATCAAAACATGAATACAATCGAAGTTAGTATCCGGAATAGATGTTTTGGACGAAAAGAAAAAATTTTATTTTTCTATGAATAAGACCAGATATCGTGAATAGTGCCGTATACGTGAATAGTAACCCCGACACCAAAAGATAGAAATTCCACAAAAAACATCTTCACGCTTCATTTGAATAAGACTGTGAATAAGAACTCGTGAATAAGAACTCGTGAATAGTAACTCATGAATAAGTAACCCATGAATAGTAACCCCGATATGAAAAAGTTCCAAATTTGATAAAACTTGAGATCAATATTTCAAAGATAATGATATTGAAGAAATAATATCATTACTGAAAAAAAATAATATCCCTTACCTCGAAAGATCGGATTTCTAGCTAGAATACCGTATATAGTCTCAAGGAAACTTTCAACCGCTCTAGCAATACTCAAAGTATACTCAAAATACTCACAAGAATACGCCGATAATATAGAGAGAAAAACTTCAATTTCTCGTGTGATTTTCAATTCTAACCCAAGACCCTATTTATAGAAATTGCTTAGAACACCAAAAGCAGTAAAATTTAATATATTAATAATATTATTTTTCCACATCTTCCTACGCACACCATCAGCTGAAATCAACCACTAACACATGTCCCATAAGTGACAAAAACGTTTTTCATGCAAAAGTTACTTAAAACTCCAAAAAATGATAATCAATTAATCCTAACTTCAATAATTCATAATAAATAGCCATTTCATCAGAAAATTCGAATCTCATGAGTTTTATAGGAAATTCAATTCTCTAAAACTTTACTGTAAGAAAGTTTTTCCAAATTCCAAACAGAAATCGACCAAAATCCACAAACGGACGATTTTACAAAAGCTATAATCAAATTTCAAATAATAAATGGGGTCCACCGACATGTTTAACATGTTTTAAACATTTATTGCAACAAAAATACTCTTCCTCCTCGTATACTCATATATCCCACATTCATTGTAAAATATCACCAGATTAATATATTATTAAAATAATATATTTAAATGAATTATTTTATCAGAAAAAGATAAAATTTCAATTTTCAACAATTGTCACTATAAAAATTTTCTCCATCTATATCCACATAAAATTAATATTTTTCTCATCATATGAATCAATAATTAATTATTCATAAATAATATTACAGAATCACAATATTGACAACCAGGCAGTTCCCAGGAAAGAGGGGGCTTTCCAATAAGAATTTCTTCTTCATGGCGCAATTGATTAGGTGACCAAACCTCTCCTTAGACAGTAACTTTCTAGACATTGCCAATAATGTTATCTAATAATATTATTCAGATAATATGAATTATTGCTTCGATAATGAAAAATCTTGTGTAATGACAATTATCAAACAACAAAGAATATAAAATATCAACGCAACAATTATTAACTCAATAAAATAATCGAATAAGAATTATCTGTAACCATTATTGAGTAGTGCCTTCTAACGTAAGAATCAATAATTGGTGCAATACTGTGCTATCTGCTCAACAACGCAGACGTATTAGTGTGTTTTAACCAATCGGGTATTCCAACAAGATAATAACTGTGAATAACTACGCCAGTTATTTAAAAACAACTTATATTTGTCGCTTTCTTCATCCAATCGCTTTCACATGGGCCCACACACATGGTCATTGCCGTCGTCAGCATTTAATATTCCCAAATGCATTTAATATTCCACGACCAAACGAATATTCCCCGACAACAATGAATATTTTATAACCACTTGCTTATTTTGAAATATTTGCGTATTTAACCCTTAACTATCCACATTAATCAAATCAACCCTTACTATTTCAAAATAATAAATAAAGGAAATTCCTTTTTATTTAAAAAATTTCGGGGTCTTACATCATGAATATTAAGATTTACCGCTCTCAGCTCCCTAACCTCTTGGGTAGTTGACTATAAGTCACGTCGCTGACACTCTACATCCCGAAGCTTGGACTCTAGATCCTGAGACTTGGCCTCCAATTTTCTTGTGGTTTCTTCAAGATCTGAAAGTTTTACTGAAAAGCAGTCATCTCACACTTCTGTATAGCAACCTCTGAATGAAGACTTGGACATTCCACACTTGTGACAAAGGATGATATGATCGATGTGATCAATCAACTTCACATGCAGACATCCCGACCTTCGGAGTTAGACTTTACTCCAACCTACCCGACACATATTTGGAGATAACCTTACCCGACATGGTATAACGAGCATCCCCCGTAATTTACAAAATAAAATGGGGAGAAGGGAAATTTTAGGGAACACATTGCCTGGTTCGTGGAGTCGATGTCTCCATGGTTAGGATATGATGAAATGAACAATCACAACTTGTTGATGAGGGAATTCAACAAGACTTTGACGGATAATGCCTTCATTTGGTACTACAACTTGAAGAAAGGATCAGTCCATGATTGGGACGATCTAAAATTGCAATTTTTTTTAAAAAAAATTCTATATACAGATACAGGTAACCATCGTAGAGCTCATGCAATTCAAGCAGAAGCCAAACGAGGAGCTGTCAGATTATGTGGATAGGTTCAGGGCCCAAGCACAGAATTATGCAGAGCCAATTGAAGAAAAGAACTTGGTAAACATATGCAACAATGGTGCTTTAGACGCCTTCAAGCCCCACCTCATTACCAAGGATATACCATGAGAAGCTGGCGGCCGGGGAGATTGAACTAGGAGAAGAAACGTGCAACACAATTACCCATGGTGAAGTTTCGGAAGTCAAAAACCCAAATACTGGCTCTATCATCGAAAGAACTCTGAACTACAGATGAATTAAAAATCCACCCAAGATGGTGGTCCACCAAAAATGGTGGTTTAAGTCCTCAGGAATATCCCTTGCCAAGTAATTGGATGACCAAGGAGGAGGCATAAGAATTAACGAATCAAAAAAAAAATTCACTCAAGATGGTGGTCCACTCTAAATGGTGGTCAAGTCCTCGTAGACTGCACTTGCCAAAGATTTATTGGACGACCCTAGTGACGAGGCACCCGATTTCAAGTCCTCGTAGACTGTATTTTGCAAGAAATTGGACGACCCAAGTGATAAGGCACCCGATTTCAAGTCCTCGTAGACTGCAGTTGCCAAGAAATTGGATGACCCAAGTGACGAGTCACCCGAGTGTTACACTTTATCATCAAAAGTGAATGAGGCACCTAATTATAAGTCCTCAGATCCGAAAAGTTATACTTTTAACTTTAAAAGTAATTTAGGCACCGGAGTATAAGCTCTCAACCCCGAAAAAGTTACACTTTATCTCTAAAAGTTGTGAACGTTATGCTTTCGCCGACTTGGAGTGGTTTTGTTGCATGTAAAGATTTTTTTTTTTATTTGCCTTTGTGTTTTTCATCGGAAAAATGCCAAATCTTTCTTTATTATCCGATGGAAAAAACCAAGATGTAATCAAGGTAATGGGGCTCGTAAGACAAAATAAAGATCAGGGAGTCCTGAAAAAAAAAAGCGTTCGTCCCCCTAGGGTTTAGCTCCCTATAGGGTTCAGCCACCTAGGGGCTGTTTCCTTCATACCTTCAAGGTCCTGTTGCTCCACGAATCAACTGCTTGGAACGAATGCTCATTCGTTGAGAAAATTATAGCCTTTTTCTGATGAATTCTGAGGGAAAAAACCAAGATATGATCAAGGTGATGAGGCTCTGAAAACAGAAAAAAGGCTAAAATTATAACAAATCATACGTTCATTTTTAACGGTTCAAAATTTGTGGACATATACTCAACTTATATATGTATAACATATCCAAAAATTACAACGATCCAACAGTCGGATTAAAAATTATAACTCACACAATATATCTCAAAAATACTGGTTTAATTTTTAATACCTTCATTCTGACAAAATACTGATAAAACACCTCAACATTAACTCCTTCATTTTTAACCACATTAAATATATCCAACATTTATATCCACATAAAATAAATATTTCCTTATCATATGAATCAATAATTAATTATTCACAAATAATATTATAGAATCATATATATGACAACCAAGCCGTTCCTAGAAAAGAGGGGGCTTTCCAATAAGAATTTCTCCTTATTGGCGCGCAATTAGGTGACCAAACCTCTCCTTGACAAAACTTTCTAGACATTGCCAATAATGCTATCTAATAATATTATTCAAATAATATGAATTATTGATTTGATAATGGGAAATCTTCATGCAAAGTGACAATTATCAAAACAACAATAATATAAAATATCACGCAAAGAATTATTGAATCAATAAAATAAAATATTGAATAAGAACTCATAATAATTATTGAGTAGTGCCTTCACGTAAGGATCAATAATTCATCAATATCAGGCATCCACGCCAGACATCAGTATTTTAACCACCGGGTATTCCAACAAATTTAATTCGTAATAACTACGCCATTATTTATAAAAACTCAAACTTGTCGCTTTTTTCTTCCCGACAATTATTCTCATTATGGGGCCCATAAATGATCAAGCTACCGCGCATTTAATATTCTCCGACAACAAGAATATTCCACGACCAAATGAATATTCCCCGACAACAATGATTATTTTATAACCATTTGCATATTTTGCAAAATTTGCATATTTCACTCATAACTAGAGAATTATATCAAATTAATACCTTATTATTCACAATAATTAGAGGAAATTCGATTTTTATAAGTTATGGTCTTACATTCTAAATCTCTGATTTATTACTGATGAAGGCTATTGATAATTTAATTATCTTTAGTCATGATATTCTTTACTGAGCTAGTTGTGCTCACCCTTCTGTTTTAAAATTCCTTTTAGGTAATACGAGTGTAGCTGGGTCGAGCGGGGGTAACAGGGGAATAGAACGGTGGTCATCATTTAGTAGTTATATTTGATGAATCAAATAGGGTGAGGCGAACCCAACGTTAGAAGGGTGTTTTGCCACTATCATAAAAGATGTCTAATGTCATACAACCTCGTGTCATTATAAGACAGGGTTGTGCACATCCACTTGCTGAGTATATTTACGAGCACTACCTATATAATCTTGGTGTTTGTTTGAAGTATAATTCACGATTAGAGACAGCGGAGATAATGATATGTTAGGAGAAGACTCACCATTGGAAAGAATATGATAGTAATCTTTTTGTTTTTCTTTGGGGTCTATTAGGTTAACCAAGGATAATTCTATTGACATATGATATCTATCATAACCTGGAAGCTTGACCTCCCATGTACGAAGGTTTCCTTGAGCACTTCCCAAAGATTCTAATTTCTAAAACAGTTTTTGACTATACCTTTATGTAGGTATCACTGTGAGGTGTTGTCCACTGATGGGACATTTGTCACATTACAGTTAGGATGAGAGTTACAGTTGGTATATATTTGTATCAAAACTCACAGCATACGTGTTGTTGTATTTTGCACGAAAATTGTTGTAATAAAGTTGTAGTTGTTTTCTGTACCATGTATTTAGCGACTCAGAATAGGTTGGATGGATTGGACCTATTTTGGGGTTGTCACATTTGGTATCAGAGCTTAGGGATATGATCTCTAGCGGAGATCCGGGATTAGAACTAGGAAGGGAGAGACGAGTAATATCCTTCGCTAGTGTGTGTCCTACCTAAGCTGAAATTTTTACTTAAGTTGACAAATTGTGATATGTTAATTAACCTTTGTTTTGAAGCTGTATTCTAGAATGATATCTGAAATACAGGAGATGAGCAATGAAGAAATCATGATGACAGGGAAGATGGAATCTGAGATGAAAGCAAGGTATTCTCAACTCTTTGAAATACCAGGTACGTAAATTTTGGGGACGAAATTTCATAAGGAGGGGAGATTGTAAGACCCCAAATTTTATGAAATAAAAGTATTCAATTTTTCTTATAATTACTATTCAGTAAATGGTTAAATTGATAAAAGTTAAAGTTAAGGGTGATATATATAAAATTTTCAAAATACGCAAGTGGTTATAAAATATTCATTGTTGTCGGGGAATATTCGTTTAGTCGTGGAATATTTTTTACCATCGGAGAATATTCGCATGCGACTAGCGACCATTTAGGGCCCCATAACGTAATAACCGCTTTGGATGAAGAAAACGAAAAAATTGAATTTTTATAAATAACGGCGTAGTTGTTACCGTTAACACTGTTGGAATACCTAGTGGTTAAAATACGAAATACGCTGTAGTAGTTAAGAAGATGGCACTGCGATTGCGATGATTTTTTTCAATTATTGATTCTTACGTGAGAAGGAACTACTCAATAATTGTTACATAATTATCGCTCAATATTTTATTTTATTAAATCAATAATTCTTTGTGTTGATATTTTATATTATTGTTGTTTCAATAATTGTCATTTGCAGACAAGATATCTCCATTATCGGATCAATAATTCATATTATTTGAATAATATTATTAGATAACATTATTGGCAATGTCTAGAAAGTTCTGCTGAGGAGATGTTTGGTCACCTAATTGCGGCGCATGAAGGAGAAATCCTTATCGAAAAGCCCCTTTCCTGTGAACCGCCTGGTTGTCATTATTGTGATTCGTAATATTATTTGTGAATAATGAATTATTGATTTATATGATAATGAAATATTTATTTGATGTGGATATAAATGATGGATTTATTTATGTGGTTATAAATGAAGGAATTAATGTTGAGGTATTTTATCGATATTTTGGCCGGATTGGAGGTATTAAAAGATCAAATCGGTTGTTCTTACTGACTTTATTGTGTGAGTTATAATTTTTAATCCGACCTTTGGATCACAGATTTTTGGATATGTTATACATATATAAGTTGAGTATATGTTCACAAATTTTGAACCGCTTTAAAATGAACGAATGATTTGTTATGAATTTTAAGAGGTGACCGATTCTTAAATTAGGTTTATAAATGATTTTGGTGGAAAATTCTAGAAATGGGTGGGCCCCACTTTTTGGTTGTTGGGGAAGATGGTTTGGTTTTGGTGGGTGGAATAGTAGCAGGTAAAGCCATCAGGTAGCAGGTCAAGTCTGCTTCGGCGTGCTAACATTTTCCTATAAATAGAGGGCTAAGTTAGAATTGAAAATCACACCAGAATTCATAAGTTTTCTCTCTTTTTCTCTTTATATTATCGAGCGTATTTTGTGAGTATTTAGATACTTGGTGAGTTGTTATTCATCAGTGCAAGTTTTCTTCAGCGTCATATCCGATATCTAGTCAGAAATATTGCTCTTTGAGGTAAGGGATTTTAAGGGTTGTTATGTTTTACAGTTTCGTAATTTTTCTGACCTTCAAAAATTCTGAAAAAATTTGAAATGATAATTTGATGAGTTTTCTTGATTGTGTCCAAAAATGGCGATTTTTGGATGTATAGATTCAGAGTTATGAGTTTTACAGGAAAAGACTATTTTAAAAGAAAACCCTTATAACTCTTTGTGGTTAACTCCAAAATTGGTGAAATTTTTATTGAGAGTACATGTATATAATGTAAGTATACTCAGAAATTTCGAAATTTTTGGATAAAAGTACGATTTATGATAAATGTCTAAATATTCTAAATTGCTTTTGGCCATATGAAAATAGTAAATGAATTTTAAAAATTCGAGAAAATATGTTCAATATGGGACTATATTCTGCCAAATCCCAGAAAAGAAAATTTGTTTATGCTGATTTGGTATTTTTCATAAAAATGGACTAGTTATGAGTAAATGAATTAAATATGTTATGTGAAGTAAGAAAATTAGAAAAATAGGATTTTATGGCTTGAGAATCCTATATGAGGTATATGTAGATTTTTTATGAGGGTTTTGGTTATTGGTGATGAAATCTTATGAGTTTGGCATTTTAGGATGATTAAATGCATTATTTAGTAAAGTGTAAACAATTAAAATAAATTGTTTATAAGCTTAAGAAATATCATTCTTTTAATATCATTATACCGAAATATTGGTATAGATTTTATTGTGGAATTTCTATCTTTTTCATGTCGGGGTTACTATTCATGAGTTACTATTCACGAGTTACTATTCACGGGTACTATTCACGACAAAATTGGTTTCTTTTTCTGACCAAATTACCGTTGATTTATGAATCTTACTCTTGAAATTAAATCTGTGTTTTGATCATATTATTTTTATTATCATATATAACATTTTTATAACCTTAATGATGATATTTCTCTTTGACTTGAGTGTAAAGATGGGTAGATTTTTGGTATGATCACGACTATGGGTTCTCTTTTTGCGATGAAGTGCAAAGTTGAATTGTTGAATCGGTATGATCATGACCATTGAATTTATAATTGAATATCTTTATCTTAAGTGCAAAGGTGAAATGATCAACATGGTTATAATTATTGTTTATATAAATTCTGAAATGATTATATATTTCTTTGAGATATTAATATATTTGGCCTGTAGTGCAAATATGAACTGTTGATGAATATATTTGGCCTGTAGTGCAAATATGAACTGTTGAGGAATATCTTTGGCCCAGTAGTGCAAAAGATGAATTGTTGATGAATATCTTTGGCCCGTAGTGCAGAGATGACTGATGTTGAATATCTTTGGCCTGTAGTGCAAAGATGGTCTGTTGATGAATATCTTTGGCCGTGAGTGCAAAGATGAAATTGTTAGTATGATTATAAACAAGAACGTGATTTGGTATAACCATGATCTTTGATGTTTCGTAAAGACATGTGATGAAAATTATCTTCGCCCCGGTGCGAAGAGGAATTTAGAATCACAATTATGATTATGAAGTTATTCATATAATTGTGGAAAAGAACTGCTGAGTGATGTTACAGGGATAAAACACATCGTTGGTGGACTTTTAATGTGGAAAAGATAGTAGACTTTTTCGGTCTATTCGACTCTTCTAATGGATTGCTTCGTTCACCGCAACTATGGTTGAAAAGTTTTATCATCTACCATATGTTCTAAATCTCTGATTTATTACTGATGAAGGCTATTGATAATTTAATTTTCTTTAGTCATGATATTCTTTACTGAGCTAGTTGTGCTCACCCTTCTGTTTTAAAATTCATTTCAGGTAATACGAGTGTAGCTGGGTCGAGCGGGGGTAACAGGGGAATAGAACGGTGGTCATCATTTAGTAGTTATATTTGATGAATCCAATAGGGTGAGGCGAACCCAACGTTGGAAGGGTGTTTTGCCACTATCATACAAGATGTCTAATGTCATACAACCTCGTGTCATTATAAGACAGGGTTGTGCACATCCACTTGCTGAGTATATTTACGAGCACTACCTATATAATCTTGGTGTTTGTTTGAAGTATAATTCACGATTAGAGATAGTGGAGATAATGATATGTTAAGAGAAGACTCACCATTAGAAAGAATATGATAGTAATCTTCTTCTTTTTCTTTAGGGTCTATTAGGTTAACCAAGGATAATTCTGTGGACATATGATATCTATCATAACCTGGAAGCATGGCCTCCCATGTACGAAGGTTTCCTTGAGCACTTCCCAAAGATTCTAATTTCTAAAACAGTTTTTGAGTATACCTTTATGTAGGTATCACTGTGAGGTGTTGTCCACTGATGGGACATTTGTCACATTATAGTTGGGATGAGAGTCACAGGTATATATATTTTATCAAAACTCACAAGAGATATGTGTTGTTGTATTTTGCACGTAAAAATTGTTGTAATAAAGTTGTAGTTGTTTTTTGTACTATGTATTTAGCGACTCAGAATAGGTTGGATGGATTGGACCTATTTTGGGGTTGTCACAACTATAACTTGGAGAAGGGATCACTCCATGATTGGGATGATCTAAAATTACAATTTGTAAAGAAATTTTTCTATGTCTTTGAAACAGTAACCATCGTAGAGAGCTCATACGATTCAAGCGTAAGCCAAACGAGGAGTCACAAATTACGTGGATAGGTTCGTACCCTAAGCACGTAAGTACGTCAGAGCCAATCAAGAAAAAAACTTGGTTAGCATATGCTACAATGGTGTTTTAGACGTCTTCAATCCCCACCTCATTACCAAGGCTTGTGATTCATTTGCGACCCTCTCATGTTTTGCACAAGACTTGGGAAGAATCATGACATTACCCACCAGCCATACGATGGTTACATGGAAGGGCAAGAGGACAACAACTGTGGCTTTGGCGGATTCTCAGTCAAAACCACAAGGGGTCAAGAGGGAGAAGAATGAGAAATTTGAGCGAAGCAGAGGAAAACATGGGGACACGTATACCAAAATGCTAGTTCCGGAGGCTATCACATGTAGTGAGAAGGCATTAGGGGCCTGTACGAACAATGGGTCGATAATGGAGTGGTGAAATCTCCAAGACCCTGGTTGGTTGTTACGAAATAGATGAAAAAAAAGCCGGACTTCTATGTATACCACCAATACGTTGGACACTCTACTATGGACTGTTACAGTTTGCAGATGATATACCATGAGAAGCTGGCGGTCGGAGAGATTGAACTAGGAAAAGAAACGTGCAACACTATTACTCATGGTGCAGTCCCAGAAGTCAAGATGATGGACAATCCAAATACTGGCTCTACCATCGAAAGAACTCTAAATTATAAATACAAGAATTGACGAATTAAAAATCCACCCAAGATGGTGGTCTACCAAAAATGGTGGTTCAAGTCCTCAGGAGTATCCATTGCCAAGTAATTAGATGACCAAGGGAGGAGGCACAAGAATTAATGAATAAAAAAAAATCCACCCAAGATGGTGGTCCATTCTAAATGGTGGCCAAGTCCTCATAAAATACACTTGTCAAGAAATTGGACGACCCAAGTGACGAGACACCCAATTTCAAGTCCTCAGAATCGTTTCTTTGCCAAGAAATCGACGACCCAAGTGACGAGGCACCTGATTTCAAGTCTTCGTAGACTGCACTTGCCAAGAAATTAGACGACCCAAGTGACGAGGCACCCGAGTGTTACACTTTATCATCAAAACTGAATGGAGGCACCTGACTATAAGTCCTTATACTCAAAAAGTTATACTTTCAACTTTAAAAGTAATCGAGGCACCTGACTATAAGTCCTCGTACCCGAACAAGTTATACTTTCAACTTCAAAAGTAATCTAGACACCTGACTATAAGTCTTCTGAAGTTACACTTTCAACTCTAAAAGTGATTGAGGCACCTGAGTATAAGCCCCCTACCCCCCAAAAAAAGTTACAATTTATCTCTAAAAGTGGTGAACGTTATGCTTTCTCCGACAAAAGCAGGATTTATTATTTGAAACGTTATGCTTTTCGTTAAAAGCAATTTTATTATCAATAAATTGTCAAACTTTTGCTTATGCTTGAATATTTTTTCTAATCTCTTTTTTTAAAAAAAGTATAGATTCAAGTGTTAGTTTGCATAAAAAAAACATGTTTTTTCTTGAAAAGATTCATGTTTGCTATTTTATGAGGCCTATTGTTGTCTTGGAGTCTTAATTTGAACAACTTAAGATTCAATGTTAAATATTGATTCAAGGATCATTCAAATTAAAGACAATCAATAAGGATGAAGAAATTATATTTTGATAAATGAAATATATGTAAATGAGTTTTCTGATACAGGAAATGGAAAATATTACAAAAAGCCATGATCTAAAGGCCAAGACATATCAAGTTGAAGAGGGGGCATAGCTAAAGCCTCCAAGTCAGCAATGATGGTCTCATGAATATTAAGATTTACCGCTCTCAGCTCCCTAACCTCTTGGGTAGTTGACTATAAGTCACGTCGCTGACACTCTACATCCCGAAGCTTGGACTCTAGATCCTGAGACTTGGCCTCCAATTTTCTTGTGGTTTCTTCAAGATGACGCCCCAAAATAGGTCCATTCCATCCAACCCATTCTCGAGTCGCCAAATACATGGTACGTAAATAACTACAACTTTATTAAAATACATTCCATCCAACCCATTCGGTCAAATAAATTATTACAACATATAAACTGTGAGTTTAAATACGATATTGCCATCTGCATAATATCCACACGCAAATAAATCCCCATCATAATTATTGATACATTATTTTACAAAATGGTGAGGACTACTAAACAACTCTCTCTAGAACCTTCATTCCATACCCCGACTAAGACTTCGCTACATTCTCGCCCCGAGAAGAAAAATGGAACAACAAGGAAAAGGGTGAGCTCAACTAGCCCAAGAAGAATATTATTACGACTAAGATAATATACAACAAATTATCGTTAGTCTCCAACAGGAAAAAATCTAATAGAATACAATAGACAACCAGCTTTTAAATCAATCTTCGCAATGAAATAATAATTCATTAGAAGAGTTAAGAGAGAATGCAAACTACTATCTTCTATATATGAATTTAAAAGTTCATCGTCGATATTTTATCCCCAGAACATCAATCAATATATATCCGAATCAAATATTCATCTTTGCACTACAGCCAAAGATATTCATCACCGGGTCATGTTCATCTAAACACTGCTCATCTTTGCACTACGCCAAAGATATTAATCAATCATTCATGTTCATCTCTCAACACTGCTCATCATCTCATCTTCGCACTACGTGCCAAAGATATTCATCAAGAAATCATTCATCTTTTCACTACAGCCAAAGATATTCAAGAATATCATCATTTAGGACCGAGGATGATGAAAAATATTTTAAAGAAACGAATCCAAAGGAAACAAAAGAACAATTATTAAGGATTCATATTTTAAACAATCCAAGTTCAAAAATACTTCATAAGTAATCGTAGTGGAGTAAAATTCAAGAATGATCAAAACATGAATACAATCAAAGCTAGTATCCGTAATAGATATTTTGGACAAAAAAGAAAAATTTCATTTTTCTCGATGAATAAAGGTCGTATTCGTGAATAAGTGTCAGATACGTGAATAAAGCCGTATACGTGAATAGTAACTCCGACACCAAAAGATAGAAATTTCACAAAAAAACATCTTCACGCTTCGTGAATAGTACTCGTGAATAAGAATCGTGAATAAGAACTCATGAATAAGAATCTCGTGAATAAGAACTCATGAATAAGAACTCGTGAATAGTAACCCCGACATGAAAAAGTTCCAAATTTGATAAAAATTTCCAACCAATATTTCAAAGATAATGATATCAAAGAAATAATATCATTTTAGAAGAAAATAACATCCCTTACCTCGAAAGACAAGATTTAAATAAAACACCTGATATAAAGGCTATGACTTGAACTCAGCACCGTATAGCAATACTCAAAGTATACTCAAAATACTCACAAGAATACGCCGATAATATAGAGAGAGAAAAACTTCAGCTTCGTGTGATTTTCAATTCTAACCTAAGACCCTATTTATAGAAAATTGCTTAGAACACCAAAAGTAGAAAATTTAATATAATAATAATATATATATATATATATATATATATCTTCACGCACACCTTGAATCTGAAATTCAAAGAATTGAACACATGCCTCACACATGCAAAAAAACGTTTTTTGTAAAAAAAATATTTAAAACTTCAAAAATCAATTATTTTGAGCTTCGAACTTCAATAATTCATAATAAATAGTTCTTTATCGTAGAAAAATTTGAATCACGCGACTTTCCATAGGAAATTCCATTATCTACAACTTTGCGTAAGAAAGTTTTTCCAAATTCCAAATAAAATTGACCAAATCCATAAACTAGACGATTTTACACAAAGCTATAATCAAATTTCTACTAATAATCAGGTCCACCAACACACAAAATATGTGTTAAACATTTAATGCCACAAAAATACTCTTCCTCCTCATATACTCATATATCCCACATTCATTATAAAATATCACCATTAATATATTATTAAAATAATATATTTAAATGAATTATTTTATCGTAAAAGATAAAATATTAATTTTCAACAATTGTCACTTTAAAAATTTTCTCCATCTATATCCACATAAAATCAATATTTTCCTCATCATATAAATCAATAATTAATTATTCACAAATAATATTACAGAATCACAAGATCGCAACCAGTGCCGCTCCTCAGTGAAAGAGGGGCTTTCCAATAAGAATTTCTCCTTATCACAAGCAATTAGTGACCAAACCTCTCCTTAGATGTAACTTTCTAGACATTGCTAATAATGTTATCTAATAATATTATTCAGATAATATGAATTATTGCTTCGATAATGAAAAATACCGTAAATGACAATTTATCAAACAACAACAATATAAAATATCAATGCAAAGAATTATCAATCAATAAAATAAAATATCGAATAAAGAATTATCGTAATAATTATCGAAGTAGTGCCTTCACGTAAGAATCAATAATTGTGCAATACCGCAGCTACTCGCTCAACAACGCCAGATTAGTGTGTTTTAACCACCGGGTATTCCAACAAGATATAATCTGTAATAACTACGCCATTATTTATAAACAACTTATATTTGTCGCTTTCTTCATCCAATCGCTTTTCGTTATGGGGCCCCCAAAAGATCATACCGTCAGCATTTAATATTCCCCCGACAAAGCATTTAATATTCCACGACCAAACGAATATTCCCCGACAATAATGAATATTTTATAACCACTTGCTTATTCAAATATTTATGATTTTACCCATAACTATCCACATTAATCAAATCAACCCTTACTATTTCAAAATAATAAATAGAGGAAAATAAATTTCATTTATTAATAATTTGGGGTCTTACAACCTCCCTCCTCCTATGAAATTTCGTTCGAAATCGAAATCGACGTACGTGTGTGTTTCAAAAGATAAGAATACCTCGCTTTCATTTCCGCTTTCCAACTCCCAGGTCATTTCCTCAATAAAGCATGGTTTCTCCACAAAACTTTAACTTGTGGTATAACCCCTGACATAGAGATATGTTCTTTCTTATCCAAGATCTTGACAGTACCTCCTCGTACGTTAAGTCTTCTATTATCTCGTCCGGCTTCTAACTCAATGACGTGTTCGGTCATCCACATATTTACGTAACATCGACACGTGAAAAACGCTATGAACACGCCATACTACTTGGCAGTAAAACGAGTCTATAGGCCACGCTTCCTATTCGATCGAGAATTTCAAATGGATTAATAAATCGAGGTTTGAGCTTTCCTCACCTCACCGATTCTCGCTTTTGAAATAACAACTTCGCACCTCCTTCTTCAAATTCATCACCCGCAAGTAGTAGCTTCGATAACTTTTTAACTTTATCGATTAAAGTCGATTATACTCAGATATCATCACGCGGGTACCTAGAGTTTTCATCTCCATCTCTATTATTTGTAAATTATACGAAATGAGTCTTTGACAATATCGTACTCAGATTTCAGTATACGATCTTCTACTCAACACGCCGCCACCACGCTCGCTTTTCCAGATGGCATGGTCGTAACACGTATCGAAATGAGTCTCCTCTCGAGTTCTTCAAGCTCTTCCCACATTCCTTGCTCCATTCAAATTTTGTATCTCTACGAAGTCACCAAGTTAATGGAATAGCGATTCGAGAATATCCTTCAACGAATCTCCGATAATAACCAACTAAGCCTGTAGAAGCTACGATTTCGACATTATCGACTTAGGTTGTTCTCAATCGCGACTCATATCCCAACCTTGATAAGACGCTACAATGACACCTATCGCTTTACTATCGCATTTAATATGGTGTCCCCTACGGAGAGTCTCGCTTTGCATTTCCACAAAGGAAGTCACCAGATAAAGGCTCAGTACCAAATTTATAGTTGAATTTTTAACTCAAGTTCAATAGAGCCATTCGATATGAGATTTTAGAAATGAGTTTTGTACCGGTTCAAAGTCGATACAAAATTTAATATCGCTTTGGGAGTAAGCCAAGAAATTCTTCAGAAATACGCCAGAAAAATTAATAACAACAGAATATTATTCAAATCGACGTGTCTTTATTCAAATCCATAACATGGACTAAGAAAACTTGACATCCGTAATAAACGAATGACTTCATGGCTTGATATGAAAATGTTTGACTACAATGGTTTGATTGCTTGAATTCAATAACAAAGTTGCTTAAGAATATGAAAACTAACAACCTTACGAAAAGTAATCAATTTCTGCATGATGAGTAGTTAACCTTAAAATCACATCAAAAGCAAATATCTCTATAGAAATAAGGTTAACAGTAATGTGATAGTGCCAACCTCAATCAAGCAAGATTTCTAAACAACTGATGTAATGAAAGTTTCTCCTAACTGAGTCTCCATAAATAGGTCAAAGTCTAATTTCTCCGTAGTCAAGTTCAAACGCTGAGCGCAAGCAAGAGAGATAAAAGAATGGGTAGAACCCCAGATTCAGTAAGGTATAAACTTCGCAAGAATTTATAATTAACTAACCTGCATAAACTTCGCTCGTTCCTCGATTTTGACCGGCCACGACAAAACGCTTCTTCCGTGAACCGCTGACTTTGACTTTTCCGGGACATCCTTTTCGAGTCACCATTCCCGCCGGATCGGTTTTGATATCGCATAATCTCGAGCGATATGTCCTTCTTTTCCACAATTATAGCATACCTTAAACTGCTGGGGCGCTTAATGATATGTCCTCTTTTCCCAAGATTTGTAACATACGACCGGTGGTCTTTTCTCCTCCTCGAACCAGGCCACATCGGCGCCGACGCCTTCACATGGTCGTTGTTAATCTCTCCTTTTAAAATCTCCTCCCGACTCGCTTTTCTATTTTCATATGGCCACGATTACCACCGTAGTGGTTACCGCTTTGTCCGTATTCTTCTTTCTCCGCCGGTTATCGTTATTCGATGATCGCTATCTTCTAGATGATCCTCGTTATGGTCCCTCATTGAACGTATTTCATTATCTCGCTCTAACAACCGAGCCCCATTGCTGACAACATCTCGGTCAGAGAGAAAATTTATGAGAAATGAGATATCGACGATGCCGGGTTTCAAACCTCTCGTAAACATCCGCTATATATGCTCCTCATTCTCCACCAAATGAGGTGCAAACTCGATAACTCCGCGAACTTCGCCGACATCGGGACACCGCCATGTTATTCTCGCTTCCAATCTAATAAACTCCACTTCCTTCATACGACGAATACTTTCGTGGAAGTACTTGTCATTGAACTGCTTTCAAAACGCTCTCCCACGACACGCCGAAAGGTACAAATGGATGGGTACGCTTCACGATTCCCACCAAGAATCTGCCTCATTACGGAACATAAAAGTAGCGAATGGAACTTTCTGTTCTCCGCATCCCAAGACATCAAATATCTTGGTAATTTGTTTGACCCACGCCTCCGCCTTTAATCGGATCCGCTTTCCTGCAATTCGTGGTCCCAACTTTTGAACCGCTTGGTCAGGACCACCCGTGAATTGCTATCATTTCCTCCTCATTTTGAACACGAAGTCTCCTCGTCTGATTTTGCATGAACTCGCAAAAAGCTTCTAAACATCCCCTCGCTCATCATCCGCTCAAAGGGTGTTGTTCACAGAGGTACATTGCCAACTCGCAGACGCTTCTCCTCGCTGGTGAAAGTACAGCATCTCCACGGCCTCATTTACTCCATCATATTATTCTCAATGACATTCTCAAATACCGCCATAAAACAAGGGTTAATTAAGGAAATCAATATATCACATAATATCCCTATATACTAACCAACTAACAAATAAGCTTTAGTAGACACACTAGCGAAAGGATTTACTCGCCCTCCTCCTCCTAGTTCTATTCCCCGATCTCCGCCAGAGATCATATCCCTAAGCTCGATACCAACCGCGACGCCCCCAAAATAGGTCCATTCCATCCAACCCATTCTCGAAATGCCGCCAAATACATGGTACGTAAATAACTACAACTATTAATACTTTATTATTACAACATATAAATATACTGTGAGTTTAAATACGATATTGCCATTTAGACAATATCCACACGCAAATAAATCCCCATCATAATTATTGATACATTATTTTACAAAATGGTGAGGACTACTAAACAACTCTCTCTAAACCTTCATTCCATACCCCGACTAGTACTCGCTACATTCTCGCCTCCCGAGAAGAAAAATGGAACAACAAGGAAAAGGGTGAGCTCAACTAGCCCAAGAAAAGAATATTATGACTAAGATAATATACAACAAATTATCGTTAGTCTCCAACAGGAAAAATCTAATAGAATACAATAGACAACCAGCTTTTAAATCAATCAATCAGCAATGAAAAATAATAATTCATTGTAGAAGAGTTAAGTAGAGAATGCAAACTACTATCTTCTATATATGAATTTAAAAGTTCATCGTCGATATTTTATCCCCGTAAACATCAATCAATATATATCTCGAATCAAATATTCATCTTTGCACTACAGTGCCAAAGATATTCATCACCGGTCATGTTCATCTAAACACTGCTCATCTTTGCACTACGGCCAAAGATATTAATCACCAGTCATGTGTTCATCTCAACACTGCTCATCTTTGCACTACGCCAAAGATATTCATCAAGAAATCATTCATCTTTGCACTACAAAGCCAAAGATATTCAAGAATATCATCATTTAGGACCGAGGATGATGAAAAATATTTTAAAGAAAACGAATCCAAAGGAAACAAAAGAACAATTATTAAGGATTCATATTTTAAACAATCCAAGTTCAAAAATACTTCATAAGTAATCAGAGTGGAGTAAAATTCAAGAATGATCAAAACATGAATACAATCAAAGCTAGTATCCAGAATAGATATTTTGGACAAAAAGAAGAAATTTCATTTTTCGATGAATAATGCCGATTCGTGAATAAGGTCAGATACGTGAATAAAGGTCGTATACGTGAATAAGTAACTCCGACACCAAAAGATAGAAATTTCACAAAAAACATCTTCACGCTTCGTGAATATCGTGAATAAGAATCGTGAATAAGAACTCGTGAATAAGAACTCATGAATAGTGACTAAGAATCAATGAATAGTAATCCCAACATGAAAAAGTTCCAAATTTGATAAAAATTTCCAACCAATATTTCAAAGATAATGATATTGAAGAAATAATATCATTTTCGAAAGAAAATAACATCCCTTACCTCGAAAGACAAGATTTCTAGTTAAAACCTGATATAAAGCTATGACTTGAACTTGCAATCGTATAGCAATACTCAAAGTATACTCAAAATACTCACAAGAATACGCCGATAATATAGAGAGAGAAAACTTCAGCTTCGTGTGATTTTCAATTCTAACCTAAGACCCTATTTATAGAAATTGCTTAGAACACCAAAGTAGAAAATTTAATATAATATTAATATATATATATATATATATATATATATATATATAAATCTTCACGCATACCTTTTGAATCTCAAATTCAAGCACATTTAACACATGCCTCACAAAAGTATGCAAAAAAACTTTTTGTAAAAAAAATATTTAAAACTTCAAAATCAATTATTTTGAGCTTCGAACTTCAATAATTCATAATAAATAGCTCTTTTATCAGAAAAATTCAAACTCACGCGACTTTTATATAGGAAATTCAATTTCTCTACAACTTTGCAGAAGAAAGTTTTTCCAAATTCCAAACAAAAATTGACCGAAATCCATAAACCAAGCGATTTTACAAGCTATAATCAAATTTCTACCAATAATTGTGTCCACCAACACACAAAATATGTGTTAAACATTTAATGCCACAAAAATACTCTTCCTCCTCATATACTCATATATCCCACATTCATTATAAAATATCACCATTAATATATTATTAAAATAATATATTTAAATGAATTATTTTATCGTAAAAGATAAAATATTAATTTTCAACAATTGTCACTTTAAAAATTTTCTCCATCTATATCCACATAAAATCAATATTTTCCTCATCATATAAATCAATAATTAATTATTCACAAATAATATTACAGAATCACAAGATCGCAACCGTGCCGCTCCTGTGAAAGAGGGGGCTTTCCAATAAGAATTTCTCCTTCATGCGCAAGAATTAGGTGACCAAACCTCTCCTTAAACATGTAACTTTCTAGACATCGCCAATAATGTTATCTAATAATATTATTCAAATAATATGAATTATTGCTTCGATAATGAAAAATACCGTAAATGACAATTTATCAAACAACAAAGAATATAAAATATCAATGCAAAGAATTATTGAATCAATAAAATAAAATACCGAATAAGAATTATCGTAATAATTATTAAGTAGTGCCTTCACGTAAGAATCAATAATTGTGCAATACCGCAAAGCTACTGCTCAACAACGCCAGATTAGTGTGTTTTAACCACCGGTATTCCAACAAGATAATCTCAGAATAACTACGCCGTTATTTATAAACAACTTATATTTGTCGCTTTCTTCATCCAATCGCTTTCCGTTATGGGGCCCATAAAGATCAAGCTACATTGCATTTAATATTCCCCGACAAAGATTTAATATTCCACGACCACCAAACGAATATTCCCCGACAATAATGAATATTTTATAACCACTTGCTTATTCAAATATTTGCGTATTTTACCCATAACTATCCACATTAATCAAATCAACCCTTACTATTTCAAAATAATAAATAGAGAAAAAATAAATTTCATTTATTAATAATTTGGGGTCTTACAAAGTAATTTAGGCACCGGAGTATAAGCTCTCAACCCCGAAAAAGTTACACTTTATCTCTAAAAGTTGTGAACGTTATGCTTTCGCCGACTTGGAGTGGTTTTGTTGCATGTAAAGATTTTTTTTTTTATTTGCCTTCGTGTTTTTCATCGGAAAAATGCCAAATCTTTCTTTATTATCCGAGAGAAAAAACCAAGATGTAATCAAAGATTGGGGAGTCCTGAAAAAAAAGCGTTCGTCCCCCTAGGGTTTGGCTCCCTATAGGGTTCAGCCACCTAGGGGCTGTTTCCTTCATACCTTCAAGGTCCTGTTGCTCCACGAATCAACTGCTTGGAACGAATGCTCATTCGTTGAGAAAATTATAGCCTTTTTCTGATGAATTCTGAGGGAAAAAACCAAGATATGATCAAGGTGATGAGGCTCTGAAAACAGAAAAACGGCTAAAATTACCTGAAAAGACAAATAGATGAAGAATTCAAGGATAAAGAAGAGCTTAGCCTAATCATTTATATGGATCATTTATATAGCTTCGTTTCTTGCATCAACATCACATGGGTTCGTGGCTCCTAGTGATTATGAGACAATCTTAATTGAAATTTAAAATCTTACTATTGGACACATGCACGCAAGCAGCTTTGATGGCTATTAGTACCTAGCAACTTTGATGGTTGTTAGTAGAATAGCATGCATAGCTTCAATGAGTCTCTACTATAATTTGGATGCATAGCTTCAATGGGTCTCTACTACAATTCAGATGCAAGATATGTGGCCATGGATTATGAATATCGACTCCTTACTTCTCCAAAATAAGATAAGTAAAAAGTTTATTTTCCGAATAGAATAAAAATAAAATTTGATTTTATTCCCAACAAGGGGTAATTTTCGAAAATGCACTACTACAAAACAGTAAATAGACAACGCGAAAAAAATGTTGTAGTTTTAGTCAGAAAAACGTCGTGGTTAAGGGTGTTGTCTATTTAACACCCTTACACAACGTTTTTAAAACGTTGTAGTTAAGCACAATACACGTTTTTTAGGAAAAAAAAGTTGTAAATTTATTTTTCAAAAATTAACAGATGCTTAAAAACGTTGTAAAAGGTATGATTCCACAACGATTTTTGGATAAAAACGTTGTTGTTTAGTATACTAGACAACGTTTAAACACATTTACACAACGTTTTAAAAATGTTGTAGATTAAAAAAAAAGAAAAAAAAAGTTGTGATTCACCTATATTACCAATGCACCTGCAATATGCTAATGCCATGATATATAGCTAAAATTACAAAGAATATTAATACCATACAAAACGTTTACATCCCAATAATTCTTTTTAATGCCAATTACAAAGAATATTAATACCATACAATACGTTTACATCTCAATAATGCCAAACTATCCATACATCTCAAATTCACTTTTGAGATAAACAATAGTAATCCTGTTAATTTATAGTTAAAAAGTGGGGAAATACAATTGAACTTTGTCAACAACAAAAAAGGAAGCATTACAGTTTCATGCCTTACGAGTCCACACACCTTTAGAGAGATATTATCTTCAAATGCAGTATAACTTTTCTTCAGACCTTCTTGCTAACAAAGCACCAGAAATTACTTCCTGCCATCGAGCAGTTGCACTAAATTATGGAATTAGTGCAAATTCAGCAATAACATCATATGTGTTGATGTATGGAATCCCTTTCTGCCCAAATTGTAAGGAGCGGACCTTGCAAAGCTTAAACTGAAAGAAGGCAACACAGATATAAATTAGAACTTAGAAATATCAAATAAAGCAGAATCTGCATCAATGCTACTAAAATAAATATGAATTAAAGCCAACCAATAAATAGAAATCAGGACTTTGCATATATTGGCTATGAGCTATAAAAAAAATAATTTGCCAAGTTCGGGGGAGAAATATCCAAAATATTGGCAAAAGAAGTAAACCACTAAACTTTCATCAAAGTTTACTGCCTTCCTTAATTAAATATCATATCAGCTATAAAAAATTATTCATAAAAGCATGTGACTACCGACTATAACAGCTGTTGAACAATGAAACCTTATTAAGGCTACCGTCGGGTTCAGTTTGCTTGCATTTTAAAAGATGCAACAACATCCACAAAAATAGAAGGTAACAATAGTACTCGCGTGTATTATTTTTTAAAAGCTAATAAATTATCAAAACATTGCTGAATATAGAATGCAACCAACCTTTGCCTCTTCATCTCTAACTGAGTGCAGACGGAATCGGCCCTTTGTATCATAAAGAAGATGAAAATTCTCATTGGTTTTTGGAATTGACACAACATCTGGACATGAAGATCTTTCTAGCAAAATCAGCTGAACACTTGATAGTTGTATTATGTGATTGCCCCAAATACTTTACTTGGGCTGGGATCAAATGGCCAGATATATGTATACAACGTAGAGAAATTTGAATCATCTCCACGCCCGTCGCCCACGATGACTACCATCTTCCTGCAAAGTCAGTGATTTAATATGAAAACTAAATAATGTCAGCATTAAATCATTTTATTAAATAGTTTATGAAATAAACATTTTAGGCTCCATTTAACCTCATTTAGTGTGACTGCTTTCTGTTCAAGTTCTCTCTGTCTTCTCCACAAAACATATTAAGATTTGCTGTACTGAGATTTATATTCAGAGTAGTGGTCACAGCAACAAGTGCTCTTTTCCCAAGTCTTGATGGTGGATGTTCATCTGCATCATATGTTTCAAACCTCCAAGATGCAAAAAGGATATTTGATTAAGGAAAACATATTGACAACAAATGACATAACAATAGGCTGTTAACGAAAAATACTACAATAATAAATATAAAAACACATATTACTTAAATATCCCATCAAAAGGCTCCACAAGTGGCTCCCACGCTTCCAACTGTGTGTTAAAAGTTGACGCAGCTATAGAAGAAATCAGTACAGCATTCATTGCCTCTATTCGACCATGAGTTGCAAGCTTGATATTAGAAATTGTAACATCAAAAAGTGGTGTAATCTGAAAAGGATCCAAATTTATAAGTGAATGATTAATAAAGATAAAATAACTTCCATATCAAGGCAATAAGAGCAAAATCTTCCTTCGGATGCATACCATGCCACATAAGCTGTCTAAAACAGTAACAGAGAAGCCTCTCAATTTCATTTCTGCAGTTATGTTGTCCCGTGTCTTCGGTTTGACTGTTATCAAAACAATTAGGCAAAAGAGACGAGAGCGTAAAGGAGAAACACGTTTGGTTCTAGTTATCACGTTTTATTGCACAAGAACTATTTCTTTATGCTGCTAAAGTACACAGAGCAGTAGTAACATTCGTAAGTTAAAAGGTCTAGCAAAACGGACATTGACCATACCTTAAAAACTTCAGTATCATCCACATATGAAATGTCAATGAGATATTCCAGTCCCAATAGCAACGCAGAGATATTGACCATACCTTAAAAGTGTGTTGATTCTCAGAGCACAGTTCATCTGTCAGTGTGTTGGCCGTATTCCGAATGTGATCAAATACTGTTCTTTCAGTTATGATTTTGCAGTTGTCGTCTTCAATCAAAATAGCAGGCGAACCTGCATAAATCAAGGCAGCGGTGCTACTACTAAGTGGAAAGAGATGGAGAAAATATGTCGAATGCATATAATAGTCTAGTAATTTTACCTTCTTCTAAATCTTCATCTACAAGCTTCAAACTGGGCCTCTTCCTTGCTGAGGACAAGACAGTAGAACTGTTGCACTGTAAGGGCTGCAAACATAACAACAAACTAAGCTAGAAAACATATATGGACCTACCTGGAATTCATTTATGAACAGTCATTAAGCAAAATAAAAATCAAGGACTAGTTATTTGGAATCTTCATACCTTGAAAACTCCTCCACTCTGCTGCGACCAATTTTTTATAAAAGCCTTGCAAGGATGGATTCAATTATGGTCTTTGAATCAAATTAGCAGTTCATAACAGTACCATCTACCCTATTTAGCACAAATAGACATCAAAAAAGATTAATAAACAAACACACACGAGATTGCAAGCAGCAATCAAAGGTTCTACATCCAACTCATTATAAAATAACATGTTTTCACCGCACCGCAACACCAGTATTTCACTGCACCGCAACACGCACAACAGGTGACACAGAAAACTTCATAGTTTTAATTGGATGGGCATCAAAAAAGAAAGCTAATTCCTGAAAAAATAAGAAAATAAAAATTGGAATTACTATAACTTGTGACACTGTCTCTAATTCCTGCAACAATAAGATGTATGTAGTCTACAGAAAAGGGCAGAAGCACTCCTTTGAGCATTTCAATCATTTTACAATTATAAAAAAAGCAAGTCTCAAAATAAATAGGCTTAATGAATACCAACATAAAAGGAAGGAGTTGATGACTCAAAACTGCAACACAAGTTTAGTCTATAGAACAGCACATTTTTTGACCAACAGAATGCTCTGGCATAAAAATTGTGTGCAATGTCAAGTATTTTGGTTATTACGAACCATGCCACACATACTCACCGACTAATGTATAAGCTTCCGGACACAACCAAAGAATCAGCAAAAATTGTTTTTCAACCGACTAATGTATAAGCTTCCGGACACTCCCCGACGAGGGGGGTGGGGGAAAAAGGAGTAAAAATTGTTTCAGGATTCCTCAGATTGGACTGGGAGAAACATCAAGGGTTGTACCCGCTTTAATCTGGCCCCAACCAATAAGACGTCAATGTTTTTCAACCCGCCGGCTCAATGCAATTTTCTCCCCTTTCTGGTGCATACCGGAGATGTAAGTTGTAATTTTGCTAAATCGTTCTTTACAGCAAGAACTCGAGAAAGAGAGAGAAGAGGCTGCCTTGTAAATTAGGGCTTGAGCGATGTTACCGACATGCCAAGCAGGGCTTGAGCGATGTTACGGCAGATCGGCCAGTGCAGACATCGCTCTGAATCTTCTCCACCTCTTCCAAGTTCAGTAATCAGAACACAACCAAAACTACAAAAAAAAGAGAAGAAAACTGAAAGAAAAGGAACGAAGAGAGGAAACTGAAGAGAGAACGAACGAAACTCCGTTTTTTTAATTTTAAGTGTTCAATTAGACCTACGTGTTTTGTCTGATAGACAACGTTTTTAAATAAAAACGTTATCTAGTTAAAACAAAAAAAAATGTCCTTTTAAATAGATAACGTTTTTGTATATATATCTACAATATTTTTTTTAAAAACGTTGTGAAAAAAAATATCACAACATTTTTATAAAAAACGTTGTGGTTTAAGCGTTGTTTATTTAGTAATTTGTAGTAGTGATGACTGATTTATATATATATATATATATATATATATATATAAATGATATAAAAAAAATCTCTTGTTGTCAAGAAAAGATTTTATTTTATTTTTAAAATAAAGAAAGATTTTATTTTATTTTCAAAAAATAAAAAATTAAGATTTGATTTGGTAAAAGGGGAAGAATTGATTTACCAAAAGAAGGATTTTATTAGATTGAAATTTATTTGGTGATACTTGATTATTTTTTCTTGTTTTCAATTTCCAGAAGAAAAAAAATATAAGGAAACAATTCTTGGGCAAGTTATGGAAATATTTTTGGAGGATTTCCCAATATGTCCAAGGAAGAGCCTGTTAGGTTTTGCCTCCCTAAGGTTAACCCTAAGGGTTTGGCTCCCTAGGGGTTCCCTCTACTAAGACCATGTAAAGTGAAGTCCCACAAAATCGTTCAAAGGTTTAAAGTATTCTTACACGATCGTCTATTTGGGAATGCAACTCTCGCGCATAGGGCAAATGTGGGCCCAAGTGCAAAATTAGGGCTCACATGACGTAATTGAATTAAATGCACAATTAGGGTTCCACGACCTCATTAAATATACAAATTAGGGTTCGTATAACCTAATGGAATGAAGACGGAAAAGTCAAAATAAAATGTGCTAGATCCGGGAGAATTGTGACGCCCCCAAAATAGGTCCAATCCATCCAACCTATTCTGAGTCGCCAAATACATGGTACATAAAACAACTACAACTTTATTACTACAATTGTCGTGCAAAATACAACAACATATATACTGTGAGTTTTAATACCAACTATGACTCATGTCTCAACTATGGACATCACCTCACAGTGATACCTTACATAAAGGTACAATCTAGAACTGTTTTAGAAATTAAAATCTTTGGAAAGTGCTCAAGGAAACCTTCGTACATAGGAGGCCATGAATCTAAGTTATGATAGATATCATATGCCCACAGAATTATCCTTGGTTGACCCAATAGACCCCAAAAAAAATGAGAAGGTTACTATCATGGTCCTTCTAATGGTGAGTCTTCTCTTGACATATAACTATCTCCGCTGTCTGTAATTGAACATTATGTTTCAAATAAACTCCAAGATCATATAGGTAGTGCTCGTAGATATACTCAACGCAGTGGATTTGCACAATCTCGTCTTATGATAACGCGAGGTTGTATGTCATTAGACATCTTAGATGATAATCGACAAAACACCTTCCAAAGTTGGGTTCGCCTCACCCTATTGTTGTTTACCAAAATCAATTATTAAGTGACGTATAATATACGACACACACATCTTAGGTCCTCAATACAATTATATATTGTATGTCATGTCGTTTATAATGTATTGAGAAACTTTGACAGACCCGAACCATCACACTATTCTCCTGTTATTCTCGCCAATTTCAAATTACACTCTTATTACCCGAAAGTAATTGTGAAGCAAAAAGGGTGAGCACAACTAACTTCAATAAAGCATATTATGACTAAAGATAATTACATTATCAATAGACTTCATCAGTAATAAATCAGAGATTTAGAACATATGGTAGATAATAAAACTTTTCAACCATAGTTGCAGCGGAACGAGCAATCCATTAGATAAGTCAAATAGTATATAAAGTCTATTATCTTCTCACGCTAAAAGTCTACCAACAATGTAATATCCTCAGAACATCAATCAACAGCCCTTTCCACAATCATATGAATAACTCATAATCATAATTGTGATTCTAAATTCCTCTTCGCATCCAAGACGAAGATAATTCTCATCACCGTCTTTACCTCAAACATCAAAGATCATGGTTATACCAAATCACAGCCTCTGCTCATAATCATACTAATAAATTCATCTTTTGCACCATGGGCTAAAGATATTCATCAACAGCTCATCTTTTTCACTACATGCCAAAGATATTCAACAAGTCATCTTTGCACTACATGCCAAAGATATTCAACAACGGGTCATCTTTACACTACTGGACCAAAGATATTCATCAATAATCGATCTTCTTTACTACACAGCCAAAGATATTCATATCTCAAAGAAATACATAATCATTTCAGAATTTATATAAACCATAATTATAACCATATATGTTGATCAATTCACCTTTGCACTTAAGCTAAAGATATTCAATTATAAATTCAATGGTTATGATCATACCAGTCACAATTCAACTTTTTACTACTGGCCAAAGAGAACCCTAGTCATGATCATACCAATAATCTACCCATCTTTACACTCCAATGAAAGAGAATTTCAACATCAGGGTTATAAAAATGTTATATATGATAATAAAATCAATATAATCAATATATAGTTTTAATCTCCAGAGTAATATTCATAAATCAACTATAATTTGGTTAGAAAAAGAAACCAATTTTGTAGTGAATAGTACCCATGAATAATAACTCGTGAATAGTAACTCATGAATAGTAACTCGTCGTGAATAGTAACTCGTGAATAGTAAATCGTGAATAGTAACTCATGAATAGTAACTCGTGAATAGTAACTCATGAATAGTAACCCCAACATGAAAAAGTTCCAAATTTGATAAAAATTTCCAACCAATATTTCGGCATAATGATATTGAAGAAATAATATCATTTTCGAATAAAATAACATCCCTTACTATCCCTTACCTCAAAAGAGCAGTACTTCTGACCGGAATAACACTGAACAAACTTGCACCGTATAGCAACACTCAAGATATCAAAATACTCACAAGAATACACTCGATAATATAGAGAGAGAAATAGAGAGAAAACTTGTAAGACCCCAACTTTTATAAATAAAGATGAATTTTCTATAAATATTATTTTTGAATATTATAGAATAAATTTGATATAATGTTATAGTTGTGGGTAATATTTATAAATTTTGCAAAGTAAGCAAGTTGTTATAAAATATTCGTTTGGTGGAAATATTCTTTTTTGTTTGGAATATTCGCATTTGACGACTACCAATCATTGGTGGACCCCATTAACGGAAGTATTGTCGTAGTTAGAAACGACAAAATTATCTTTTATAAAAATAACTACAGAGGTGTTACTGTTAAAAAAGCTTGAACTACCCGATAGTAAAAGTACGTGCGAATACGCCAGAGTTGTATAAGAAGCACACAATATTGATTATCGATGCTTACGTGAGAAGTCACTCACTATGCTCAATTATTGCTTTCTACAAGAATTCCGATCATATCTCTTATATTATTGATTCAATTATTGTCACAAGATCATCTCAGATAATATGTTATAAAGATTAAATCAATAATTGAGACGACAAGTTATAAATGATTAATAATTGTTGAAAGATTAAATATGTGTTGATTAAAAATAAAATGATTTGTGGTAATATTTATTCAATCCTTGATGTATATAAAGAGTCATTATGAGACGCTTGTGGTAAGTTTGATTATTTTACGGGGGGGGCCATATGTCATCATCTAAGAGTCTCTTCGTCAATAGTAATTACCTTCATCAATAGTAATTACCTTTGTGAATAGTAATTACCTTCGCTAATAGTAATTACCTTTACCGACGTCAACCACTTGTCGCTTTCACATTACAAAGCGCCGAACCACTTATCGTTTTCACATTACAAAAGGCCGAACCACTTGTCGCTTCACATTACAAAGCGCCAAACCACTTGTCGTTTCACATCACCACCGCGCCAAGCCACTTGCCTTTTCACATGGCGGTGTGCTAAGCTAGAAATCTTCTATAAATAGAGGCCTAGTGCTTCATTATTTTCACGAATTCATTCAAGCTTATGAGAGAGAAAGTATAGAGAAATAAGAGAGAAAGAAGAAGAGTATTTTGTTACTACACTACCGCAAAGATTCAATCTCCTACCAAAAGTAAGGGTGTTATTCTTTCTTATTCATGAAGAGAACTGTTGTTATTCCATTGCTTATTATTACATTGGAATAACTCAGATACGGTTTACCCTATACTTGGTGACATTCTTCTATTATTACGCTGGAACATCCATGCACTGTGTGTTTTATACCTAGGACTCGGTTCCGCTCTTTATTATTATTCTATTGGAACATCCATGCGTGTAGTGTTACAGGACCGGACCGGTTCCGCCTTTTATTATTATTCTCGTGGAACATCCTCGTCAGTGTGTTTTACTGCTGGACTCGGTTCCATTCTTTATTATTCGTTGAATATCCTCGTCTGCATGCTTTTACGCCGACCGGTTCCGTTATTTATTATTCTCGTTGGAATAACTCGCTCAGGCGGTCTATCGCATGCGTGGTGATTTCTTTTGTTATTCCATTCTTTATTATACCCAAATTGGTTAAAACTTTGACTTCTATACTCCATGAAATTAGTGGAATATCCTCGATATTTCAAGGCTTCATCCAAATCCTTTCATGAAAATATTCTTCTCAAATTCTTGAATTTTACTCTACAAAGCAAGATCATGTTGATGATTTGATGTTATTGGTTCCTAGATAAATTAATTCTTGAACTTGTTTTATTGAATTCTTATATCATTGTCATCATCCTCATGTTTATATTATGTTGAAAGTCATCCATGGCCTATAGTGCATAGTTGGACTTGGTATGATTATGACTCGAGACTATTCTTGTAATCATGACCGTAATGTTACAAATGATGTGGTAAAAATCCTCGGTGGCCTGTAGTGCATTGATGGACAGCTTGTTGGCATGATCATGACCATTAATAAATACACAAATATTCTTGCCCGTAGTGGCATGAATAATTGTGGTCGTGATACTAAAGAATATCCTCGGCAGAGTAGTGTAGGGGTGATTCGATGATGTGGAATATTTATTAAGGCCGAGTCTCAAATTTATAACAATGATGAAAAACCTTTTAAATCATAAAAGATAGTAGATTTTATTTTCTACTGACTCTTTTAATGGATTCTTTGGTTCCACCGTAGTTAAACTTGATGTTCATTATATTTTTTCGCTTTAACATCATTTGTAGGCTAATGATAATTTATTCTGCATTATCTTAGTCATAATATTTCTTCTTGAGCTAGTTGAGCTCACCCTTTCTTTCACCGTTTTCTTCTTGAAATGAGAATATAGCCGGGACGAGCCTGGAGAACTGGAGTAATGGTCCGAGGATAGCATTAGTAGTCCCTCACTATTCTCGTGAAATAGTGTGATAATAATTGTAATGAGGACTCCTTTTGAGTTTGTATGATCTCTAGTAGACAATATTTGTATTCAAACTCACGCTTTATGTCGTATTGTACCCGACAG
Source organism: Panax quinquefolius (assembly GCA_020205615.1). Taxonomy (NCBI): domain Eukaryota; kingdom Viridiplantae; phylum Streptophyta; class Magnoliopsida; order Apiales; family Araliaceae; genus Panax; species Panax quinquefolius. The sequence continues at coordinate 22,152,441 of CM035160.1, read as the reverse complement.
CGCTTATATTAGTAAGTTGTATTTAAATTACGTACCATGTATCCGACTACCTAAGATGGGTGATGTATACCTAATTTTGGGGGCGCCACACATTGGTATCGAGCTTAGGATACGATCCTGGCTAAGATGTGAGAATAGTACTAGGAGGGGAGAGACGGAATACCTTTCGCTAGTATGACCTACCTAAGTTTACGTGCTATTTTGTTGATTGGCTCACGTAATATAGGATAATATGTTATATGTCAATTAACCTTTTGTTTTGTGGCGATGATCTCAAAATGACATCCGAGAATGTTGAGAATAAGAATGGAGCACAAAGCATCGCCGATTCACCATATCAATAATCGTGGATAATGTGCATCGAGAATGCGACAATCCTCATGCAAAACAACAACACCGACCAAATGATGAATGATCAAATGTTCGGAGGCTTTATGCATTCATGCAACAAAGAAAGTAGAGCGACTCTCGTCCAAAACGTAGGTGGAAAATGGAAAACTCTCGGTGACCGCTAAATGCTTCAAGGAGCCGGGACCACGGAGTTTAAGGGAGAGCAAAACCACTTCTCATGGAAGCATGGATAAAGCATTACCAAGATATTTGATGTCTTGGGATGCTTCGAGGAGCAAAGTTCCCTTTGCACCTTTATGTTCGCGGAGAGGCAGACATCTTGGTGGGAATCGGTAAAACATACTCAACCTCGGCCAGATCAAGATATCTTAGAGAAGTTCCAGAGTCGTTTCAACGACAAATACTTTCCTCGAAAGTATTCGCCACATGAAGGAGGTGGAGTTTATCAAGTTGGAACAAAACAATATGACCGTGTCGCAATACGAGGCAAAAATTTGCGAAGTTATCACGGTTTAATATCCCACTTGGTGGATAATGAAGAGAGAATGATGCGAATGTTTTAAGAGGGTTTGAAGTCGGAGATACGCCAACATCTTATTTCTCATAAACCGTGTTTGTATTCGATGTTGTAAATAGGGCTCGCTTAGTGGAGCACGATAACGAGTCAACACAACTAAAAGAGAAGCGTAAATGCAAGAAAATTATAATACCAAATGAGAGTAGTCATCGAAGCGGTGACAACAAGCGTGGGGAATCAACAGGCGAGATATGGTAACCACTTGATGGTGGTAATCGGGCCAAAACAATAAGAATGGACATTTCAAGAAAAGGAGATTTAACAATGATGGAAAGACGTCAACACTAGCACCTGTTGTTAAGGAAGGAGAAAGACCACCTATCATATGCTTCAAATGCGGAGGAGAGGGACATCATCGATCAAACTGCGCCACGTCAGTCCAAAGCATGTTATAATTGTGGAAGAGAAGGTCACTTAGCTCGATTTTGTCGCCATCAAGACAAATTCACTAGGATGGATGCACCAAAGGTCATTCCCAAAAAGTCAAAACCTAGGTAGTGCAAGGGAGAAGCGTTTGTTGTGACCTCCCAGAGAGCAAGGAATCCGAATGAGGTCATCACGGGTAAGCTTATCATAAACTCTAACGAAGTCTATACTTTATTTGATACCTGGTTCTACCCATTCTTTTATTTCTCCTACTTGCGCTCATCGATTAAATTTGACTCCGGAGAAATTAGACTTTGACTTATCTGTGGAAACTCCGTTGGGAGAAACCTTCATTACATCCACTGTTTATAAGTCTTGTTGGTTCAAATCGGTACCCTCACATTACCTGTCGATCTTATTTCATTAAAAATACTTGAATTTGGCGTGATTTTAGGGATTGATTGGTTAACTACTTATCATGCAAAAATTGATTATTTTCGTAAGGTTGTTAGCTTTCATATTCTTAACCAACCTATTATGCGAATTCAAGCGACCAAACCATTAAAATCAATCACGGTCATCTCAATCCATAAAGCTATTCGTTTATTGAAAAACGGATGTCAAGCTTTCTTAGCTCATGTCACAGATTTAAACAAAAATACGCCGGTTTTTGAACGATATTTCTATTGTTAATAAATTTCTGACGATTCTCAAGAACTTCCCCCCTACCCCCCGCGTGAAATTGAATTTTGTATCGACCTTGAACCCTAAGATAAAACCTATTTCCAAAGTCCCATATCGAATGGCTCTATTGAACTTCGTGAGTTAAAGACCCAACCGCAGGAATTGTTATACATCGGCTTTATTCGTCCCTAGTACTTCTCCTTGGGTGTCTCTGCTCTATTCGTGAAGAAGAAAGATGGGAGTATGCGACTTTGTATTGATTATCGGAGTTGAATCATGTCACCATCAAAAATAGTATCCATTGCCACGTATTGATGACTTGTTTGACCCGATTTGCAAGGAGCCAAATTCTTTTCAAAGATTGATCTTCGTTCCGGATATCACCGATTGAAGATTAGAACCACCGACATTCCAAAGACTTCTTTAACTCTTAAGACGGGTATTATGAATTCCTAGTCATGTCCTTTGGATTGACTAATGCTCCTCGCGCTTTCATGGATATGATGAACCGAGTATTCAAGGAATATTTGGATCACTTTGTGGTCGCTTTTATTGATGACATCCTTATTTATTCCAAAAGCCGTGAAGATCATGAAAGCAACACTTGAGGTCGACACTCCAAAAGCTTCGTGAATATAAGCTTTATGCCAAGTTGAAGAAATGCGAGTTCGGCTTGAAGAAGTAGCATTCCTTGGGCACGTGGTATCAAGTCATGGAATATCTCGCTGACCCAAAGAAAGATCGAAGCTATTCAAAGTCGAAACAACCTAAATCGATGACCGGTCGTAGCTTTCTGGTTTAGTGGGTTATTATCGGAGATTCGTGGAAGGATTTTCTCGAATCGCTACTCCATCGACTCACCGACTCGGAAAGATACAAAGTTCGGTTGGAGCGAAGAATGTGAGAAGAGTTTTCAAGAACTCAAGAGGAGACTTATTTCAAAGACTGCTCGACAATACCATCCTGCCTTGAGGATTTGTCATCTACAATGATGCTTCTCAAAGGGTTGGGATGTATTCTCATGCAACATGGAAAAGTTATAGCTTTATGCCTCGTGACAACTCAAAGAATATGAGAGGAATTATCCTACTCATGATCTAGAGTTAGCAAATGTTGTCTTTGCACTTAAAATTTGGAGGCATTACTTGTATGGGGAGAAAGTGGAGATCTTTACGGATCATAAAAGCCTCAAATATTTCTTCACTCAAAAGGAACTCAACATGCGACAACGACGTTGGCTTGAACTGCTGAAAGATTATGATCATACCATCCAATACCATCCTGGAAAAGCGAACGCGGTAGTGGACACATTGAGTAGAAGATCATATGCAAGCACGAAAAGCGATATTGTCAACGCAAAGGCCCATTTTGTGTGACTTGCAAAGGATGGAGATAGAGTTAAAGACTCTAGGACGCATGTGATGATAGCGAGTATACGAGTAGAATCGACTTTAATCGATAAAGTTAAAGTCGCTTCGCTACAAACCTGAACTGGATGCGATCGTATGAGGAAGAAAGTGCAAGAAGGTGCTATCTGGAAGCAAGAATCGATGAAGAAGGAATACTTGAGTCAACTCTGGACTTTGTGTTCCTAACGACCACGATTTAAAGTATAATATCATGATGGAGGCGCATAACACACCATTTGCAATCCATCTCGGGAGTACCAAAATGTATCATGATATTCGCCATACATTTTGGTGGAGCAATATGAAGAGATAGATGGCGATGTTTATCTCAAGGTGTCTAACTTGTCAACTAGTTAAAGCGGAGCATCAAGTACCAAAAGGTCCATCAGCAACCACTTGAAATTCCGAATGGAAGTGGGAGCACATTACCATGGATTTCGTACTGGCCTTCCTAAGGTTTCTCAAGGCATAGATGCGATTTGGGTCATTATTGATAGATTGACCAAGTCTCGCTCATTTCTTACCGATCTGAGAAACTTATACACTTGAACGCCTTGCTCAGATGTACATAAACGAGATTGTAAGATCGCATGGTATCTTAAAGGTATCCATAGTTTCGATCGAGACCCAAGATTCACTTCACGATTTTGGGTTAGTTTGCAAAAAGCTATGGGCACAGACTTACGATTTAGCTTCGGCATATCATCCTCGACGGACGGACAATGGAGAGGACTATTCAAACTCTTAAAGATCTATTAAGACTCTGGTCCTTGATTTCAAGGAAGTTGGGACAAGTTCTTACCATTGGTGGAGTTTTCCTACAACAACAGCTTATCAAGCAAGTATTGGCATGGCTCCATTCAAGTGTTGTATGGAAGAAAGTGTCGCTTCCAAAGATCTTTGGGATGAGGTGGGTGAAGCAACGTTGTTGGGACCGGAGTTGAGTACGTATGACTACTAAAAGATTCAAACGATCCGACAACGATAAAAACCTCACAAAATCGATAAAAAGAGTTATCTTTGATCTTCATCGAAAGGACGTGGAATTCGATATATGAGATCATGTGTTGTTAAGAGTTTCTCCATGGAAAAGAGTTACAAGATTTGGAAAGAGAGAAAACTCAATCCTCGATTCATCGGTCCATTTTAATCCTCGATCGAGTAGGAACTGCGGCCTATAGACTCGCTTTTTACTGCTTAAGTATGTCTCGTGTTCATAACGTTTTTCACATATCCATGTTACGTAAATATGTGAAAGACCCGAACCACATTATTGAGTTAGAACCGAACGAAATAGCGAAAGATTTGACGTATGAAGAGGTTCTTGTTCAAATCTTGGATAAGAAGGAACATATTCTACGCTCCAAGGTTATACCTCAAGTCAAAGTTTTGTGGAGGAACCACGATGTTGAGGAAATGACTTGGGAGTTAGAATCAAAATGAAATCAAGGTATCCTAACCTCTTCGACATACCGTAATGTACCTAATTTCGAGGGAGAAATTTCATAAGAAGGGAGGTTGTAAGACCCCAACTTTTATAAATAAAGATGAATTTTCTATAAATATTATTTTTGAATATTATGGAATAAATTTGATATAATGTTATAGTTGTGGGTAATATTTATAAATTTTGCAAAAGTAAGTAAGTTGTTATAAAATATTCGTTTGGTCGGGAAATATTCTTTTTGTCGGAGAATATTCATACAACGGCTCAATCATTGGTGGACCCCATAACGGAAGTATTGTCGTAGTTAGAAAATGACAAAATTATCTTTCTATAAAAATAACTGGCAGAGGTGTTACTGTTAAAACCGCATTGAACTACCCTAGTAGTAAAAGTACGATGAATACGCGTAGTTGTATAAGTAGCACACGATATTGATTATTGATGTTTACGTGAGAAGTCACTCAAATATGCTCAATTATTGCTACATGAATTGCCGCATCATATCTCTTATATTATTGATTCAATTATTGTCACAATATCATCATATAATATGTTATAGTATTAAATCAATAATTGAGACGATAAGTTATAAATGATTAATAATTGTTGAAAGATTAAATATGTGTTGATTAAAAATAAAATGATTTGTGGTAATATTTATTCAATCCTTGATGTATATAAAGAGTCTCATTATGAGACGTTTGTGGTAAGTTTGATTATTTTATGGGGGCCCATATGTCATCATCTAAGAGTCTCTTCGTCAATAGTAATTACCTTCGTCAATAGTAATTACCTTTGTGAATAGTAATTACCTTCGTCAATAGTAATTACCTTTACCAGATGTCGAACCACTTGTCGTTTCACATTACAGGCGTCGAACCACTTATCGTTTCACATTACAGGCGTCGAACCACTTGTCGTTTCACATTACAAGCGTCAAACCACTTGTCATTTCACATCACCAGTCGTCAAGCCACTTGCCTTTTCACATGGCAGGTGCTAAGCTAGAAATCTTCTATAAATAGAGGCCTAGTGCTTCATTATTTTTCACGAATTCATTCAAGCTATAGAGAGAGAAAGTATAGAGAGAATAAGAGAGAAAGAAGAAGAGTATTTTGTTACTACACTACTTCGCAGATTCAATCTCCTACCAAAAGTAAGGGTGTTATTCTTTCTTATTCATGAAGAGAATCTGTTGTTATTTCATTGCTTATTATTCTGCTGGAATAACTCAGATACGCAGCTTACCTATACTTGGTGACATTCTTCTATTATTCTGTTGGAACATCACATGCGTGTGTTTTACACCGACTTCGTTCCGCCTTTATTATTATTTCTATTGGAACATCCATGCTCATGTGTGTTACACCGACTCGGTTCCGCTCTTTATTATTATTCTTTTGGAACATCCCATACATGTGTTTTATGCCGGACATGGTTCCATTCTTTATTATTCTGCTGAATATCCTCGTTTGGCGCGTTTCTGCCGGACTGGGTTCCGTTATTTATTATTCTCATTGAATAACTCCGCTTTGTCTTGGCGGTCTATCGCATGCATGGTGATTTCTTTTGTTATTCCATTCTTTATTATACCCAGTTGGTTAAAACTTTGACTTCTATACTCCATGAAATTAGTGGAATATCCTTGATATTTGCGTTTTTCATCCAAAGATCCTTTCATGGAAATATTCTTCTCAAAGATTCTTGAATTTTACTCTACAAAGTCAGATCATGTTGATAGTTTGGATGTTATTGGTTCCTAGATAAATTAATTCTTGAACTTGTTTTATTGAATTCTTATATCATTGTCATCATCCTCATGTTTATATTATGTTGAAAGTCATCTACATGGCACAGAGTAGTGCATAGATGGACTTGGTATGATTATGACGAGAGACTATTCGGTGTAATCATGACCGTAATGTTACAAATGATGTGGTAAAAATCCTCAGTGGCCTGTAGTGCATTGATGGATAGTTGTTGGCATGATCATGACCATTAATGAATACACAAATATTCTTGGCCCGTAGTGCATGAATAATTGTGGTCGTGATACTAAAGAATATCCTTGGCCGTAGTGCAGGGGTGATTCGATGATGTGGAATATTTATTAAGGCTGAGTCTCAAATATATAATGATGAAAAACCTTTTAAATCATAAAAGATAGTAGATTTTATTTTCTACTTGACTCTTTTAATGGATTGCTGGTTCCGCTGTAGTTAAACTTGATGTTCATTATATTTTATCAGTTTAACACTGTTGTAGGCTAATGATAATTTATTCTGCATTATCTTAGTCATAATATTTCTTACTGAGCTAGTTGAGCTCACCCTTTCTTTCACTGTTCTCGTCAGGAAATGAGAATATAGATGGGACGAGTCGGGGAACGGAGTAATGGTCCAGAGGATAGCATTAGTAGTCCTCACTATTCTGTGAAATAGTGTGATAATAATTGTAATGAGGACTCGTTTTGAGTTTGTATGATCTCTAGTAGACAATATTTGTATTCAAACTCACAGTTTATGTCGTATTGTACACGACAGTTATATTAGTAAGTTGTATTTAAATTCTGTACCATGTATCTGACTACCCAAGATGGGTGATGTATACCTAATTTTGGGGGCGTCACAAAACTTCAGTTTCTGGTGTGATTTTCAATTCTAACCTAAGCACCCTATTTATAGGAAAATGCTTAGAACACCAAAGCAAAAAATTTAATATAATATTAATATTTTCAAAACATATTCTTACGCACACCTAACCAGCTGATTTTTGCCATTTAACACATGCCCACAATTGAAAAAAACGTTTTTCATATAAAAAATCATTTAAAGCTCCAAAAAAATAAAATCAATTATTCCGAAACTTCAATAATTCATAATAAATAGATCTTTTATCAGAAAATTCGAATCTCTCGAATTTTTATAGGAAATTCAATTCTCTACAACTTTGCAGAAGAAAGTTTTTCCAAATTTCAAACATAAATTGACCGAAATCCACAAACGGACGATTCTACAGGCTATAATCAAATTTCAGTCAAGAAATGGGTCCACCAACATGTTTAACATGTTTTAAACAACTTTTGCAACAAAAATACTCTTCCTCCTCATATACTTATATATCCTACATTCATTGTAAAAATATCACCATTATTATATTATAATAATATAATAAAATATTATTTTATCAGAAAAGATAAAATATCGATTTTTAACAATTGTCACTTTAAAAATTTTCTCCATCTATATCCACATAAAATGAATATTTTTCTTATCATATAAATCAATAATTAATTATTCACAAATAATATTACGAATCACAATCTCGATAACTGTGCAGCCTCCGGGAAAGAGGGCTTCCAATAAGAATTTCTCCTCATCGGCCAAGCAATTAGGTGACCAAACCTCTCCTTAGATAGAACTTTCTAGACATTGCCAATAATATTATCTAATAATATTATTCAGATAATATGAATTATTGCTCCAATAATAAAAAAATACTGTGTAGTGACAATTATTGATACAACAATAATATAAAATATCAACGTAGCAATTATTGAATCAATAAAATAAAATAATCGAATAAGAATTCATCGTAACAATTATTGAGTAGTGCCTTCACGTAAGAATCAATAATTGGTGCAATATCGTGTCTTCTTGTCTGCAACAACGCGTATTCATCAGATTTTAACCAATTTGGGTATTCCAACAAAGTTAGCAGTGAGTTATTCTGTTGTTATTTGTAAACAACTCATACTTGTCGCTTTCTTCATCCAATCGCTTTCACATGGGACCCAAAAAGGTCATACCAAATCGTATGAATATTCCCCCACATGAAGAATATTCCACAATCAAACGAATATTTCCAAAAATGATGAGTATTTTATAACCACTTGCTTATTTTAAAAAAAATTCATATATCACCCTTAACTTTAAACTTTTATCAATTTAACCATTTACTGAATAGTAATTATAAGAAAAAATTGAATACTTTTATTTCATAAAATTCGGGGTCTTACAAGAAGCCTCCACGTGTCCCGAGGCAGAAGGCTCGTGGAGGTGGCTCGTTTTGGGAATTGATTGAGGGATTTGATTGGTGGCTAGACGGACAAGACGATCTGGGCATTACTTTAATGATTAAAGGGAATTTCTAGAATTTTCCTGAAAGAATGTGACTGACACATGACCACTTTTTAGAAGACTCTATAAATACCCCTTCCATTTCATTGGGAAGTGGATCTCTCTTCAGACATAGGACTTGGAATCTTGGAAGATCGAAGGACCTGGACATTCTCTCTCAACACTTAAGAACACTCTTGGAATCCCAATAACCCTAACAAGGTTTCCGGATTCTAGGGGTGGAAGGACTCAAGAAGAAGGCTCTTGGAATCCCAATAACCCTAATACGGTTCCCGATTTTAGGAGTTCTGTCACGTGTCGTTGGAGTAATTGCCCACATGTTCTTCTCCCCTCTTCAATTAATCAACCAATTCCATGCTCTTCATGAATTTCTCTCCTCCTCAGCCAATACGAAACCCTAGCTAGCAAGGCGAGATTTCCTTGCCCACAATATCATAAGCCATTAGAGTCTCGTTTAACTTTTAAAATTTAGTATTTATAAAAAACAAATACAAGTTAAGCATGCATGCATTCATTCTAATATATGTATATACTAATATCATGATAAGTAGGACATTCGTCTCAAAATAAGAGAGTTTTTGATACATAAGACATCATATTATACATGTAACATCCTCTTTCCAATAAAAAAGGGATATCAAGTACAAAACACAATAAACTTCAAAATAATTAACAAATCACTAATAACTTCAAAATATTAAATAATTGATAATCCATCAATGTCGAATTAAATATAATTATCTACAAATGTATACAATAATCAAAACATAAAATCAAATAAACGTATTCAGTCAAATGTAACTCTATTCACACGAAACCCTAAATCACCTATACAAACCTGTCGGGAAAAAACACAGCATGAGTCATTTGCCCAGTACGAATAAAGATATATTTAAAAGATGCACAACCGAAATACGGAATCTGATTAAAGACTCAAAAATAAATACCGACAGAAGTATAATCTTCAAAGTTTGAATAAAATATATCTAAATCAACAGAATTAACGAAACAAGCAGAAAGTTGAAACAAAGTGGCTAAGTGGTTATTTCATTCCAAACTCAAAACAAAACAGAACCTTACCACATAGACAGGTCAAAATAATGTCACACAGACAAATCACACATCAGACCGCAAATCCAAATGCATGCAAATCAGTAGGTATGTCTAGCACAAATATCATCAATCCACGAAATAAAATATAAATTAGGGCCAACCCATATGCATCCTGAACAAACATATATCAAATGGTCAAAGCTCATGCCCAGAGTAAACATATAAAAGGATACGCCGTGGACTAATCACATCGTCACGGAAGGTGTCATATCTCGATGTCAAGAGGATGTCTGTGGTACCCCACATGTGGTTATAACTCAGGTATAGTACTTTATTGCTTATTCTATAAAAACATGATGCCACAACACATGCGACATAATATATACCAACAAAAGAGTTTTAAACGTACATGTTGAATCAAAACAAATCATAGATAAAATACTTCCAAAATAACGTAACAACATGTACCACTCTACAAAGATCAAAAAAAATTTATACATGAATAACAAATTCAAAAGATTACAAAATATGAAGTTTGGAACATCTAAACTAAACCAAATTAAAATAAGGATTTAATTAGAAACAAAATAATTAAGTGAGTACCAAAATTCTAAACAACTAATTATATATATGAGAAAAAGAACATTAATTATTGGAAAAACCTTATGTATTGCATATAATTTATGTGTAATATATAGAAGAGTGGAATTAACCTATTTATGTACACTTTACCTACAATCCTTGTGAGCATATATACAAGTTACGTATTTTTAAAATCCTAATTAATATCAACAAATAATACCAGAACTAGTTCTTCTTTTTCAATCAACAATTTTACTTTGTTTTTTTTTTGGTAAATAAGAAGAGAAAATTAGACTCGTTTTAATTATAGCACATTGAATTTTTCTTCCACTAATATCCTTAGACCATGATTATGATAACTATCATGTATATCTTGCATTTATCTATTAAAATTGGCAATGCCATTAGGGGTGGACAACAGATAAATATCAGTCCAAATCGGATCGGTACCGATTTTTATCGAATGAATACTAAAAAGTAATATTATTATTATTTTATTATTTTTATGTTTTTATTATTATTTTTTTATTATTTTTATTAATATATTATTATTATTTTTATTATTATAATAATTTTTTTTTATTATAAAATTTGGAAAACCGGTATATACCAGTACGGTTCGGAAAAAATGAAGCATAAAAACTTTGTACCTAAATCAGTACTGAAAAACCGGTATATACTGATTTTTTTGTACCGAAACCGGACCGATTTTTTTGTACCGAACCCAGACCAGATATTTTTGTACTAAAAATGGACCGATTCGGTCTGGAAAACCGAAAAAACCATTAAAATCGAAAATTATGCCCACCCCTAAATGCCATAAATGAAAAATTGGTAAAACCGAAATTTTGTGACTCCAACGTTTTTGTCAACTTCGTACTATTGGAGAAGGATTTGACTCTCCACTAAGAATGAGCATGGCGCGATTTGATAAATCCAAAATCGCATATGAAACCGTTTGTGATTGACGCGGTACGGTTTTGAACTGTGTGATTTGGTTTCATTTGGTGCGATTTCGGTTTCAAAACCAGTTGAAATAACAAAATCATAAAATATTTAGCAAAATCATCCACACAAACGTATTACGCAGTGAACACAATCATGGAGCTAATTTAGCAAAATAATTCTAGGTATCAATAATTATATGGTTGATTAATACTATGTTCTCACATTTGATTTAGGAAATATATACCAAGCCACTCTTGATTTACAAACATAATTGGTACTGTTAATTATTCATTCAACCCTGCAATATCTGTCTTCTAAAATAAAATGAGAAAAATATGTTATTGTAGAGAAATTATATATACTCGTAGCAAATTTGAGAAAACATGATGATTATTTGGTGCGGTTTCGGTTTTATGCGTGCGGTTTTGGCTAGTAACTAAACCAAAATCGTAAATTTGGTTTTTCAACCCACCTAAAACCGTCACATACGCCGGAACCGTTGGTGTGATTTGTGCGATTTTTGGTGCGGTTTCGGTTCTAATTTGATTCCTTACTCAGCCCTACTCTCTACTATTCATTTATATTAATATTAATGGTCCAAATATATTAGTAGATAATTTATAATATTGAGATCAATTTTTTCCAAAAACTATAGTCGTTCGTCAAAATATATACTTTTATTGTCAGAATTGATAAGAATTTTAAACCATCAAAATTTTGATAAAATGCATATATTCATCAAATAGTGAAAACGTATATTTTGAAGATTAAACAAATATATATAAATAATTAATGTATTGATAATTATTAATTAATGTATTAAAAACACAAACTTAGTTTCATAGATTTTTGATTTCACAAATTTTTGGTCAGTCTTTTTCCTATTCAAATTAGTATAACTATTATCCAAATCTATAACAAAAATACAAATCTTAAGTTCAAGTTTTTTTTATATCTAAATTAGCATAACTACTATTCAAATTCGTAATAGTTAAATATTACCTAATTAAATTTGTAATACTATTTAAATTTTATTAAATATATTGTATAGTAGATTTAATAGTTTTAAGTTTTAATTCTAAAACTAACATATATATGTCTATTTATATTAACACGAGGTTCATGAAATGTGATTTATAAAGTATATTATACACTAGGCACAAAAAATAAATACTCATTAAGTACTAAAATTAGAGATATACACTATAAAAAAATGGGCCTTTAGCAACGATTTTTCGGGCAACGGCTTTATAAGTCGTTGCTAAAAGTATATGTTTAGCAACAAAATCTGTCCTTCGTTGCAAATTGTGTCAAGCTTTCACTTTTTGCAACGAAATTCATACGTCGTTGCAAAATTTCGTTGCTAATTCATTGGCGGGAAAAAATTTCGTTAGAAAATCGTTGCAAAATTTTCGGCCACTTGATTTTCCGTCATCGTGGGCAACGAAAGTTTTTTTGTTACTAGAAATAGGACTTTAGCAACAATTTTTCAAGCAACGACTTTATAAGTCGTTGCTAAAAGTATATGTTTAGCAACGAAACTTGTCCTTTGTTGCAGATTGTGTCAGACTTTCGCTTTTTGCGATGATATTCTTAAGTAGTTGCAAAATTTAGAAACAAAATTCGTTAGAAAATCGTTGCAAAATTTCTAACCACTTGATTTCTCCTCATCGTGGCAACGAAAGTTTTTTGTTGCTATATTTCGTCATTTAATATAGACCCACAATCATTGGCAACAATTTTTATTTTTGTTGCATGTTTTATACAACTTTTTGCAATAACTATTAAAATGTTGCC